>OX453090.1:62493432-62854902 GCA_949708635.1 Hirtodrosophila cameraria
GGAATTCGTTTAACAAAAAAGAAATTATGTTGAACTCTTTAACTGGCTTAGAAGTTTAATTAACCCTTGGCTGGCAATTGTCATAAATTCTGCGAACGGCAGCAAAAATGGTCCTTTAAGTGTTTTATGGCAGGCCGTATGATATCGAAATATGAGTTGAGTGCTCAGACAGAGCGTGTCTTGTTGTTGTTGTTATGTGCTCCAATTCCCATACACATACACACACAAACACACACAATCACAGACACTCACTCGGCAGTGGCACAACAACAATAGAGTTGGCAGCAAAAAATTGCAACTTGTTTGCTTTTATTTTTACATCGCTGTCTTTTTGCGTTTTCTGCTGATTAGAAACGCTTTTGATCTATGATGAAAATCTGTTAACCAAAACGGTTAAAGCACTTGGGCTCTGTGTCTTGCAACACTTTGCGGCAAATGCAGCTACCCTAATCAAACATAACGAGCAATTAAAAAATTTCAATTGTAGCACCTAACCAACCGGCAGACAAGCCTGCCGGGCTATTTAGTACCTTTCACGTTGCGTGGTCATAAAAAAGAAAAACAACAACAACAACAAAAACATTTCTAAATGCGTGTCCTGTGTCAGGAGCAGTCCTGCAACAGCGACAGTCATGACAACAATGATGGATGTGAGCTTAGGCAGCCCTGAGCTCCATGGATTGTTTTTCTACACGTTGCCACACGTTGAAGCAACAACTGTGAATGTTGCTGCTGCAGCTGCTTTTTTGACATTTGTTTGCTACGACACATGATTTTACAGAATTTATGTAATTGAGTAAAACAATTTTTTGTATATTCTAAAGAATTCCATTTGTGTAGAATGTAACAAAAAAGCTAAACGAAAGCCAAAAACAAACTTTTAAAACAAAACGAATCATTTTATTCATTAAGCTGCAGCATTTTGATATATCTAAATATTTCAATTAGCTCAACCAAAATATGTAGACAATCAGGTCCGTTCCAAATTCCACTTTCGAATTGTTTTTACAGAAAAGTGCATAGCATACTTTTTGGGGCATACTAGAATTATAAAATCCTTCAATTGATGTACTTGCGTATATTTTTTCGCTTAACCTAAAAGTATGCAATACATATTTAAAGGGCATTCATTCAGAAATGGAATTCTGAACAGGCCTAAATAACTTTAAGGCTTAATATACTAAACTCAAAAATTTTTTTTTAAATAAGTAAACATATGAATTACTCCCAGTTTGCAAAGACAATAAGTTTTTATTGAGTATGTGCAATATCCAATTGTATAATTGCAATATTTGTTAAGCTAAAGCATTGAAATTTTATTTAAAATTATTTATTATTGTTCCAACTTTTATTTAATGCACATTTCTTAATTTAATTTATGATTAGCCTATACAATATTTTGTAATATACTAGAATTGATATTCATGAAAATTCTTAATAAAAATTATAAGAAAAAACAAGTGAGTTCTTGACACTTTGTCAGTATATAGTATATATCAACATATATACCAAGTTTGGTTGCTAGCTTCAAATTTGTGGAAAATAAACAGCGTTCATACAGACGGACGGACGGACAGATGGACATTTAGCAAACCCGAAGTGTCTTATGTTATCTTATTTTTATCAAAAAATTCAAAAAAGAGCATAAGAACAATTTCTTTCTATCTTTTTTTTGGTTCCGAATACCGATTCCGTTCAAAATTTTGCAAAAACTGAATTGATTGCTATTCTAAATTGCTCAAAACGTGAAAGTTGTACGTTCTTAAATGCTTTTGTCACGGAATGAAAAGTAATTGTCAAATTACAACGGAAATTCAAATAACAATATCTATAACTCAGTTTTCTTGTATTCTTCAGATTTTTTTGAAATTTATTATTAATTTATTCATTAAATAAAAGTCAAATTACATTTATAATATTAAGTTTAAAAACTATTTGTCAAACAGAAAAAAAAACGTGATTCAGCAACAAAACTCTGTTTCAAACTCAACTGCAAAAAAGAGTAAACGAAATGATTTTAAAATCGTATCGGAAACCCGTAAATCGTTCAGATCTCATGCATTTTAAATTTTCAAAAAAGTACGAATATTCATAACAGACCTTTCAATTAAATTTATTGCAGCATTATCAAAAATTTTCTACACAGCGATATAAATATACACTCGATTTACTCAATTTAAGTAGTCAATGCAATGAGCAAAGCAACAAGAAATCTTGTTATAACATTAAGTCCTTTGAAAGGACATTTCAGTTGCACTGCAGTGCAGACAACTGCTTTCGCAGCGTCATCTCTTCCGTTTTTGTTATGTTGAGATACAGTTTTGTAAGTTGTAGGAAAGTTTACAACAATCAGTTTGTTTATCTCTATGTGTGTGAGTGTGTGTTTGGATGTGTTTGTGTGTGTTGCTGCATACCTCAGTTAGGAAATCTTGATAAACCCTGCGCTCGCCGATGTTGTGGGTAACCAAAATGTTGTAAATCGACAACTTACGTTTAGTGCAACAAAGTCGCGTTTGAAATGATGAACAGAATCGAGTAAGCAGAAACTTCACAAAAAGCGAGGAGAGAGGGGAAAGAGAGTGCAGTGGAGTGTAGAGTGGAGTAGAGAGAAAGGGCAAGCGAGATTGTTACAGAGAAAAAGGTTAAGGCAGTTTTGGTGGGGATAAAAAAGCGACGAGCTCAACAAAATTTCAAATGCTGGCGACGAAGCAATGTTGTTAAAATCAAATGGAGACGAACGTAGGGCGAACGTAGCAATAAAAGTGCGTAAAGAAAAATAGAAAATGGCAAAAGGAAAATGGCAGCAGAGAAGCAGAATGAGAAGCTGACGAAGCTGAAGGAGCAACTGGCAGTCAGCAAAAGGAACGATGACGATGTCGAAATTAATACGAAAAATCACATTAAAACTTCCACCAAGAACGTTGAAGCTCTGAATTTGAGTTTGAGTTTGGGTTTGGGTTTGAGCGAATATAAGGTGGCTGGGCGAAGCTTTTGGCTGGGTTAAAGACGAAACATATTGTGCGTAGACGCAAGAAAAAAGGACGGTCAGGACACACACACACACACACACACACACACACACACACACACACACACACACACACACACACACACACACACACACACACACACACACACACACACACACACACACACACACACACACACACACACACACACACACACACACACATACACTCACACACACACACATACACAGACATACACACGTTCAGTCAGTCGCACAGACAACGTGTTTATGTTTAAGTGTTTGGGATGCATAGAACGCAACGGTATGAGTGTGGCATTTAGAGGTTTGGGTATAATTCTCTTCCAGACACACACACACGCACACACATACGCACACACTCACGCTTAGAAGCTGTATGTGTATATTGCTGTATGTATGTATAAAGTGGAGCAATTTAGACGACTTCATGAGTATTGGTGTTTTGTGCTTTCAATTTGTTTGTATATAAGTTTAGTATATATGTATATCAAAGTTTCTTCTTTTTTTTTTTGGTTTTTTTTTATGATGTCTACACTGTCGCTTATCGGGCAGGCAGGACGCGACGCACAACAACAGCAACAATGGGACACCAAACATTGAGCAATGTTGGTAATAACTTCGGACCGGGCTGATTTTAATGAAGATAGGTTAAGCAGAATGACAACTGCGGCAGGTCTACAGACTCCGCCAAGTCTGTGTTTTTCTATGTGTATACACGTGTGTGTCTGTGTCTGTGTCTGTGTGTGCGTGTGTATGTGTGTGTGTGTATGTGTGTTCTTTGCTAGAGAGCAGGTGAACGCTGCTGGCTGTTTTTAAACTGAACTGGACACTGATAGATGACAGTGACAAGGAGTAGTTGTAGAAGATTGTAGCATAAGATGGAAGACCTTAAAGGACATATTGCACACAGCTGCAATCTGCGAAGCAATCAGCTGCCAAATGACAACAACTTTATTGCCATAATCAATTAAATCGCTCAGGTAAAGCCGCTGCCTTTGCTACGTAGATATTATAGCCAAAAGCTGTGCGACTTTTACCTATAATCAAATTCGAGCTGAGGTACAATTTCTTAAAAAAAAAATTTTAAGAATTTTACAGAAATTAGAATTGATGTTTTCATCGAAATTTATAATCTGCGTGCGTTTTAAATGTTTAAAGCGCTTTTACACTTTATTCCAAAGTCCACATTCGAAATATTTCTACGGCAAAGATTGTAGCATACTTTTTGGAGCCAGCTAAAAAGTCTTTCGTTTATTGAACTTTTATTTTATTTTTCGGCGTGCCTAAAAGTATGCTTTACATATTTCAATTGATTTGATTCTGAACTGCAATGAAAGCAAAGCGTTTTTTTTAATTCTATTAAAATATGTATTGCATACTTTTAGATTTATCGAAAACATATATTCAAGTACAGCAGTTGAAGGATTCTATAATTCTAGTCTGCTCCAAAAATTATGCTTTACACTTTTCTGTAAAAGCGATTTGAATGTAGAATTCAGAACAGGCCTGCATGTGTCATGTTAAATGGCTAACTAAATTTGTTATTAGTTAAATAAATAGCATAATGTAAAAGTGTATTTTGAAACAAAATTTTGAAACTCTGCATTTGTGCCATATTTAACCTTTTATGTATAGCTAACAATTTGTTATTCAATTTGATTAAAGTGTTTTTAGTGGCACGTATTTTCAAAGCTGATTTGGTAAAACTTTATACACTTTGAGTATTTCATACACGAATTACAAGTTAATAATCGAATAAAATGACAGTTTCAACAAGTTCGTAGTTTATGGAGGGCCTTTAAAATTGGAACTGGGCGTAGCCAAGCAAAATGAGTGATGGTAAATCTACGTATGTAACATACAGAACTTGCCACATATAACATTATCATATATACACAAACATATATACACACTTACCCCAACTCGGACTTTGGCAATTGTTAGTTGGTGCAAAAGTTTTCTTTGCCATTTTTGGCCAAATTGAATGATATTGTAGCGTGCTAAGTGGGTGTGTGTGTGTGTGTGTGTGTGTGTGTGTGTGTGTGTGTGTGTGTGTGTGTGTGTGTGTGTGAGTGTGTGTGTGTGTGTTTGTCCGGGTGTGTGTGTGTGGTCAGTAGAAAAGTTTTTCACATGAGCATCGAACTGATTGATAGTAGTGCAAAAGTTAATTGCATGTGGACCCGGAACTGAGCAACCCATCCCCCCAGCGAAAACAGAAGCCCTTCAAAAAATTGGTGTGCCCAAGCATAAACCACAAAATTGCAATTTATGTGCGAACATTGAAATCTCGACACAATGAAATTGCAATTTAAAATTGTGTTTAATTTCATTTTAATTATCGCTGCAACTGACGTTAAGGGCAAAATTTCACCTAAAATATCATATTTCGCGCACAAAAGCGATTTAATTTGTATAACACTTTGTAAATTGCAAGCAATAAAAATAGCACATATACAGACTCGTATCTATACATATATGTATATGTGTATATGTATATATATATATATTAATAAGCAGCAAATGTTTTAGGCAGCTTGCCAACAAATATTGCGCATACGACGTGTGAACAGCAGCAGCAGCAGCGCAAAACGGGAAGCATTCAAGTCACTTGGCCCTTCCTCTCGCAGCCCCCCTCCCCTCCCTGCCATTTGCAGCAGCTGACAGGCGCAACAGTTATGAGCTAAACAACTAACTTTTGAGACAACCAATGTTAACTATTTAGATTGAGCAACTTTTTTTTCAAATGAGTAGTTACAAATACTCTTAACTGAAATGCATATTTTTAGACTTTTCACATTTTCAACAGAATAAAAATACCAATTTCATAGCTTGTCTAAAAACAAGATGAAAAAGACAAGACAAAAATATAAAAAAAAAAAAAAACAGAAAAGTGATAATCAGTCTAGATTGACAAATTCTTTGTATTTTCGAATAATATAAAAATATAAATTTAAGGGTTGCAGTTTTTGTTCTTTCATTCACACAAGGTATCAAATTTCAAACAGCTTTGCAGCAATCAGAGTTAATCAGGCAAGTTTCAAACTTCACTTTTGAATAAATATCACATAAATAAGTAAAGCATACTTTTCAGATTGTCTTAAAAATTATATGTCTTGTTCCGAATTCATTTGAACATCAATTTTTAAAACTTAGGATATTCTGTAATTTTGTAATTACGTTTAGTTTTGTAATTAAGTTCAGCTTCGAAAACTATGATGCACACTCTTCAGTGGAATTGATGTGAAAGTGAATTTTTCAATTCACAAGGCTGTGAATGAACAAATAAGAAAACTAAGGTTTTTCATGCTTTTCCACACTTTTATGTGGAATTGTTTTGAAAGTGGAAATCAGATGGTCTGCCTAATAGAAACATTAACGAAGGGTAATTTTCTTATTGAACAATCAAAAGTCAACTGCTTCTGAATCTATCTGAATTTACCCACACCGCGGGATAGTGAAATGAGTATTTCAGCCCTTATCCATATTCCAATTTTCAATCAAATTCAATTCAAATCTGTGTAGCATACTTTTTTGAGAACCATAAAATTGAGAAACTTAGATTTTCTTCCTGAAAATATGCTCTACATATTTCTGTAGAGCTCATTAATTTATTAAAAATAATAATCAGGCCTGTTCTGCATTTCACTTCTTAATTAAATCGAAAGAAATGAGTACAGCATACTTTTAGAATTGTCTGAATATTAAATTAAGTCAAAGGAAATCAATTGATTGCCTCTAAAAAGTATGCTACACAATTGAACATGGAATTGATTTGATAGAGGAATTCTGAACAGGCCTAAATATCTAGTTGAATATACTTTTTCTTGATAAATGTTATAAAGGAGTTTGAATTTTTTCAGAAGAAATATAAAGAAAACCAGTATTGTTGAATTTTCCTGAAATTTAACAAAGACTTTGATTTTCTGTACGCATTGAGAATTCATTAATTTTTTCTTATGTTTTATTAAAACTGACAGCTTTATTGATTAGCTCGAAATGAAATTGAACAAAATTATATTTCTGCCAAACATTTCGATTGGATTATTAACAAATTCGTAGAAAAACATTTCATTTTCCACATGTTCTTAAGAATGCAAGTTTTGCACAGAAATTAGGTTAAATTATAATTACTTTTGCTGAAAAGCGAAATATTTAGATCCATATTAAAATTAAGTTGAAGCTAAGCCACAAAACACACAACTTCTTTGCCAAAATACCATAAAATATTCAATTATAATATTCAAATTAAATGTTTGTGCTTCTCTGCACAATACGATTGAAAAAAGCAAACAAAAAGCTTGGAATATTTTCCTAACATAATTTGAGTAAATAACAAAATTAGTTTTTTGAATGCTACTGGGAATAATAAAAAGCTACGTTAATTTTAAGCAAAAATTTCTATATTATAGATTTTTTAAAAGCAATTTTTAAATTGAACTAATTTGTTATAAAATATTTATCAAATTACAAAACTAATATTTATTTTCAACAGTATTAAAAGTGTTGCTCAATTGAAATAACTTAAATTTTTGGCTTAAAAAACAGGAAATTCAGCGAACGAAATTAGCATTTTTGAGTTTAATTTGTTTTAATTTACTCAAACATGCAACGCTGCTCTGATTTCCAACTTTCAACAAAATTCCGCAAAAAAAAAGTGTAGCATACTTTTCTGAGCAGAATAGAATACAAAAACCTAAGCTTTGCTGTGAGTTAATATAATTTGCAATTATCCTAAAAGTATGCTTTACTTATTTAAGTAAAGTTCATACGAAAGTGGAATTCGATAGAGGTCTGTTCAATTATAAAATAAACGTGATACTTTGCAAACAGAAGGCGCAACAATTATATGGAGGGGAAATATCAAAGCATTCTGCTTAAGCTGTTGCACCAAAGCCATAAAGGGGCACAAACCACAGAAAAGCCCGATTGCAATGGATTTGGGGCAAACACGATTCAAAGTCAATTGAGTCATAAAGCATTTTACGGTAACTAAGCAATAGTTATTTTTACCAACAAATTTTTAATTAAACATTTTAATTGGTTCGTTTTTCGAGCACGTGCAAATTGGTAAGAAAACAAAAATAAAAAAAAAAAAATTGTTGCAATTGAAAATTGCAGAGGCTTATTTTTGTTGTTGTGAGTTCAATTTAGATGAAGTTTTGCCACACATGCACACACACACACACACACACACACACACAGACACCCACGCACACTCGTACACAAAAAAAAAACATACACATACACACACACACACACACTTACACAAGCGCGGGAGTCGCCAAAAAGGCAATAGAGAAGTTTATTGATGTTGTTGCTTTGTTGCTCGAGGGGCAGGCAACAAAAGGGATACGCACGCACTTTCAATTCTTAACGCTTTTTTTGTTTTTTGGTTTTTTAATTGTCTCATGCACAAAAAAAAAAAAAATCGTCTAAATGCCTGATATATATTTTTGAAAATTTTTTTCAAAAATTTATTTTGATTGAAACTTGTATTTGAATTTTTTTGCACAAACTGTTGTTCTCTGTTAAGACGTTAGACGAACACTAAAAAGCAATCGCGGCAGCTGCGGAAAAGTGCGTCCTGTCTGGTTGTACCCTAACGACTTAATGCGCTCAACGCAGCTTTTCACACGACCATGGACCGGAGTGGAGCCAGGAAAACCACGCAGGCACAAGCTGTAAGCAGGCACAGGCACAGGCACGTTCACAGGACTCGCAAAGCTGCGAAGCTGCCAAGCTTCCAACACGAAGATGAGCAACAACAACGACAACAACAAAAAAACTCACTCAACGCGCGCAACACTTCGCATCTCGTTTTTGCTCTCATCTCCAAAAAGCACTCAGCGCTCATGTTGTGTGCATGCTGTGGCTCAATGTTGAGTGAAATACTTTGTTCATGCTGTGACTCAAATTTGAGTGAAAGCTTCTGCGCTCACTGGAATGTTTACAGTCGAGCAGAGCAGCGGCGCGCCGGCAGCGCAGCTGGCAGCGTGGGTGGCTTTGGCTTTAGCTTCGACTGATGCTGCTGCTGCTGCGCTGCTGCTGTTGCTGTTGCTGCTGGTCAATGTCTCTATACCTGAAAATATAATGGTTATCGTGAGTGTGAAGCTCGCTGCTTGGTAAACTTTTATTAATGAGCGACAAGTGTGCCCAGGCTACTGCAGGGCGCTCAACATGTGCGCACGACCCCTCCCATACCCTCCCATCGCCACCACGCCCCTACCATTATATCCTACCACACAACCCACTCAAAAAAAAACGTGAAAAAGTGTTCACCCAACCGAAATATGACACTGGACCCCGTGTTGAATGCGTCGCTTGTTAATGACTCTCTAATATTTTGGAGCAGACCAGCAGCTGCCCCGATTGATAACGGTAAAATCACAAAGCCGAGGCTCGTAGAAGCTCCGATGACCTTAGGGCTGTTTCACAGTCATACGAGTTGTATCGAAGTGTGTGCGGAAATGCAAAACTAAAGCATAACTAGATTTCATTACAGTGGTCGATTCGGTTGCAGAGCAGTTCTAATTTGCGAAAAATTCTAATTTCCGATCGTTACTTTTTTTTAGAAAGTTAATGATCAAATAGTTTAATTAGTTAACTTCATTGTCAGGTCTAAATAAATATACATGTATGTTCTTTAAAAATTATATTTTTGAATATGAAGTCAGTTTTTTTTTTTTTTTTTTAAATTTGAACTTGAATCAGCAAATTTGTTTGTAAAATTTCAATATTCATGTTTCAATGTTTTCTTTGTCACAAAATAAATTGGAAATATGTATTGTAAAGTGTAAAAAAAGAATGAAAAATTTGAAACACTCGCAAATTAGAATTCTCCATTCTATTCCATTGAAAACGATAATTTTTATTTCTAGAAAATTCTAATTTAGTTCTACTTTTCGAGCGACTACTGTACTACAATAAGATCGGAGAAAAACTGTTAATATTTCATTCGATCAAAAACGCTGCAAAATAAAAAAATTTTGAAATCAATATGTAAACTTATGCGTATAAATAACTTATTATATTCGAATTATCAAGAAAAGTTTAGCAAAAACTAAAATTTTTTTGAACTGGTTTTATTTTTAAAATTTCCTTTTCCTGTTTTCCTGAAATTTGTATTTATATCATTCAACACTCTGATTTTAGATACTAAATTGTTGTTATAAATTTCGAAGCCGACTCGATAAGTAATCGTAAAATATTCATCATTAAGATGACATATTAGATAACGACAGTCCACGCTAGTGACGAAGCATCACAATGGTGCAAAAGGCAACTTGCAATATATGCCATTCTACAATGGAAGACTTGCTACGATAGTTCGATCAGATCGAACTATTTTGGTAACTCGTACACTGTAGAAGTTTTGTTTTGGGTACAAGAAAAAATAGTTTTTTTGATTTATTATTTGGAATAGTCTATATCATATTGAATATACTTCGTCACTAGACTTTTAGAAGTATTTTTCTATGATTTGATTTTGCAAAGAAGTTTAGTTAATGTTATGTTAATTGTAAATAGCTATGGCTTATTTTTTATGCAGCACACAAAACCGTTAAGATGTCTTCATAAAATATCAGGTGGTATGATAGCCTTTACAACCATTTCCAACAATTTTCCCACTGTGGGATAAAATCTACATGCTAAATTGGTTCTTGTGATGGGCTTTGGAAAGGAGTCTTAAACCAAACGCAAGAGAATACAAAAAGTCGCATGTCGGAGTTTTACACCTATTTTGGGACCATGGGGTGAATTTTGTGAAATAAAAAAAAATGAGTATGCAACGTTAGTCCCCACATTTTTCACCAAAGTTTTTCTAGAAAGTTCCAAAATCCTAGATTATATTTCTTGATGTCTGTGAAAACAATGCTACTACAAAAAACATCCTCTTGGTATTATGTATAATTTATGCTTTGCATTTAAATTTAAGTTCGACCTTGTCCCACTGTGCACACAACTCCAAGCGAATAACACTAGATTAAATTGCACTTGTTTGTGTTGTTGTATTGACTGTTATAGATTTATTTCGAAGCTTATAAACATGAATTATGGAAACCAATAAAATTAAGTGCATTAATTTGAAATGCTTTTGTTGCTGTAATATAAAATTGGATTTTGTTTGTAGGCGCCAAGAGCGAAATACTCAATCCAATCTTTAGATTATATGCATATGTATATGTACATATGTTACATATGTACTGCACATATTAATAAGCCTCTAAGGCAGTGAATTGGAAGTGTGTGTTTATGTGTGTGTTAAATCACAGCTAAATGCATTTGCGACTAATTCTAATTGCATTAATTATGTCCAAATGAGTCAATTATTGTTGGCAAGCCTCCGCTTAGACCTTTTCTAGCTGTACAAACCGCTCGCGTTTGTACTGATCCATATAGCTGTTCACATAGCTGAGGCGACCCTGATACTTCAGATGCATAATTGTCTTGACCAGCGGCGGATGCTCGTTGCCCAGTTCCAGCCAGAGTTTGCCGCCAGGACGAAGGTGACGACAGGCCAGCTCAAAGACAAGGCGAGCCACACGCAAACCATCCGAGCCGCCATCCAAGGCATTAAGGTTTTCATAACTGCAAAATGTAATATTTGTATTAATTTACACTTTGTTCGCTTTCCAAATATGTATGCAACTTACACAACCACCTCGGGATGCAGATACTGAAACTCGTCGGTTTTCACATACGGCGGATTTGATATAATTAAATCGTATTTCTTATCTTGCAACACCTCCGGCATATACTTGTCCTCCTCCATGGTGTGATTATGCACATTGAAGCGCTTCTGCAATCCCAGCATTTTGGCATTTTCCCACGCCAGCGCTGTTGCCGCTTTGCTGCGCTCGATAGCCGTCGCATCTACCTGCGGTAAGGCATGCAACATTGATAGCGACATCGCACCCGATCCGCAGCCCACCTCCAGCATATCTACATGCTTGGCTTCCTTGTAGTTCTTAATGACCAGACGCACAAACTCTTCCGTTTCGGGGCGAGGTATAAACACTGTGGGTGCTGTTTTTAGCGTTATATCCATAAAGTCCCATTCCCCAATGATGTGTTGCAGCGGCATGCGGGCGCAGCGTGCCTCACAAAACCGCTCAAAGTCGGCCAACTGAGCTGAATTAAATTGCAGCTGCGCAAAGTTATCGGGCACAGTGTTCTGTGAAGATATACAAAGATTTTTTAGAAAATTATAGATATTTTTAAATTGAATTAAGCATTTGGAGTTTGAAATTAATTTTTAACAGTCACAGCTCGGGTTTTTAAGTACGAAATTGGTCCAACATTTATTGCAAGGATTGGGGCAAGGTGTATTAATAAAAGCTGATGTATAGAGCAGCTGGTCTGTTAGGGTTCCTTATTTTATTAATACACCTTGGATTGGGAATAGCCTAGAAAAGCACGATCAGATCAAGAATTTAGTAAGAATTAGTAGGCAAAACATCAGCTAAGAGTCTACAAGGCATTAGAGACAGAAAGATAAGTTTTGACAGTAGTTTCATCTACTGAAGGGGATGTTTGAAAATTCTGTAGTGAAAATTCATGGAAAAATTAAATTTGAAACTTTTTTGTTTATCATCCGATCAGACTCATTTTCAAAGATCTATACAAAAAAGCACTTAATACACTATTCACCGGTTTCGGAAAATACACACCATGGGCGGAAAGAGCACCTATTTCAAATAAAGCTAATCACACGAACGGAAAACTTGAAAAAATGAGTATTTTGGGTTTCTGAAATTACCGTCTATGTGTCTGTTAGTCTAACCATCTGTACAGCCGTACGGAAAGACAGACAGACGTGGATAAAATGACTGGACTATACCTAATAAAGTCGAAATGTTTACTTTACTCTGTTACACACATTTACAGTACTTTATTACTCTCTCTTAACTATTTTTAATGAGTACAGGGTATATATATACTTATAAAATAGACGGTTGACAAAGTAGTAAAGTTCTTAGTTTATAGGGAATACTAAAAGCAGCATTTTCTATTACGCGGAAAAGTCTTTTTTAAATTAGAAAATAAGATCCAAGATGACTTTTGGATACCATAGTTAGAATGACAGGTTTGAAAAGAAAGAGGGAGAAAGTTTTTAGTACTCTGATTGGCACATCAATGCTAATTGTCCGATTGAATAGGAAGAATACATTTCCCAGTTAATTAGTAAGAATATTACACTAAACATGGTTCAGAAAGAGAGAGAAGATTTAGAAAAATTCCAGTTAAGACTTCGCCGTGCAAAGAGCATGCATTTTTTTCTATTAGTATAGATTCTATTTTTTTCTGATGACCCTATATGGGGGACACTAATAAATTACTTTATTAATTGTAATTTTATATTTGTACCGGCTTTAGACCTAACCGGTTTGCAACTAACTCAATAGCTCTATAATCAAAGTAATACTCACAAATTTACGTTTCAGCACATGCGACACAATGCACTTCAGATTGAACTCGGTATCCTGGACACCTGCTTCTTTCAGTTTGTTCTCCCAGCCATTTAACGCCTTGTTTACCTCAATCAGCGGGCTACCAGTTGGTGTTTTTGATGATCTTGTTGTTGTTGTTGTGCTGCTGCCGCCAACATTAGTGCAAAGCGAACGCGTGGCGGTACGCCTCGCCATTTGAAGCGGTCGCGTCAAATATTTAAACATTGTTTAATTCAGCTTATTACCTAATATATTGATTAAAAATTTTGCTCTGCTTTTGGGCCAAAAATTTATGAAACAGCTGACATCGTCAATTTATCGTCACAACCGCCACAATTTATCGAAAAATGGCATGAACAGCAGAATAGCGATAGACGTCAAAGATGAACGTAATGCGATAGATTTACTTATAGGGTATTCCTGATTCTTATTTTGACTTGATTCACGTACACATTGCGGCCCGCACCTAAAGCGCGTTAAAAAAATCAATAAATCCGAGGAAATTAAGGAATTCGATTTCTGATGGCGGAGGCTGACTTGTTTGCAGGATCCGCATTCTAGACCTCTGCTGGGTAAATCCGCAGAGTCGCCAGTCCGCTATCTTAAACTTTTTGCAAAAAGCTGAGCCACACAAGACAATTCGTTTGGTTACTTTATATGGTGGTTTGTCAAATGCCTTAAAATAAACAATATTTTGCATGCCATTTGATGTAATTATTAAAATGCTCTTTAGATGATGCATGTCTTCCGTGCAAATTTCATATTGAATCATATAAAAACAATTTATCATCGGAAATTTGAAAAAAATGTTGTTTTACATACCCACTTACCCTATTTATACAAAATTGTACTCTAGAATAAAGCTCTTAGTCCGGATCTCGCCACAAGTTACCAAATTGCCAGATGAGCACTTGTTTTTAAATAAGTGGGTATCATCGGAATGGATACAATAAGTAAAAAACACAATTATAAATATTTAAAAATGTATATTTAAAGATGAAATGTTTACAATGTTTCTGTTGCACATTTGGTATTTACATAGTCGTTCCTAATAATATCATAAGGTATAAAAGCATAATAAATTATATAGGTATATATTTTGTATTTATTTATTTTATTAATGTCGACTAATAGAAGTCGACACCGGAATAAATTTAAATATAGAATTAGAATATTTTGAAAATGAATTTCATACTCAAATATTAAAAGTAATTTAAACATTTACATTAACTGTGTGTTTAAATTTAAATTTATTGCAAGGGTTCGGGAAATTCCAGAAGCCCCAATGAGACCATGAAGTTCGTAAATGTTAGTGGGCATAAAATGAGCGACGAGCATTAAGTATACATACATTGTATTATTAGTGCAACATACAAAAAAATATAATATAAATTAAGTTACAAATACAAAGAATGAATAAAAAAGTATCTGTATCTTAGACATATGACAAAGTAGTAAAGTTCAAAGTGAAGAAAAAGGAGCAGGTGGAAAATGTTATTCTAATAAGAATATAAGATACAAAAAGGATTATAGATAGAATAGTGTATTGCACAAGTTTTTACATATTGAATTCCAGCTCACTACATATATATATTATTTCATGTTGTACTCAGTTATCCGCTTCATCCACCTTAGGAGCCAAATAATAACGTATGTAGCCATAGTCTTCGATTGGGTATTCCACCAGCAGCGGTACATCTGGCGCCATGGCAATCTTAACTTTCTCCGACAGCGGCGTTGCGCGTGTAAAGGTGTTTAGGTAACGTCCGGCAAATGAGAGGGTGACGGGTTCGTCAACCTGTAGATTAACAACTCCTTTGCTCGTTTCGGTTAGTTTTATATTGGCAGAGCCCATCTCGCCGCTGGCGGAGAACTTAATGCCTTTCTTGCTGCATGCAATGACAATAGATTCACTAAATGTGGTCAAGTCACGACAAATGCGAGCAAATTCCGTGGCTGGCATGTGCACCACGCAGGCGTAGTCGGTCTCCGGTATGCCCAGATGCTCCTGTTCCAGATTCAGCAGACGCAACTCGTACTCTGCGGTGCGCTCCTTGTTGATCGACTCAAAACTCAGCTGTATCTTGTCCGCCTTATCCTCAGCGGTAATGGTGATAGCATCATCACCACTAGCACACTTGAGCACCTTCGATAGCGATCTGAGATCAATGCCCAGGGATATATTGCGGTCACAGCGATACTTTTCAAAGCACTCCCTCTTCAATGACATCGATACCAGGGAGACGTGGGAATTGTCCATAGCCTGCAACTGTATAGAGATTGGTGAATGTCTTTCGTTATTTGATATGGACTTACCTCAATGCCAGAATCGGAGCAGTCAAGTGTGCTCTGGGTTAATATTTCTTTAAGCGCATCTACAATCTTCTTTAACAGCGTTGTGCTGCCCAGTCGTGCCTCCAACATGATTGCAACTTTCCCGTAAAACTAAATGCAGTTGTCAACAATTTCACAATGTTGCAAAAAATTAATCTAACGATAGATTCCACTTTGACATGCCCTGTACATTATTGTACGAATGTACGCAGTCAAGATTAAAAGCAAACTATTGTTTACTTATTGTAAATAGAACAACTTTTCTATTTGAATAAATATTTAATTAAGGGAAGGTTTTTATCAAGCTTAACCACTGTTCGTTGAACAGCTGATGACCGCAAAAAGTCGATTAACTTAAGAGAATGATTCGTTAGCAACTATCGCGGATTACTATCGGTTGAGTGGGTACCGTTATATTTGTACCTAATGTACCAATACCGAATTATAGGTACTTAAGTTCCCGCTTGTGAGAAAACAGTGAGTCCTAATGTACCAGCGAGTAAATAATGTACCAGTTTTGGTACATTTGTACCAAATGTGGCAACCGTGACATATCTATTGTCACCTGCGATATTTCACGCTGCATTTGTATATCGATATCAGAACACTCGTCCTATCGATACTTGAATTGAATGAAACAGCTGTTACTGCAAAAAAAAAACAAAAATCTGTTCTTGTGACCATTTTCCAGTTAATATTGAATATTGAATTCAATATGTTAATTAGCTCAATTTAATATAAATAAAATGCTTTATTTGAAATTGAGTTCGCTTAATTGCTAAATATTGCTAAATAATATGGCGGCGTTGGAAGAAACTGAACAATTAAAACAGAATGACAACGAGATTGAGATTCCAAGTGGCAGCGATTGGCATTTGTGGTGTCGACTTTGTGCCAAGGATGATCTGCAGGGGAATATCAATGTGTTTCTGAAGCGCGAACAGGCACCACCATGCGATCGGGATGGAGATGGAATAACGGCGCCGGTCAGCGACTTGGCGCTGGCCACAGCCATTGGCAAGTACTTCTGGGTGAATGTGAGTAGATGAAACAACATGTCAAAGAAATTATTAATGCAACAATTTTGTGCAGATAACTCGAGGCGAGGAACTGCCGGAAATGATATGCAGCGAGTGCCTGACGCTCGTCACATCGCTGGTAAATTTTTCGGATCGCATAACGCGCGTGCAGAAGCTGTATTGCATACTGCAAAGCACGCCGAAGGAGTCGATTATTATACAGGAGTTGCGTGCTAGATTTGGACTGCTGGACGAGGAGGTGGAGGCGCTAACCGAGGTTCATTTTGTGGAGGAGAAGCCAAAGCTAAATGAACTCGAGGAAACGACGTTCGAGTTGGAAAATCCGCTCACGCCGTGCCCAACAAATATAATGCTAAAGCATGAAAAACTGAAGTCAGTCGAATCTGAGGACGACGACGCTGAAGAAGAAGAGCAGGAGGAGCAGCAAGAATATGAAGATGCAGGCAATGAGCTGCTGTTAAATCTATGTGATGCATATAGTAACGATGATAGCAATGCCTCCTCCAGTGCCACCACCACTCTCAAAGCCAACAAGCAGAAGCAAACCAAAATCAAAGTCGAAAAAACTGCGACTCGTCGCAAATCCTATCAGTGCAGCGAGTGTCCGCGTGCCTACGGCTTACCACAAACTCTGCAGCGTCACATGCGACAGGAGCATGACAAAAATGAACCGGAAGCAAAACTGTTGCCCTGTGAGCAATGCGAAAAAACGTTTCGTTTCAGATATCAGCTGCAGCGTCATATGCATAAGCATCTGCCCATGCCCAAGCGCAAACTGTATCCATGTGCCAGTTGTGGAAAGAAATTTACAACAAATGCCTCCGCTCAGTCGCACGCACAGTATATGCATCAGGAGGAGCGGCCGCGTCCAATTATCTGTGAGCAATGCGGCGTTGCGGTGCATTCACTGAACGCCCTCAAGGAGCATCTACTCTGCCACACAGATTATGCGCCATACGAGTGCGATGTGTGCAAAAAGTGCTTCAAGAGCATCAATCGGTTAAAGCACCACAAGGAGACACACGATCCGCACAAGTACATCTGTCCCGAGTGCGGCATGCAGCTGAATTCGCGGCCAACGCTCAATCGCCATCGACTGGTGCACACGGATCAAATGCAGCACAAATGCGACTATTGTGGCAGGGAGTTTAAGCGCGCCAAGGCGCTCAAGAATCATCTAATTCTGCACACGGGCTTGAAGCCATACTCGTGTGACTTTTGTGATCGCACCTTTGCCAACGGATCCAATTGTCGAACGCACAAGAAAAAATCACATCCGGAAGAGCTGGCTGCACAGGAGGCAGCTGGCGGTGGCAAGACCTACAATCGAAATATACCAAAACTGGAGGCGCTCAAAGCATTGTGTGTATATTACATATATCAAAAGATAACAGTCCAATTTTAATTCTATAATTTCTAGCACCAAGAACAAGGACAACTTGTCGCCGGTGGCCACCAAGCAGAGCGGCTGCTTTGCCTTTGGCAAAAAGACTAAAATGCAGCTCAAAGTGGAGGCTCCCGCTGTTTCCATGCCCCCTACGACTGCTGCAGCTGGCATACCCACCATTGACAACATTTACAATCACCTAATGCAACAGACGCCTGATGCATCAAAGGCCATAGTAGAAGCAACCTATGCGCCACAACAACAGCAGTTAGTGCTAGCGCACGATGGCAGTGCGACCATACTAAGCAGAGCTTCAGAAGAGCAGCCAGAGTCCAATACCACCCATATATTTTCATATTAGCTACGCTCCCTCAGGCAAACAAAACTCAATATAACGAACCAGATGTTTAATCCTTCTCTTAATTTTAATGTTAATGTCATTCTTCATTTTAATGCCAGGGAATTAAGTTTAGTTAATTTGTGAGCCAATTTGGTGCGTATTTCTAATATTGTATCCTGAACGAGGCTGCAAACCATAAAATGTTTGTCTGCTTTTTAGTTTACTGCTCGAACCGAAATATTACTTCTAGATGCAATTCGTCAAACAGTTAGTTGGTCAAATTTTTTTTTTTTAATAAATTAAAACTTTTTATTGATAATATTTATGTTTTTTAAATTATGAAATCCCAATTTAACCTACTAAAATTATAAAATAAATTGTATACAAATCTGCTCTCGAAAGCAACGTAGATACAATATAATTTTTTAAATTTAAAATTTAAGTTCTACTGAGATTTTAGTAGATGATTATAGTATTGTTACCAGTACAGTTTAAGATGCTGGCGTTGATGAAATTTTGAAAACGTTTTACTTTCCTAAAACCGAAAAAAGGTTGGATTCGAAACGGTTCGGTTGTCGGTTTGCAGGCTTGATCCTGATACATCATATAACTTTCTGACAGCTTCTGAAATTGACAATTGACAAGCGCAAACATTTCTTGAACACAATTGTAATATTTATTGTAATTTTTAACGTTACAAGCTTCTCCTTATTTAAAATAACTATTGCAATAAAACTACTGAAAGGAGTTTATTTATTAATACGCGGTGAAAAAAAAAACATCATCTTATTTTTTTCGTTAAAATATTGTTTAAATAAAAACATTATTAACTGATTAATTGTGGAAAATTATGTCCGACAAATTGTCGCCGTCGACATCGATGCTATTTTGGGCTGTTTTGATATTTTGGATGTTCTTGCTGGTTTTCAAATTTTGTAAAAGCCGCCTGAAAAGTTGGGAAATGAGCTGAAAACTATATCACTGTGGACGGCCGTACACTCTAGTGACGAAGCAACACGAGGTCCCTTTTGATACAATTTCTTAACGCAAACATTATTCTAATCCAATTTATGCCTCGAATAACAATAATTTTTATTTTTAAATGAAAAGAAATGTCAGTCTGTTTTGTATGTTTCTTTGTCTATTTGTTTGTATCAATGTGTTGAAATAACCTGAAATTTTGTGGACTTGATTCCTGTCATAAGTCCAGAAATCTCTGTTCTTAAAACCGCTAAAATTGACACCAATAGTGTCCGAACCAAAGAAACTACACAATCGTTCTACATATAGTTACAAAGATATTTCCTGTAAACACATTGTGAATACTAGCTAGTTAGTTAGTCTTGACAGACCTTTAAATTGGCCAGAATGTGTTTAAATTTCAATGTTTTTTTTTTTAATAAAACGAATGAAATCAAAGAAATGTCTATGCGTTTTGACTTAAATATAAAACAATTGAATATTTTAATGCTCTGGCTTCACGTTGTAGCATCATCTCATTTCAACAAAATTGTTCGAATCAAAGCAAGCCACTCTATCGAAATCAAAATGAAAAAAATAAAGTTATTTTTAGTTTGTCGCTTATTATTCTCAATCAGTTTAAGCAAACATTGGGCTACTACTCGCCAGAAACCCACTTTGGGGCAACATCTTATTATTCTTATTTCTTATTCTATTTGTTAAATAAATCGTATTTGATTGATGCCTTTGACATTATTTTGTTGCTGGACTCTTGACTTTCTGGTTCAGTCAGCTCGCTCTCAACTTTAAAGATCATCCCACTTTGGGGCAACATCTTATTTCTTATTCTTATTTGAATGCTTCGCAAACAAAAACTAAAAAATTGCACAGTAATACATATGATATTTGCATGCTTCCTTGGACATTATTATATTTTCGGATTCTTAACTTTCTTTGATCTTATTATCAAAGATCTAAAAAAAATTCAATAATCACTAACAAATTAACGAAAAATTCCAAAAACTTGCGGAATATTAGGGTTACTAAACCAAGAAATTTCATAATTTCAATGACCCGAAATGCCAAAACTAGGGACGAAGCAGCACAAAGTGTACAAACGGCGACTAGCAAGAATAAAAGATTTGCTGTGAGTGTCTGATCAGATCGAGCTATATACAGATCGAAAGGTATTGCTTTAACTAAAAAAAAGTGCATACTAAGATTTTTGCCAACTTGCTTGGTTCATGAGATATAAGCGAGCAGGTGAGAAGGGCAAAATTGAATGAATGGGAGATTTGGGGCCTTTGGGGCTTTTTGGTCTATTTTTTAAACGCATAAGTGTTCTAATATGCGTTAAATGACACCTGCCCAATCTGACAACTCGTTCAAAAGCTATGAACATTTTAAACGTCTGTTCTAACACTACTGAAAAACCGCCAACTGCGGGAAAACGCTTAAAACCGCTAGAATTGACACGCCCACAGTTTCCAAACCAAAGAAGATACAGACACGCTCTACATTTCATTGGAAAGGTATATTTAAGAGCTTTTTAGCTTACATTTGCAGTTTTTTCTTACAACACTCAGATAAAAACAGGTGTAATAGCGTTCTTTTTTGGTACATTTTGCCAATTTAAAAGAAATTGGCCTAACCGATTTTAATAAAATTCATAAATTTTGTAGCCATAGAAATTTCTGTCGTTTTGGTATGTAACACATATCGGCCATAATTCGTCTTCGCAAGATGTTGCCTGTTTAGTGTACCTACTTCTACTACTACTACTACAATAGGCCTTAACGAGTAGTCCGAGTATGCTATTTTTGCCAAATAACCTGGGTTTTACCCTCAGTGCACAAACCCGATTTTTTTTATATTTTTTTTTTGGCAAAAGCCAGACAAAATGGTTCTAAACTTATTCTCAACGATCTGTTTGTTAAATCATTCGATATGTTTTCACAGATATTGGAAAATTCATCCCCCTGAGTAGATATATTTGGGGCAAAAGGAAAGTGTAATTTGTATACGATCAGGTTCAAACAGAAAGCGATACAACAACACAGTGATTTTGGAATAATAAACCCTAAGTTTGGAATAAAGATGAAAACTCCGACAGTTAACCTTTTGATTTTCAAATTTTATGAGTTTTGAATTGATTTATTTGATGGCACATTTTGGATATTATTCATGCAAATTATATGCACATAACAAACAATAAATATTTACTTAATAAATAGCACTTTAAATAGATATAAAAAAAAATTGTAAATAATTTAATATATTTTTGTATTTATAACACATTTGAAATCAATTTTTCATAGACAATTATTTTTATTCAGATAAGATTTGTTTTTTTTTTGTTTTTTTTTTTTTTTTTTCGATTTTTACAAACCAATGTGTTTTTTCTTTTTCTAACAATTTTTTTCCATTAAATTCATTTTTTTTTTACAATATACATTATAATTACTTTGTTAATTTTCATAAATGATTCACAATATTAATATTCGATTGATTACAAATGCGAGTATAAGTCAAGCCAAACAGTAAATCGTGAATTTTGTTATGCACTTTACTGAAAACAATTTCAATTTGTTTACGTTTTTGTTTACGTTTTTGTTTTTGTTTTTGTGTTTGTTTTTGTTGTGCAAAAGTTACTACAGTTGTTAATGGCTCAAGCCAGCTTAGAATTACGTTGAATAAATAAATGAGTTGTGTGAGGGGGTGAGGGGGTTAATGTTTTGTGTTGTTTTCTTTTGTTTTTTGTTTTTTTTTTTTATTGTTTTGTTTTGTGTGTTTCGCTCTTCTTCTCAATGGATCACCACCAGCATCATCCATCAGACTACCACTGATTCGAGGGGCGACGCTCAGCTCCGGGTGCAGCGCTGCCGGAGAATCGCGGCGAAGAGCTCTGCGAGGAGCTGCTGCTGGGCATACTACTGCAGGCGGCGGCGCTGGCCAAAAGTGTATGAATGGCCGCCAGCAGCTTCTTGCGAGCTCCAAACGCCGTAATGCCCAGCTCCATGAGGTTCTCCTCGGTCAGTGTTGTAAACATATCCAAGTCTATTTCGTTGAGCACGAAAATTTCTGCAAATAAATCAAATTGATTTTAATTTTGAATAAGTAGGTAAGATATAATTTAAATTTTTAATATATATATATTAATAACATATTTAATCAATGTTGATCAACTCCGTTAATTTCATTTCGATCGGTTAATCAACGCCAAAGTTTTTGAAGAAGCTTTTTCCCCACGTCTCAGCAAGCAGACGCAGCACTGCTTGCTTGTGTTGCCGCTGAACTGCTTGAAGCACAAGTAATGCGCTGCTTGTTTAAAGTACAAGTTGTTATGTTAAAGCCCGAAACCGGAATAGAGTTTTTATGTATTCCCAATTTTCCCATTTTCAGATTTGAAAAATTTTTGCGAATTTTAATCACTTGCATTTGATCAAGGATTGAATAAAATGGCCGTTGAGTTTACCTTCAAATCAGTATCTTAACAGCAAAATGGAAATTTGGAAAATTTAAAATTCCCAAAATGTTACCAAAACTGGAGGTAATTCTATACTTGAGGTCCTTCATGCCAAAAACGATCCAAACATTCTGATTTCGATCTCAAAAAATACAGAAAAATTTAAGAATGCAATTTCCGGTGGGGGATGTTGACTTTTTGGCAGGAATATATGAAAAAACAAGTAAGAACGTTGCAGTCAGGCTCACCCGACTGCGATATACTCTGTTTTCTGTTTACTGGGGCGGGGGTGGGCGTGTCAAAATTTTTTTCTCCAAACTATCGATGAGATCAAAAGAATTCATACTGCAAAATTTGGGGTTTCTAGCTATAAGGGTGTAGGAGATACAGATTTTGCTCATTTGCAGGGGCGGTAGTGGGCGTGGCATTTTTTTTTTTTTACAGATCGGTCGAGGATGTCATCAGTAGTCTTCATGCCAAATTTGGTGACTCTAGCTGTAAAACTGCAGAAGATATAGATTTTTGCGGTTTGTGGGGGAATGGGTGGGGGTGGGGGGGAAATCTTGACACTTTGTCTGCCTATGGTATATACCAACATGTATACCAAGTTTGGTTGCTCTAGCTTCAAAACTGTGGAAAAAAAACTGCGTTCATACGGACAGACGGACGGACAGACGGACATTTCACAAACCCAATATACTCTTTTTTTCCATTTTGGAAAGCAGAGTATAAAAACAACAAAAATGCCTTTAAGAGTGCTGTAAACGTTAACAGAGTAGCAAAATTGCTTGAGCCTTACTATTCTGTTAAAGTATACAGCACTGTTAACGATAACAGCACTCGGTTTTAAGCAAATTACCCTGATGTTGCAAAGCTCTAAAGTACATCCCGTCTGTCATCCACTGCCTCTGATCTCTAATTTCTACAGTCTAATGCTTAAGGCTCTCTTGTACTCACTTATGTAATGCTCCAGGCCGAGGCTTGTCAATAGGGTATGTATATCCTTGTGTTGTGTGAGCTGCATGCGCCGATTAACAGGCGTTGCATCTAGAAGCCCCGTTGTGGCGCTTAACCCATAGGGCGAACCCAAGCCTGGGGGAGGCGGCGGCATTCGCCAATTGTTGGCACCAGCACCACCATCATCCACAGTTTCAATGGGAGCTGGAGAGGTACGGCTTAGACCCATGCCCAGCCAGGCTGGTGTGGGTGTGCGTAGCTCACCGGCGACCGGAGTACGTTCCATGGCCTTGAAACCCAGCACTCGTTTCATATCCAAATCGAAGGCTCGTTGAGCTGCCTGCTGCTGCTTACCAGCTGCCGAGACAAGATCATAATGCAGATTGCGATAGCTCTCAGCGCTGCCGGGCAATAGATGGGCTCCACCAGAGTTATTGCCCAAGCCAAGGAGGACGCCATCGCTAAGACGACGACCAATGCGAGCGGCCCCTGCAATGCTGCCAGCTTCACTGCTGTAGGTGGAGTCGGGCGAATAGTGCACCCGATTGGGACACCCACCCGAAGAGGAGGAGGTCGAGGACACGGCTGGCTGAAGCTGCGCGTACGGCGGATACGATTGCTCCAACGAAGTGGTGCTGCTGCTGAAACTTTGATATCCACTAGTGTTTTGACTGCAGCTGTTGCGTGGAGACAGATTTACCGCTCCAGACACGCCTACTGCGGGCGGCCCATTGGGCGGTTGGGGCTTCAACAGACCTGTGCCTGGCACCTGCAGATAGTTGTTGTTTATGTGATTGGGCAAGGTTGGCACCTGCCGTGGCTGATAGTTGTTGTTGTGCAGCTGCATATACTTCTGCGTGGGCGCACATATGCCAGTGGGCGTGGTCATGCCAACACCAACATTTGCATTGAGCAGCAGATGATTCTTGTTGCCATAAGGCGTCAACTGGGCACCAATTGATGGCGGCAGCAGCGATGGCGTCTTTGGACTATCCGGATAACCAGCCAGTAGAGCCGTCAACTGTGTACGATAGGACATGTTCACATCCTTGTCCTTGGGCATATAATACTGATCGGGTATCTCCGGATAAATGGCAGGCGTAGATAGGTGAAGGATCTCCTGGCGTGCCTCATAGATTTTGTCTGCAATGAAGTGAAAATGTGGTTTCAAAGTTGGTACTTAAAGAGCAGGTGTTCTATATAAATGTTTGTATAAATAGATATTTATATAAATAGATGAAAGAAGATGTCTAATCAAACATTACGCATGGAAATCTGTTTACTGTTCTCAAAGTTAAGCGTTAAATAGAAAATAGCTTTTTATAAAATGAAATAGCACCATAAACTTATTAAGTTATACGTAATCGATTAAAGGAGAAATATATAGCTTCAAGCAAAATCTATAAAAACAGGAAAGAAAAATGATCTTTGTCATGGCAAAGACATATCCCTCTCATATAAAAACATAACTTTTGACCGATTGTTCCTATGACAGCTATAAGATATAGTCGCTCGATCAAACTTAATCAACATGTGTGGAACACATTAAAACTGAGCACTAGCGAGATAGGTTGAAATATCTGTATAAAAGGAAAAGTTTTGCATGCAAGAACTCATTTCTCCATAGATTGTTCCTATGGCAGCTATAAAATATAGTTGGCCGATTTTGATAAAATTTAGTCAGAATGACAAAGACCTTCTAAAACTAAGAATGGGTGAGTTTGGTTGAGATAGTTTGAGAAACAAAACAGTTTTTAATACAAAAAATTTTATTTATAATAGCTTGTTCCTATGACAGCTATAAGATGTAATGGTTCGTTTTTAATCAAATTTGGTCAGAATGACAAAAACCTACAAAAATTCAAAATAGGTTTGGTTGGGATAACCTAAGCAACGAAAAAGTTTTTCAAACAACTCATTCTGCAACTGATTGTTGCTATAGAAACTATAAGATAAATGTAACGAGACTAAATTCGATCTAAATATTCAGGAATGTTGAAAATCAGGAACGCAAATCGAATCCAGAGGTGATAAATTGCTTCATTAAAATTGCTTAAGCTAATAACTTTTGGAGCATATTATGCAACTCCATCAGAGAGATAAGTATAGTCAAGTGTTGGGAGTGAATGGGACTTTAAGAACTTACCTATAAATTTCTCAATACCCTTGATTACAATGGCCAAGGTGCTCTGCCGCTGCTTTTGTCGCAGTGTAATGTAGACTCCGTACTTTGTATTGAGACCCATTATTTCGGAGGCATCGGTTTGATTGTCAGGAAAGTCAAATATCAATGCTACGGGTAAATTGCCAAGCAATTGTTGTCGCGCCCTGTAAACATCATCGATGCGTCCTGTAATCGTCACCTGCGACTTCTTCAGCGGTTTAACATTCATGTCAGTCAGATCAGGAAAAATGATTTTGGTCTGCGTACGATCCATGATGCTCAATAGATTCATATTGTTCTTGCCTTTGACAATCTCATGATGTTGCGGCGATATCTCCATTTGCACATTCACAAGGATTTGACTCTAAAGTTGCAAAGAGAGTTTTGAAAATGTAGCAAAGATCCTTGTTGTATTTCGAACTTACCGCAATGCTTTCAAATGCAAAATTAATCAGCAGCTGCGTTGCATCGCGCACCTGGGCGGACTCCTTTTCGGAGCCCTTGACCAGCACCAAAGAGGTGTGCAGCTTGGGACGCGATGAGAATATGACCTTGAATAAGAAATTGGAGAAAGTGAAAAAGTGACATAATAAGTAAAAGTTTGAGTGGAATATTGGATCTGTTTTGTTACCTGCACATTGAACTTGCTCTCAATCATTTTGATGTAGGGCGTCTCGTGATCTGGCTGCGGCTTACCCGGTCCAATCACAGGCATCTCAAACGAGATGAGCAGAGGCGTGGAGAGACGAACCAGGGCTCTGGCACGCTCGACACCCTCAAGGCTGCCGCACAGCGACACCTGATTTGATTTCTCCGTAGGATTCGAGCGATTCGAGTCCGGGAAATGTATGTGAGTGTGTGTGTCATCCATGATGCGTTTTATATTGTTACCGCCGCGTCCAATAATGTACGAGTGATCCGTATAGCTGACATCCATTTTCATAATCACGCGAGTACCCTGCAAATATATATGTACATATATACAAAATTGTCTCTTTTTGAGGAATTTGTAAACGTACTTTGGAATCAAGGCTACTCAAAATGTGATCCTTGGCGCGCTGCACCTGCTCCACTTTGCCCACAATACGTACATGAGGATCTAGAGCATAATTAACAAACAAACAAAAAAAACCATCGAAAACACATGTGTTATCTATATAGTTTTGGACTCACCCTTTTTGCTCTTGGCTCCAATCTTCAGTCTGCAAGGCCAGCTCACATAAGTATCCGTGGTGCTCATGATCTAAAATATATTAATTATGTATGCATATATGGTGGTATGCGTCTTCATATATTGTAATACACTTGAAATTTGTTTCCTTTAATAGAATTAGCTAATCATTAATGGTTTCTTCACTAAAATTTGTAATTTGTTTAAACTAAATATTCAAACTGAATTTGTTGTGTCGTTTTAAAGAATTTGTGAGAGTATGAAATCTGATTTTGATACATATCATGCCAAACTGAAAATCATGGCTTGCTGCGACCAAATCGTGTTTAGTAAAAAAAGTAACTTTGATTTTTTCGAGTTAGTTATGCAGAATTCATCGATATATTGCGATATATTGCTTTATATTACGTACAAGTTTCAGGTTGATATCCTGTAAACTCTTCACGTCAAAAGTCAATATCGCCGCATTTTAGCGAAAGTATCGTTTGCAACCCTATGAAATTTAAGAGGAAACTTTTCTTGTTTTAAGTTTTCATTGATTTGGCTGGTAACATTGTTACCATATTTTGGCTACGCAACGATAATTGACTTATTTCACTTATAGAATCAATTATTTAATGCAAAAATGAGGCGTTTCATATAAAAGTTGAAATTCAAAATGTAACATACGTTACTTTCGCGAAAATGCGACGATATGTGCATTATTTAATTTCAGATTTTCCAACACTTTTACTGAGAGAGAGCGATTTCTTTAAAGGATTATGCTATTTTTAATGTTTGTTAAATATGTGCGATATAGCAGATCCACTTTGGGTATACAAAATGCACATTATAATCAAATCAAATCAAAACATACATTTATTATTATTTTCGACTTACATCATCAAAGAAATATTCAGCACCATTCATACCATCAATAGCGCTGTCCGCTATAAAGTTGGAAATATTTGAAAAAAGTTAAGAATTCAGATTTTCAAACACTCTCTAAAAACCTTACCCTTTATCAATTGTTCCAGCTTCTGTCGATCCACCTTAAATCGCTCCGTATGCAGATCGTCCGGATTTTGTACGCCCAATTTCAATGCAATGGCACGTATGTCACTCCAATCGCTATCCGCCGATGAGATTTCGCTCTGCGTCTCGCTCGGTGCTCCATTGCCTCCGGTTGAAGCTGCGGGCAGCGGGAGACCGCTAAGACCAATGGATTTGCCATTGGACAGGGTGGAAACATCTGCTGCCGTCGGATACATCAGTTTATTGAATGTGGAACAAGAGAGCATGTCGAGTTAGTCGAGTCGGTTATCGTTGAATCGATTTAGTCGTTTAGTTTTTAAAACCAAGCAAAATGTCGTTACACAGAGGTTCGTCGGGGGGAAATGTCGTTGTTCTTGGGAAATACTTTGGTCAGCAATTACATGCGTGTGTGTGTGTGTGTGTTGATGTGTGTATGTGGTGTGTGCGGGTCTATAAATGTTAAGGTGTGTGTGTATATGGGGCACAAGCAGTTGGTGAGTTAAGCTGTGTGTGAAGATGAAAGCAAAGTTTAAGCTTAAAAAGCAATTTAATAGAATATCGAATAGAAATAAGATATGAGAATTGTGGATTAATAATTCTTTCTATATTTTAATATATTTATATTACTTTTCTTAAGCACTTTAGCATGCCTTTTTTTTGCGATTATCATTAGAATAATATACAGGCCCATTCCGGTTTCCACTTTTGGCAATATTTTGCCGAATTGAAATTGAATGCTTAGAATTTCCTAATTGCTGTTGATCTAGTCACTAGATTCTAGTGAATTGAATCTTTGTTCAAAGAAAATTTGATTCAATGATGAAATGAAAGTGAACATTTAAAATGGCAACACTTTTAAGCGAAAATCACTTTTGCATTATATTAGCGAAAGTGGAAACCGGAACAGGCCTGTCGATCCTAACTCAGAAATAAAGCTCGTGTCAAAAAGCTGAGCTTGAAATGGCAAAAGCTGCTCTAAGCACAACTTCAGTCAATAAACATTAAGTTAATAAATAAGAAAGTCTAAGCTTAAACATTATTTTTGAATTCTAAACTTGAACTTATGTAACTTTTTGAATTGTTTTCATATGCAATTTGCAATGCATGAGGTTGGTTAACTTTTAAAAGTCGTTAAATTTATCATATATATAAACTCTTATGTATATGCTCTTTAACAACGCATATGTAATTGCTATAATTTCTAGTTTTTAATCAAATATTTATCTTTTTTTTATAATTGTTGTTCACAGATCGTAGCTTACATAACCTCTTTGAAATTGAATACGCGGCCATGAGGTTTGCTTTTTACTTCTATTTTGTTCTTTACCGGAATCTCAAAAGAATACAAAGTGTATATAAAACCTGTTATATTTTGCATTTTGTTCTTTACCGGAATCTCAAAAGAACACAAAGTGTATATAAAATCAGTTATATTTTGCATTTTGCTTTGAAGACACTTGACACGACTTTCCTTATATTCATACTTTCCTTCTATGTATTCACTTTCTTTTCGATCTACTTCTCTTATAAACTTACCGAACCAGCTCGCCACACTCTATTTGAGATGGAATAAGCCTTGAAGGTCCAAACAAATGGCATGCGTTAGGTCCTGGACAAATTGTATGGCCTCGACAAGACAAACGTTCATAACAAAATTACGAATTTGTACGAATCTTTCGACGAAAGGCATTTATATTTGTGATCTTCGCAATTGAACAAGTCTATATGCAACAGTATATAGAATGTTAAATTTTGATTTATTTGTTTTTTTATTTTTTATTTTTATATATTTCAAGCACGAAATAATTTTAAACAATATTTCTTTATTTTTTATGCTAGGAATTAGGCTGCTACCACTTGCAAGACTCGAAGGCAATTGAACGTGCAAAATTTAACTCGAAATCATATGAAGAACAATTGCATGTTTTTTCGAAAGCTACTGATGCCAACTTAAGAACTGTAAATTGTGTTCAACCAATAGGATAATTGTGGCCCAGCGCCTGGAGAAATGCTCAAAAGCAGCTGCCTGGGTCAACGAACCGCTCACAGAGAGTAGAGTCTATTCAAAAACACAAAAACAAAAAAACACACAATCAAAACAAACTTACAGAGAGTCAAGTCGAGCTTAAGAGAGCCTGAAATAAAAAGCACAATCTACTCGCTCTTAAATCGAAATTCGAAGAGTCAAATATATTTTAGTTTGCAATAAAAATAAATGCCAAGTATTATGAATTTGTATCTTTGAACAATTTTATTATAAATTTATATAGTTATTATTTACTTATTGGTAAGAGACAATTATAACTTCCACTCGAGTTAAAAGCACAAGCTAACATGCTGTTAAACATGTTGCCAAGCATTAACAGCGCGCTGTAAGGTTTTTAACATTTTGCAAGTTTTTGGCGCCAAAACAAATGTAGAAAAGATATATATCTAACACAGTTAACATATATGTTTTTCCCGCCAAAACAAAAAAACTTACCGCAAAACTCAATACTCAGAAATCATGTAATAAGAGCATTATACACATTTTTTTTTGTATTTAACACATTTATTTAAAAAAAAAAGTTATAGCGCTCGTTTAGGATATTTGTTTTTAACGTCAAATTTAGTATTCTAGCCACAATTAATTGTCCGTCAATGGGTCAAATTTGAGTTTCGTAGGAAGTTGTTGGCAGTCGTATTTATTTTTCAATTTAACCAAAAAAATAATCACTACCGAAGACAAGGTCGCGGGGGGTACAATCAACAAATGAAGACACGTGCGTGGAAAACACAAAAAAAAAAAAAATAGATAATGAAAAGCGAATTCTGAATTGTTGTCCGAAGTCTAGTCAAGGTCAAGTGGGTTTATATATATATATATTTAATACTTTATTTAAATAGTTCTTTTTCTTTCGAATTACAACGCGTCGTAGTAAATGTTAATGGACTCGGGCGGTGCTATCGTCGTCATTGAAGCGCGTTGACTGCACAGCCCGAGCCTAGATCTTGTCCCGTCTGACCTTCAGCTAAAGCTTTGCTCGACTATTTTGGCATGTTGAGGAGTGAAGGGAAGTTAGCAAAGCGCAAAGCTTTCGATCGAAACGTGCATTGAAGAAAAAATAACTATAGCAGAGGCAGTAACAACTGCACTCTGAGCTTCGACTTTAAAGCTTTGCTTTATTTCGTTTTCGAGTATGCCTGCTAACGGAGCTGGAAAAAAGCTTGTGCGAGCTGAGCTTAACTACTGTAAGGTTGCTAAAGTCTTTCGACACAAGCTTTTTGAAATTTAAGCAATAGATGGCGCTTTGTAGTAAAGTATTTACATTAGAGAGAGTCGACAGTTGTTTTTTGTTAACTATATAGAAATGCAGAGTTTTGTATTTGAGTACAAAGCGATACCAAATTTCTGTTTTAAAAAAGTTCACAATGCATTAAGATATGGGTTTTTCAATGGTATTTGCTAATAGATTACTCAGATTTTCAGAAATTTTCAACTGAAAAAGCGTGTTCTTAGAATTTTTAGAAATAAGGTTTCTTGGTTGACCGAGGATTGTGACTTTGGGATAGCTTTTTTTTTGCCCATGCAAATCAAATAGCTAGTGGATGCGAAAGGAGACTAGCAACATATTTATGTTTAAACACATTTGTCAACTTTTGCTTAAATTTTTATAGGCATTTCTAATATGAGATGAAAAGTCAGTTTCTTGTTCTGTTTGTGTTAAGACCTTGAGATCGCTTTTTGGGATTATGTGTACTTGTAATCTCGTTTGCACTAGCACTATTATGAAAACCATTTGTACTTGATTTGAGTACAGAATCTTTGATTATTTTCTGAGTGCGTTAGAAAGGCAGTTTTAAGCTGTTAAGCTTAGCTTGCCACTTTTTTGCTAAAACACTCAACTAAAAGGATACAGGTGAAAAAAGTTTCTTTAAACATTTTGGCAGCATTGCAAGGTTTGGTGTGCAACACATACTCGTATCTAGTCTAATTATATTTAATATCAGGGGTTTGTGGCTTGCATCGTCACTAGACTTTAACATTAGTTAGGCAAGCGCATTTTTTAGCAGAATTGCATTTTCCCCTTATAAATGAATATAAGTCTTTTCTTTTTATGATATTTCTTTATTTATAATTTATTATTGTTAATTTATATATTTAATTTGCTTATTTTGTAACCAGTAGCCATATATACTAATGTTTGCCGTTTTGAATTTACTTTTTACATTAAATTCACATTTCATTTTATATTTTGTGTGTATTAGTATTGAATTTATAATAATTTTTACCTTTCACATCACTGTATTTGTTGTTTTTTCTTGATTCGGGATTTTCAGCGCATTTTGACTATTACTCATTTATTGATTTTTTTGCATTTTATTTTAATGTTGTTTGCTATTTATTGTTATTCATTCTTACATTATTCGTTCTTTTAGATATGAATATGTATTTTATATTCAATGTAAGCTGATTTCGCATTATATTTTTGTTTTTTGTTTTTGTTCTCCATATAAATTAAAATCTAATTCGAGCTTAGCTGCTAAACAACATTTATGTTTTATTTCGTTTACTTTTACTTTTCACTTCAAAACGTTACACAAAAAAAAAAGTATTTTCATTCGGTTTTCTTTTTTTTTGCAATTACATTTATTTAACTTTTATATAATGTCTATACTAAATATTTAAGTGTGTATGTATATTTAAAGCTTGTCAAAACGGAAACCACAGAACACAATCTAAATATAATATTTTTATATAGGTATTCAACTGATTCGATTTGATAACATTGAGCAAACGAAAATAAGGGAAGACAACTTTCACAACACGTTTTGGTTAGACAAATCTTAGCGCATGCATTATACTTGTACATATGTATGTATGTATGTATGGACATACATCATATGTATACATATGTATGTTTATTTTTTTTAATACAATTACTTATTTCAGATTTACACATACAAATTTACTAACCATAAATTCACAATTGATTTGTGTTGTTTAGACAACATCTTAATAATACTTTGCTATTTACAATTCTCAAAATTTTGATTTCATTTTGTTATACTATGTATGTTATGTATATTTATTATATTTCGATTCGAGAATTATTACTATGCACTTTAGTCTAAGTATCTGTATTGTATTCATTATACATTATACAGCATATTACAAATTTGTTAAAGATTTGATTTCGTATGGTTTAACAAGATGTTTTCCAAAAAAACAAAAAAAAAATGTTTCCATCAATTTACACACATTGCATTTATACTTTCGATTACAATTACATCGATTTATTTATAAGGCAAAGGAACTATTTACCGTTGGATTTTTGTTTGCCAAAAATGTTAAATAATTTGTTATTTCAATTGCTGAAATTAAACGGATTTTGATAAAGATTCATTGGAATCATTTGTATTTTATTTAAAAAATTTTGTTTGCTTCTACAAATGAGGTGTCAGTAATTAATTTTGCATTCTTCCAAAACCGTAAAAAGTTCCTTTTAATATGATGCTTATATATGCTACTCGTTTATATATATACATACATGCAAAAAAAATTTGTATTATATATTCTTATTACTTATTTTATGCATTTACTTACATACTTTATAAGAGTTCTAATGGTTAGCATAGCTTTATTTACATACTTGCCAAATATATGAACAGAATGGTTCTTCAAGACAAAAAACAGTTATACAAATGCAAATAAAACTTTGGGAAGCTTTTTATATATGTTTGTAAACTCATTTTTTGTACTAAGGTACAAAAAAAATCGAAGCTCAAGTGCAGTTTTGAAGTTCAGTTTGGGTATACTGCTTTTTGTACGAAATAAGTGAAATACAAATAATATTTTATAAACAGGCTTGTTTCCATTTCCGATTCGGAATCGGCATTATTAGCTGTTCTTATTCCGAATATCGATGAAAAATTCTGTTTAAAAAGTTGTGCTTTTCAGGCAGTTGAATGAGAAGTAAAATTTGACTTAAAATTGGTACAACGATTATTATTTCTTTTGAAAACAATTTAAAAAAATGAAGAGATCTCGGAAATGGGAACAGGCCCGATTGTATTTTTTGTAATGAAGCTTTCTTAACGATTTGCGATTAGCATACATTTAGTACTTATTTATTATTCCCTGTACCCATATTGTGATAAAGCAAGGCATAATAAAGTTGCACGTATTCATAATAAAAAACAGTTAATAAAACTATTGTCAGTATAGAAGTGCCGAGCAAAGCCGCTGTCTGAATATTTATGCATACTATGTATGTATGTTATGTATATATGTTTGTTCAGAACCGGGTACAGGGTGTCTCACAGTCGAGCATTCTCGGCTAGATCATTATTACTTAATATAATAAATCGATGTGCCAAAAGTGAAGTCATGCCAAAAAATAAACGCAATCAAGTAAAAGCGCAAAATGTTAATAATCCAAAATAAATCTTTGTATATTTACATAAAAACTTTAAAAAATCTTTCAATTGTCTCTAGTCTCTTTTCTCTTAATAATGTGTGTGCTCTTTACATTAGTTAAATTAAGTTCAAACATATCTTTTTATTTGCTCGATCGTTAAAACACAAATTAAAAATGTAAATTTATGTTCAGAAAATGTTTCCATTTCCGAATCCGATCAAAACATTCGAAATGGGCATTATAAATTATCCTATATTTGATAAGAAATTCGATTTGAGAAACTTTTGCTTTTGATTTAGTGGAATGAGTACTATTCGAATTTATCTTTATAAAGGAATTTAAGCTGAAAACAGGATCACAAAATCGAAAGCAATTTGGAATGAATAGTTTTTCGAAGTTATCCTATGTTTCATAAAAAATTCGATTTGAGCAACTTTTGCTTTTTATACAGTGGAATGAGTAGTATTCGAATTTGTGTTTATAAAGGAATTTAACCTGAAAACAGGATCACAAAATCGAACACAACTCGGATGAAAAGTTCTTCGAAGTGGGCATTATAAGTTATCCTGTTTTTGATATGAAATTCGATTTGTGAAACTTTTGCTTTTGATACAGTGGAATGACTAGTATTCGAATTTATCTTTATAAAGGAATTTAACCTGAAAACAGGATCACAAAATCGAAAATAATAAGGAATGAAAAGTTCTTCGAAATGGGAACATACCTGATTATTGTTTTTCTGATTGTTAAAGTAAATGCACATTATTGTTGTAAGAAAATGAATGAAAATAGTTTTCAAATATGTTATGTAGCTTGAAAACAACAAAACCATGATTGGTAAAAGCTGTCAGAGTATGTTTGAAGTAGCATAATTAAGTATTTAGTCGAAAGCAACTATTTAAAAAATAGATAACAAAAAGATATGAACGCAGGTTCAACTAAGAGGAATAGAGGCAGATAATTAATAATAAGCTTATACTGATTTTCGGAAAAAGGAAAAGAAACTTTTCATTTGATACAATGATTGAGCATGATGAGCTTAAAATAAAATGTGAAAACTGAGTTAACAACATGAATGCACTATTATTTTATTATTGGCTACCGGGCATATTACTTGTAGTCGGTATGCTTGAATACATAATTATATCATTGTTATATATATATATAGGTATTAAATATCATATTTAATGGGCTTCACCTGATGTTTTTGTTTGCATACATATATATGGTTAATATCTGTATATGTTTAATATAGTAATATAATTATTATTTTGGTAATTAGTACATATTTCAAATTTGCAATAAGTTTGCATTATTTCATATTGCAAGTATTTTTTTTTTTTGCTCGATTCTTGCATCCAATTATAATTAAGTGTCTTTTGTTTTGCGCTTCATCTTGTTGGAATCCAGAATTGGCTATTTTTTTAAACACTAAAGTAACGTCTTTCGTTTCTCGCCAACTGCTGCCAATGCAATTAAGTTTTTATTTCTGCTTGTTATGTAGTATTAATTATTGCAGCGCCTTTCGCACAGCGAAATCAAACAAAAGCAACACAATAAACACAAATTGATAGGTGAGTTGGCAGTGGAGAAATGAATGAGGGGGGGAGAGAGCAGTCAGAGGAGAAGTTGAATTGCTTGCAGTTTGCCGGCAACACCTTAAGCTACTTTTTGAAATGCAGTTCATCATCAATTCAGAATCAGCAAGAGATGCGAACTGCCTCCGTTGCCAACTCCTGCCAAGTCATCAATAATCGTTGATCCAGCGTTGCCACGCCCACTTTGCCAAGTGTTGCTGACAGCTGTTGATGTCGCCGGTTTACTGCTGTTGCAGCTGCAGTTAAATCATCGCCATAGTCGGCAACACTCGCAATATTCCCATCATCATCAGCACCATCAGCATCATCATCAGCATCATCATCAGCATCATCATCATCATCGTCGTCGTCGTCATCTTCAACTTCATCATAATCAGCATTTCCAACGTTGTCGCAATCCTGATCCAGATTCGGATTGCCAGCATGGCAGCCCGAAAGTGTTGCCAATGCCATTTGACAATTATAAAAGCATTTGTCGCCCCTCGACGCTGCCTTTGACATTGTCACATCAACATCATTCGCGACGTTCACGTCGCAGTTGCACTTGCTTTCGCAGTCGCAGTCGTCGTCGCCGTCGCCGTCGCTGCCGATGCCGATGCTGCAGCCGCTTGTCGACTGTTGCCTCGTTGCTTTGTCACTGCCGTATTGACAGTTGATAATTTGATGGGACCCCCACAGCCACAGCCAGAGTCGAAAGGCGAGTATAGCCACTCCGCCCAGACCAACACCAACACCTCCACCTCCGCCTCCGCCTCCGCCCTCGCCACCAGTTCTGCTAAGCCATGTGGCACATGCATCAAAGTGCCACGCCCACTGCAACAGCTGCCTGTTGATGTGTCTATGGAGCTTTGTTATTTGTTGAAATGGCAGCGCCTCCATAAGCTTCCATAGCCAAAAGCGCCAGAAGATTTCATGTGCAGTTTTTGAGCCGCCTGACGCAGTATTATCCTCTGTGAAGAGAGCAACAGAATTATGAAGAGACTGGATTATAAAGAGTTGTACTTATTTAGTTTAGTTTTTCAATTAGCAAAAAACAAGTTTAGCCCAAGCAACAGCAAAACATCACTTCATGAGTATGAATAAACAATGTTTCATTAAACATATTTCTGTGTCAGTTCAAAGGGAATATGGCATAATTATAATATGCTATTTAAACAGCTTAAGTGATAAGAAGATTCAACAAGCTTATGCTGTTTCTTAGACTACTTTATCAACACTTTTAAGCTTTATATAATCGAAATCAAAGAACGCTCTTAAAAGCTCAACAGCAACTTTATTCAAAATAGAAAATTACCGGCTAAAGCTATCGGTTCAAACGACGATTTCGATGTTCACTTTACATAGATGGTTTGAACTGACTTAAAAAGCTTTACTTAAGATATCAATATAGAACTTTCCCATTGATACAACTACAACATACATATGCATAAATGCTGATTTCCATATTAGATATATATACAGCAAGGTTTTATTTGTAAATCTTCCACTCCATTGAATTTAACTCACTTCCAACAAGCTGAAAAATATCTGATAAGTCTTCTTACAGCTGCATTTCAACAAAATTAAAAAAAAAAACGAAAAAAAAAAGAATGGCAAATGCAAAGCCAGTCACAGAATATTCTCATATGCGTGGTGTGCATGTCAACATTGTATTTGCATAAAGTTCACAAAAATCGACAACAGAACTCCGCTCAAATCGGAACTACACGATGCCCGACAAGCTGTAACCCGCTCAGACGCCCCACCCACCCGCCTCAGCACAAACTATCCATTTGTAAGGGAGCTGAAGAATGTTGCATACTTTTATGCGCAAGTACAATTTTTTTTTAACTTAACCGAGTCGAGTGAGTCACAGGCGCCAACTCAATTTTAAATACAATTTTCTGCTCAATGACATTACATTGTTGTTGTTGTTGTTGTTGATGTTGTTGCTGTTATTGTTGTTGCTGCAATTGGTGTTAAGTAAATGTAGCCGCAAGTAAGTGGCAACACTTCCACGAAGCGCTTTCTTGTAAACTACTACTCGCACATTCAAATATATAATCAGCAATCACACACAATCAAAATGCTTTCCCCTGGTGAAATTAGAAATAAAAACCCCAAGGCGCGTATTGCTTAACCTTCGCGATTGCTTTGGGAGGCCCATCTTCAACTTCATCTGCAACTTCATCTTCATCTTCTTTTGTGGCAAACGTCTGCATCAATTCTGCGACAATCTTTCATCTCTAAACTAAGTTTATATCAATTTGATTTGCACAGCATTTGATTCGATAAGCGTGCCGGTTATCCTGCCTTCCACTTTTTAAGAAGCAGCTGCTATTCTACTCCACTCTACACTCTATCTACACTCTCTCTCTCTCTACTCAGCTCAGCTCAGCTCGGCTGAATGTTTATGCTGGCAAATGTTATTTGCATAATTTACGTTGTATGCTCAAGCTGAAAACGGGCACAGGACACCAAGTGGCTGGGCAAGTATTGGAAGTTGACATAGCAGAAGCTCAAAAATTTACCCTCAGCTGTATATGCAGTTTGTAGATGCAGCCAGGAGCTAGAATCAGACAGGCAAACACTTCTTAAAAGGTTTTCCTTTTAAGTTTAAAGCTACTTTGGCCAGATAAGAAACATCTTTGGGTAAACTCCTCATAAGATCTATGAGAAATAATTGAATTTTGCATGTGCTTCTGTCGATTTTGTGAAACGTATGTTTTCATCAAATATAGCTGGATTCATTTACATAATAGTGTGAAAACTCATATTTCTTTCGACAAACACTAATGCCTTTGGAACATTTTGGATCGTATTTGAGTATTGCAGTTTACACTTCTTAAGCAAATTGTATTAAAAATTCTCTAAATACAAAAATTCCTAATATACTCAGTTGAAAAGTCATTTTTGAGGGACATCATTGCTGTTACAATATCCGGCAAGACTGTCCCAAAAGTGTCCCAAAAATTTCCCAAGTACAAAAATGTCTTAAAAGCTTACTAAATTGTTGGACGCTGCTAAATCAGAAGTATACATTTTTATACTCTGTTTTCCAAAATGGCAAAAATGAGTATATTGGGTTTGTCTCTCTCTGTCCGTCTGTATGAACGCAGTTTTTTCCACAGTTTTGAAGCTAGAGTAACCAAACTTGGTATATATGTTGATATATACCATAGGCAGACAAAGTGTCAAGATCGGCCAGATCGGACCACTATAACATAAAGCTGCCATAGGAGCGATCAGTTGAAAAATAAGTGTTTTGTTCTTTAAAATAACTCAACCAAATCACTTTACATAAGTTTAAGGACAGTTTATACATGATGAAAAAATTTCATCAAAATCGGACGACTATATCCTATATGCCTATATGCCATAGGAACGGTTGGTTGAAAATAGATAGAAAAATAAATAATAGACAGATAAATCAATCAAACTCACTTTATAGTTCGTAGCATATAAGTATTTCTGACAAGAATTTAATTTGTTAAACGTACATAAAACAGAGTTTATCGTAGTCGGGAGTACCCGACTGCATCGATCTTACATGTTGTCTTTGGAACATTATTAGGTTTTCGTAAACAAACGCTGCTCAAGCATTACTAGACGTAAATGTTTTTGAAACAATTTTGAACATTTTGGACAAACATTGTCCTAAAGACATCTCAGACATGTCTTTGGAACATAAATGTCTCAGTCTCAATGTCGAACAATGTTCCATCAAATGTCTGTTCTATGTTTGACGATTCTGCATATAGCTTATACTTTTCATTACATGAAATGAACTTGCAAGTTATTTGCAAAAACTTATTCAAAACTTACCCGATAAGTATGTCAAATATGATTCATTATGATCCTCATAACCACGCTCTCTCTCTCGCTCTCCATTCGCATTGCCATGCTCATCCAATGGATAATTGTTGATGTCGTAGGATCTGCCTGATGCCATAATTCTGGGTCGATCTTCCTCGATGATGCTTTCAATTTCTTCTTTAAATATGTCAAATATGGTCGCTGTGCACTTGAGCTAAAATTATTATTATCAATCAGTGTTTACTTCTTAAAGAAATCTAGAAGTCTTTAAATTTGAGCATACCCTCATTTGACCCTTGAGAAAATGTTGTGTGGTAACCATAAAATGTATTGCACTTGTTACAGACTCTAGGGTGCTATTCTCTTGTTTCTCAATTTGATACGTCTTAATGTGATGTGGCGGTACCTGTAAAGAGATGAGATATGCTAGTGTGTCAAGTGGAATTTGGCCATCAAATCAACTAAGCGCGCTCCAATACATCAGCTCAAAGGCAGAGCTTGAAAATCAATTTATAAATATTTATCAAAGGCACTGCATCTTTCAGATAGCGACATCAATGACGAGAGCTGCTGTGCAACTTGCTTGCTTTCCCAATGTATCCATACCACACTCACTTGGATCCACTCACCACGCACCACACAATGCACAATGCACAAGTGGCGACTGTTAAGTGGATGTTGTGCCCTGTTCCTGAGCCCAGTTCTGGCCTGTTCTCTTCTGTTCTGTCCCGTTCTGTCCTCGGCTAGCTTGGCCTGTCCCGTCCTGTCCTGGGCTGTCCTAACCCGACACGGCACGGCATGGCACGGCCTGGCCACTTCTTACGCCATCGCTGCGCCCAAAAACATACCACAGCAGGCAAATTTATAACTTATGAATGATGAATAGATTTACGCTTGAGTGATTAAGTGGGGCAGCCAGGCGAAGGCATCCGAGCCAGGACGAGGCCACTTTGTTTGCGGTGAGTTTAGTTTGAAGTGCCTGCAGATACCGTTGCCAGCCTGACAGGCCTCACATCAGCCCCTTCTCTTCTCAACACAGTACCAGTACCAGTACCAGTCCCGTTCCCATTCCTATTCCCATCGTTTCTCCAGTATATCCTTGCTGACTGTCAGCAGGCAGCACACATCCACACACACACATACACCCACCCACAAGAGCATGGAGGCAGGTCCTGTTGAAAAGCGCTCGTTAGCTAAAAGATCAAGTGGCGAACCATTCTGCCAACACAGCCCTCATACACCCAACACACACCCATCACACACACACACACACACACACACACACACACACTTACACACACCAGACCACACTAAAGTGTTGTTTGTGTTAGTTTTTGCTGAATTGCTTGTTTTGATAATGATAAAAATATGAACGGTCTCTGTTACTGCAACTTTCTCAGTTGCTCTGTTGGTTTTCACTTGATTCTTCCAAGGTCTTGTTACGTTCATAGAATCTACAAATAGTACTAGTTAACAAGTGCCAGCCACTCGCAAATACATATACAAATAGTACCTACAAAAAAAAAAAAGAAGAAATATGCTCTGCATGTAACATTTTAATATATAAATAACGAATTTAATCTGATTTTACTCGTTGGGATTCTCTATGATACGCGGCTATGCAAAAAGGAATTTTTATTGCATTTTGTTTCATCGTTTTTAGTAGAATAAAAGCTTAATTGAATGGCTGTTCATTTAGTTTGTAATTTTTCAATTCAGCAACTTGCAAAATGTAGCTTATGCCTTTCAATAAAATCGTACATATATTTGTAAATTGATAAAGTTTTCAATTTAGCAATTGATTGATGAGTACAATTTTGGAAATGATTAGAGTAAAATATTGTTGTTTTTTTTTTTTTTAAAGTTTAACTATAACTAGAGTTGAGATTGGGCTGGAAAACTCGATCCCTTTGTTGTCTGACGGCAATAAATGCATTTATTCCAATCTCGTTAATATTTCAAAACATTCCGACTTCAAACTGAATTCACAAATTAGAACGCTTCGGTTCCAGAACAAATCTAATTTGTCAAAAATTTTATATCTGAATGTGTGTTTTTAGTGGAAAATAAATGATGTTGATAAAGATATCTCAAATAAAATGATGTTTTTTAGCCAATTTTACTTCCAGACCAAATTTAATATTAAATAATATGATATCAAATATAAATATTTAAGATATTTTCTTAACCGTTTTTCAATAAAAAAGCAAGCAAACTTTTTAAATTCAACATATTTCTAACTCATTTCTAGAAGGCTCTAGTTGAGTGCGCCCGACCACGAGACGAGAATATATATATAGTTTATATAGACAGAAATGTCTCCTTCTGCCTGTTACACACATTTGCGGTACTTTATAACTCCCTTTTTAATTACAACACCTGTTGTAAAATGTCACTGCCAATTTGCCAAATTTTAAAATTCATGGCATGTGAAAACACTGGCTCCATATATTGTTTATTTAATTATTTTTTTTTATTTATTTATTTATTTAATTTATTTTTTTTTTTATTAAATTTGATCTGTGTTTTGTTGGTCATGCTTGCAAGTATTTCCAAGTATTAATTTAGGAAAATAAGAAATTAAATAAATAAGATTAGAAGTTTTTAGCTCCAGACTAGCAGTAAGCTGTGTGTGTGTAAGCGTTGTATGCGTTTTTATCAACAGACATTTTTAAGCCTAATATACTGAACTGTTCAAATGATTTAGAACGTAAGCTCCAGTGAAGACATGTCTTAAGTTGACAAATAAAATATGAAAATAAGATACAGAGTACAGGCTCAGTTCCAGCCACTATAACATGTCTTCGCTAGAACCAGTTGAGAATTATAAACGAAAATGCCAAACAAAAGATTTCAGTTGATTTGTTAATATGGATAATAATAAAGAGGGTTGCTTAGATGAAAACTTTTACTAGGGCAGGCATCAAGAACATTTGACTAAGTAGCAGCAACGGCAAACAAGCAAAAATTTAAACGTTTTTTGCATGTAAAATTAATTAATTTATTAATGATATCTCAAATTAAATGATTAAATGAGTCAATTTCATTGTCAGGTCTAGTATGGTGTCTCTAGCTCTTACAGAGTCCGAGATATGTGTGTTCATATGGACGGACGGACAAACACACGGACGGACAGACAGACGGACATACGGACGGATAGACAGACGGACATGGCTAGATCGACTCGGCTGTTGATGCTGATCAAGAATATATATAGTTTACATAGTCGGAAATGCTTCCTTCTGCCTTTTACACACATTTGCAGTACTTAATAACTCCCTTTTTGCCATTTTTAATGGGAACAGGTAGTAAAAAGTACTATATGGAATGATTTTGAAAAACTTTGATATTCATGTTTAATTTTTGTTAGGTTTTTTACGAAATAGAAAAGAGAATGTTAAAAGTATTACAAAGGTGTAAAAAATTTAAATAATTTAAAATGCTCACAATTCAATTGAATTCTTTTTCTCTCCCTGATTTGGATGTTAATAATTAATATTATATTATATTATATAATGAATATAAAATAAATACACAAATAGATTCACTAAATGCTATATTTGAAATGGATTTAAAAGGATTTATATAATTAAATTTGTTTCAATTAACAAACAAATTTAAAGAGCAAATGTAACATAGACATATGTTTTTCATATTAAATTTTAAGCAACAGCCTTTTTACGTATTTTGTTAAAACCTTGTTTCTATCAACCTTTTTATTTAAAATATACACAAAAGCGTTTGAATAAGATTTGCCAACTTAAGCCAAGTTGATCTTTTGACGAACCTTAAAACTTGCGTTAGTTTCAATTACATATGTCAAGGGAATATTTTGTTGAATTCATGATTAAAGCACATGCTAAACACATGATATATTGTTGAAGCTTAACTTTAACTAGCTTTTCATATTATTTGCATCTCCAATTCAAAATGCAAATATATTTTCGCACCTTGAACAATCACAGCACCTTAAACTGAACTTACAAGTTGTAGCCTCACAAAAGCCACACACACACATACAATATGAAATATGACTTTAACCGAACTGACATTTTTCTCTTTTGCTCACTGTTCGCTGTCCTTTTCTTGTTTTTGTCCCTTTTCTTACTAGGAGACACACACATTCACAAATACTTTGCAGCCGTATACGAGAAATGCCATACGTAATGCTGCCTCTCCAGGGGGTTAAAGATCCCCACAAAAAACTAGATGAAAACCTAAACGTTTCTTAAAACAAACGCAGTAAAATGGCAGCAGACCCAAAAATGCCGGGCCATGTCACTAGCCTTAACTTCCACTTCCACTTCCCCTTCCCTACCCCCCCTGCCTCCACCAAAAAGTCACACACCTGTGTGAAATCATGCGCAACTATGACAGCAGCCGGACGGAAAGAGAACAACCTGACCCCGAATCTCCTAACCCAACATTGCGCGATATGTTGTTGGAGCTGCCTGCTGTGGTTGCGGCTATAAAAAAGCCAACACAGCAGCAAAAAGGCATAAAAAGTGACTGCCTATCAAAATATATGGGTAGACTAGGCAAAAATAAAGAAACGTACAAAAAACGCAGGTGCCAAAAAGTGTGCAACACACACAGGAGAAATGAAAAATCACATACTAAACGCTAAAAGATTGCAAAACTGCACAAAGTTTTAGTGGGAAAGCGAAAAGGAATACAAAACCAAACAGAAAATGAAATTGGATATAAAGAGCAACTGTAGACTAGAGTAGCTAGAAACCAATAAAAATGGATTAAATCAAATGCATACAAGAGCAGATAAATAAACAAATCGGCAATGATTGCATAAAAGAAGCTAACTAATACTAAGTTTATATATTGCTCAACTCACAGAATTATTTCAAAAGCACGAATTTGACATAAGTTAACTCTGAATTTAATTAAATCAATCGTTTAGACGATGCATTTCTCGCACTCTTTTTCTTGGATGTTCGTATTGCGTCTAAGCTTGCGCGCAAGTTCGTTCCATGCATCTTGCACAGAATTATAAACGTGCATGAAACCAGGCAAGATTTGGTATTGTAAAATATGGCGAATAGGTCGTTTATGTTTGAAATCTGTGTTGTATTTGTTTTATTTCATCATTTTGTAAATCTATTTTATTTTTGAGTCATTAAATAAATAAAAGATTATTAGACAAACAAGTCTACATACAATATTTTAAAATGTCACTGCCAATTTGCCAAATTTTAGAACTCATGGCAAGTGGCTCCATATATTGTTTAATAATTATGTAATTTTTTATTTTAATTTTGTTTTTTTTTTTATTTACTTTTTTAATTTATTTTTTTTTTTATTTAATTTGATCTGTGTTTTGTTGGTCATGCTTTCAAGTATTTCCAAGTATTAATTTAGGAAAATAAGAAATTAATTAAATAAGATTAGAAGTTTTTAGCTCCAGACTAGCAGTAAGCTGTGTGTGTGTAAGCGTTGTATGCGTTTTTATCAACAGACATTTTTAAGCCTAATATACTGAACTGTTCAAATGATTTAGAACGTAAGCTCCAGTGAAGGCATGTCTTAAGTTGACAAATAAAATATGAAAATAAGATACAGAGTACAGGCTCAGTTCCAGCCACTATAACATGTCTTCGCTAGAACCAGTTGAGAATTATAAACGAAAATGCCAAACAAAAGATTTCAGTTGATTTGTTAATATGGATAATGATCAAGAGGGTTGCTTGGATGAAAACTTTTACTAGGGCAGGCATCAAAAACATTTGACTAAGTAGCAGCAAAGGCAAACAAGCAAAAATTTAAACGTTTTTTGAATGTAAAAGTAATTAATTTATTAATGATATCTCAAATCAAATGATTAAATGAGTCAATTTCATTGTCAGGTCTAAATAAAATAATTAAAAATTATAGTTTTGAATATGAAATCTGATTTGTTTGTTTTTTTTTTATATTAAATTTTATTGAACTGTTTAATAGTTTAAAAGTTTGAGCTTTTGTGCAAGTTTCATTTTTGTAAAGTGTAAAAAATGGAGGAAAAAATTAAAAGAATTATCGATTTAAATTTTGTAGCTTAAAATTTTGTTGTTTTGGAATGCAAATTCAAATTTTTGGAAAATTCTAATTTGCAAAGGCTTCAATTTCGGAGTGACTACAAGTGTTTAATGGCAACAGGCTTACATATCTACTAACGTATATAGCAATTGGCCAATTCAAGCCACAACTAAGTGTCGAGTGGAAAGTTTTAGCTAACGGTTGGCGACTAATTGAAAAATTGCCCGGCCATCAATTGAAATTGGCTTGAAGCGCTCACTAATTGAATGGCGGATCGAAATGGATGCCGTCGACGTCGTCGCTGTCGCCGTCGTCGTCGCCGTCGAGTAATCGAAACCAAAACTTACCACAATACCATTAATAGTCCATGTCAAATTAGCAGCCGGTTTCGAGTATTTAATTGAGCAATTGCCGTCGACCAAATCGCCAATGCGATAACGTGCCTGAATCCCGGTAACCACTGTGTGCTCTTCCGGTAACTCTGTTGAAAAGAGATAGAAAGTTAGAATGTGTCTGTATGTCAGAGAGAGAGAGAGAGAGAGAGTGAGAGGTGTGTTTTGTGAGAAATGGTTCTGCATAATGGAAATGTAAAATTAGCTGACCAGCACTCCACAAACGACAAAGGCAAAGGCTGCGCACATTTGTCTAATTAATTTGCTTTTGCCCGGCCGCCTTTTGCAATTTTTATTTGTTCACTTTTTTTTTTAGGTGTGTGTGTGTGTGGGTTTTTTTTGTTGTTTTATGGCTGATAATTGAATTTTTATTGCACTTTTTTGTATTTACTTACCCACCACCTCCATTTCGCCAGACACCATGGCCGTTTGAAAGGTTGGCGCCTCTACGGAAATTTCGCATGTAAATTTTCCCGAAATATTCAGCGGCACCGACTGCAGCACGACATGACTTTGATTTGAGAGGTTTCTCTACGAAAGTGGCAACGTGGAGTAATAGAATTGGAAAGAATGAGACAAAAAAAGAGAACGAAAAAGAACATAGCGTAATAAAAATTAGTTGAAAAATATGCTAGATGCGCTGCATAGAAATTGAATATAACGAACGTTATGCCAAAGTGAATAAAGTTAAGTCAATGGTAAAGTTATGGATGGGATGGTTAGTTGGGTAGTTGGGTAGATTCTACTGACGGTTGATGAAAAACTTCCAGAGGTTGAATTTTAAGTTGGGCTTGCCTTTGATTGGACCTGTGCTTTGAGTCAAAGCAATTTTGCTTTGGCTTATGCGTTGCTTTGTGTGATATTCAGCATATTATGAAATGCATAAATGAAGTGGAAGAAAATATCTTTCTTTTATGAGATACTGAGCTAACAATGATTGTAAATATGTTTTAAAATAATGTACATATATATACAAGCTGGTTATACCCAATTTGACCTTGATCAGCATTTGACCTTAGCCCGTGGGTGAAGATTTTCGGGTAACTTACTCGCTTACTGATTACACTTTCGTCCATTCAAGCTTAACCTCCACACTTTCCCACCCTTTCTGAAGTCGGTGTACTTCCACTATGCGTTTTTGTATACTCTTTTTTAATAATATGGCAAAAAACAGAGTATATTGGGTTTGTGATTCGTTCATCAGACAAAGTGTTAAGTTTTGCTTATTATCCAATCGAGAAAAAACACACTTTGAAAGAGCTACACAAGAAAGCATTAGACACGTAAGTCACTGATTTCGGAGAATTTATCATCCTGCGCGAAAGTGAGTAGAAGGCTGTATGCGAGAAACTGTAATTTAAGTGTAATCAGGGGTTGGGGCTGAACCAAGCTCAGAAAATGGGTGTAAGACTTTGACATGTTACTTTTTGCTTTGTTTTTCTTGCGATTGTTTTCGGACTCAATTTATTCGACTTGTTTTTCACCGATTTCGGAAAATTTAGAATAGAATCTATAATTGCCTAAGTGAATATTTGGGCACCTAATTGTTTGTTATCACAAGTACTACAGGCAAACAGGTCAACAGTAATTGATTCACTCTATAAAGGTGTCAAAAATAACAATGGTCAACTGTTCAGCATCGTTTGGAACCAAAAACAATAGCAGTTGACACTGCAACAACTACTGCCTGCAGCAAGATGAAGCATTTGTGTCTAGTTTCGTGAGGAGAGCTTCAAAACGGTGAGACTTGTTCACATTGAGACAGACAGAGGGACGGACAGCTTTTTTGACTCGATTGCTGATGCTGATCAAGAATATATTCTGTAACAAAACTATAATTGTAGCCTCTTCAAAGGCTTACAAAAAGAAAAGCCCTGTAATATCAATAACACGTTTGCAGTCTTGTTTAATCTTTTCAATTAATAAATTGCATTTAACAACAATTTAAAGCAAATAGTATCTGCACATATATGTATATATAAATTGACCACAAATGTTTGGCTTAGTCGAGTACTCGTGTATCCACTCGACAGGCACTCGGTAATGTTGAAAACTGAAAACAGTTTACGCGAAATTTAATCTTTGACACGGTGAGCGTGACCTCATACAGAAGTCCATTTAATAAAAATGATATTTATTAAATTGCATTTAAAGATGGGCTTTAATATGCAAAAATATGACACTTGCCCCAGACTGGCATGGAGTGAATTGGACTGAACAGGACAGAATTGAACGGGACTGAACGGCACTGAACATGAGTGAACAGGACTGAACAGGACTGAACAGGACTGAACAGGACTGAACGGTACTGAACAGGACTGAACGGTACTGAACAGGACTGAACGGTACTGAGCTGGCGTGAAGAGTAGTACATGTGGATTGGTTTCCCGACAGTTAAACCCAATTTACCCGGTCACCTAATTGGCCCGAGCGCATTTCAGCGTAATAATTAAAGTTGAAAACTTTGCTCGTCGACTTTTATGGAGTATTTTTGTGCAATCTGCATATATTGTTTTTTAATGAGCCGCAAGTCAATCGCAAGCCGACTAATTGGGGAACTGGAACTCACACACTGTATACTGGTTTCAGCATGTTGTGCATAATATAATTACAGCATTCAGAGATTGTTGTGAAATGGATGAGATTTTCCTGCGACTGGCTTAATGCAATCAGCCATTATGGGCATAATTTACAGTGCGTTTGTTATTTTATGACACGAAACTGCAGCATGTGCTTTTAATGTGGCATTACTACTCAGCACATCATGCTGCACACAGACTCCCTTTATATATTTAAGTATATACCTACAAGTACATATATGTATGTATATATGTCTTCATACTCACCTCCACATTAAGGCCACTTGTCATGGCAAAGACTTTCATTGCCGGATTCTCTTTGGGCGTATAGCGATAAAACTCACGCTTGCCTTTGTACCATTTCACCGAGTATAGCGTATCATTTTCCATATCGTAATTACAGGTAAACACGGCATTGCTGCCGCGTTTTACCGCCTGTGGTATCATTACGGATACATCCTTGAGCGCCACAATAAAATCTGTAAAGGACAACAAGCAAAAGACAAAGAGGATGAGCGCAAGAAAATACAACAATACGTTCGACTAAATGAAATTAAGCACAGCTCACGAGTTCTGATGAGCAGAAACCGACAAAAAAATATAATATAATATAATATCTTCAACAGAAGTCACATTTGGTAAAATTGCAAAAGCGATTTAATTGCCAGATATCAAGTATTTATATTCTCTGGAGTGTTAAGTGTTAGCTTGTCTGCGTCTGTTACATATTTGATATTATTTTCAAGTTAAGCAGACTTCAATTAACAATTCGAGCAGATTTCAACTTAAGCAAGTTAACTTGTTACATTTAATTGCATTTCAATAATATTTATCGATTACCAATTGCAAAAGATGCACTTGTCAAACTTTAATTACAACAAATGTTATTGTACAAAATATACAGGCTTGTTCTCAATCTCAAAAATAACTCAACCAAACTCACTTTGTTTAAGTTTTAGCACTTTTAGCATGACAAAATTTCATCGAAATCGGACTACTATATCTTATGGCTGCCACAGGAACGATCAGTTGAAAATAAGTTTCTGTACGAAAAACTTTTGTGTTTTTCAAAATATCTCGACCAAACTCACTATATCTAAATTAAAGCACGTTCCACACATGTTGACTAAATTTTATCAAAATCGGATCACTATATCTTATAGCTGCCATAGGAACGATCAGTTGAAAAATAAGATTTTTGCAAATCTATTCTGCAAGGGTATATACATATATTCGGCACGACGAAGATAAAATTTCAAATGTAAAATTAATAACCCAAACAAGTCAAATCTTTATAAAATATTATGCATATAGTTCAGAAACACATATTTTCATACTTTTATTTAACTAATTTTATGTTAAGTACATTTATTTCCCCATCGATCCCAATTCGAGTTAAATGAATTGATTTGTGAAGTTCGGAACAGCTCAGTATTATTTTAATATTTGTTGCAATAAACTCTTGAATGGCAATACCAATATGCTAGATTGATATAATCAGTTAAAAAAAAGTTTTAGTTTTCCACACAATACTTCAGACTTTGAACAATTCTTGCTGAAGCACTTTTCAATTAGTGCAGCACATTTGAAAAAGTCAATACAATAACAACTTTGACCTTCTTCTAGACCTACTAAATAAAATAAGCAAAAAAAAAGAAATACAGATAGAAAACTCAACACAATGTTCATTGCATATGTATGTGCAAATTACAAGCATAAACATTCCAAAATAGAAGCCACCCCATCCACCCTCCCCCCCCCACCCAACTGAACTCAATGCAAACCAATACTGCAACCCAAAGCCAGGCATATCGACAAACCCCAATGCTATTCCACCTGTCGTAGAAAGGCTATTGATAAGCCAGTTGCAAGTTGCAAGTTGCAAGTTTCTGACCTAACCACAGCCCCATTTCATGCGGTTCTGTTTTCCGTAGTGCGTTTCATGTGACAACAAATATAGCGCTAAATAGCACTATATACGACTACTTTCTAACAGTGCTCTCTCTCACTTACACATATCGTTTTATACTATATGGCATATACGCGTACTCTTTCTCGCATTCGTATTCGTATGTTTTTTTAGCATTTAACTTGGATGCTTTTTTATACAGTTTCACAATGCTTTTTGTTTCATATTGACCCATATTACGAGCGTGCTCTTTGTTTTTGCTTTGACTGCATGCATGTATCGCCCAGTTGCCCAATCCACAATCCATGCTGCTTCACTCCACTCTTGTCCTTGCTGCTTTATATGGTAGATGGTAGTATTGTTTCGTATCGGACTATGTCCTGCTGGTAACATTGTCCTTCAACAGAGGTTGCCGTTATTGTTGTTGTGGCGATTGTTGTGGCTGCAGCTCGAATACAACAACTTTTCCATTACATTCTATTTTGTTATAAAAAACTTTTACAATCTACGTTTGTTAAGTATTTTAACGGCACAGGGTACATTCACAGCGTACAGGTACAGCTAAAGGTACAGGTAATATAAGCCAATGAAAACTGCAAGGGCAACTCAAATATACAAATACCCCCCAAGCTCTCTCTCTCCCCTCTGGCACTCTGGCAGTGGGCAGCATAAAGTTTTCACTATGTCTGTGTTGGGTGTTTATCTGTCAGTTTATGTTTACAAATGTCCACTTTTAATGGTTCGCCATTTAGCTGGTTGCCAACATCAGAAACAGCAGCAGCAGCACCAGCAGCATCACCCCCTCGGGAGGGGGAGTAAAAGTGGTAGGTGGTATAGAAGCTGATTTCAGTATTATCATACTCGCATGCTGTAAAATTCTATTGTAAGTTTGCTTTTCCGCTTTTCATTCAGTCTGTCTATCTATCTTTATGTCTGTTTTTCTCTGCTTGTGGCTTCTAATGTTTGCTCTCCCGCTGTTTTTGTTGTATATTTCCATTTTCCACTTTCTAGTTTTCAATATGATACATATGTACATATTTATGCTGACCCACAATCCCCTTTAACTTTTCAAAACGAGCTAATTACGGGTGTAACTAGCTTAGAAATGGTTATTTGGTAACTATTTACTTACTAATTGCTAGGTAATGCAAACAGAATCAGTTTGTACACAGAATTGAGAGCAAAATCAAAGAGATGCTCAGCTTTCGTTCGATTGTCGATTGGTTTTTTCTTCTACACTAATTTTCAGAAGCTAAACAAACAATTGGAGAATATAAAACAATAAATGTATAAGAATTAAAGTATGTAGTATTACATAATCATTATTTGTATACACTAACCAAAAGTCAACATTTACTCCAGCCACAATACACAATGAAGTTGACACTGGAACCACAAAAAGAGAAATTTGCTTGTCAGGCTCCAAAAAAAAAGCGATTTACCGCCACAATACACATAAAGTCATAAATAAATATTTAAATAAAGTAAAAAATGTAGAAAATGATTTTGAATTTTCATAGCGCATAATTGGTTAAAGAAAACTAGTGAAAAACTAGAGCAAAAGCTAGTACAAAAGATGTGATTGATACGAAAAAACTTCTGCAGAACTAACTAAAATCATTACACATTAGGCCTTAGATGGGAAAATGATTGAAAAGCTCAAATATGCAATTAGTTTCAAGCTCATATGCAATAATAAAGCTGTCCTGAGAAAACCTATCTAATCTCATGAAGTGAAAATTGTTGAAGAATTGTATATTTTCTAAATGTCTATTTCGGATGGATTGTGGTCTAGACGTTTTTTATTTGGCATAATGTAAGTTAAGGAATTGTAGTCGTATTCATTAATTTTCTTAAGGTACAATACTTATTAGATTTATGGCATTTGTTGTTATTGATTTGGCTTGTTTACTGATAAGTTTGCTGCGCTTCTGAAAGTCGCCACATTTGGAAACTTTGCAGACAGAATTTATTTGGCTTTGACATTAAAAGCTGATCAAAAGTTAAGCAGTCAAACAATCTGAGGGCCAACACCTCAAAGTGTTGTTCGAAACTCAGACAAAACAAACAAAACGATTTAAAGCTTGCAGTGCTGTGGAATGGGGGGCTGGCCAAAGTGTTGCCAAAACGAGGGTGCCACTAAGTTGGCTGGTAACTGGTGCCCCATGCCACATACACTTACAGAAGCCCCACTGATGTGACATACCAAACCGAACCCATATACATTCAGTCCGAGTTGCAGACCCACTTCTAGACCCACTTCCAGACCCACTACGCGACGCGACCGCCAACAGTAGCCACAAAAACCTGACCAGAAAAAGTGCGCACCGGCGGCTGGCAACCAACTGATGACTGAGGACGATGTCGACTGTCGACTGTCGACTGTCAACACCACAGCCCATCTACCCACCAACCCACCAAACGACCCACTCAGAGCCGAGCTGCTCGCCTGTCTTGCAGCCATTTCAACTTTGGAATTTCAATAAGGCCTTGGACGAGCAGTGAAAATGCCGCAGGTGGAAGGCATACAAAGGATGTTGGTAGTGGTTGAAAGAAAAGCAAATAAACCAAAAAGTAAATACATAAATTAAAAGTGTTAAGGCGCGAAATGTTTAATGCGTGAATTAATGAATATTCGAATTGAAAACTGTCATGGAGCAGCTTTTGCCTTTCGGAGACAAAATAAACAATTTGCCGCTGACCGAAACTCCTCTGCAATACAAACAAATTGCGTTTTCTCTGTCATTTAATGGTATCAATTTGTATTTACCTATTACCACATACATTCTGTTTGTGTCCAAATAAAGGCTTCAACTGTAATTCGCATATCAAAACTTAGTAATTGTAATATACTTCTGATAATCCCCATATCAGTCACAGTGCTGATGTTAACATATAACTAATGGTATTACAAATGGCTTATGTTGATTTCATCAAACATATATCATACAGACAGTCTAACATCTATTTGTGCTTAGATATCAAACTTCAATTGAAAACAAGAAAGAAATGTTATCTTCGGCGTGCGGAAGATATATATCCTTGCAGAAAGGATTGGCATAAGAAAACTTATTTTTCAACTGATTGTTCCAATGGCAGCTATAAGATATACGGATCCGATCATGATAAAATTTGGTCAGCATGTGTAGAACGTGCTTTAATTAAGATATAATGAGTTTGGTCGAGATATTTTGAAAAACACAAAAGTTTTTCATACAGAAACTTATTTTCAACCGATCATTACTATGGCAGCTATAAGATTTAGTCTTACGATTTTGATTTAATTCTGTCATCATGTATAAACTGTCTTTAAACTTAGGTTTAGTGAGTTTGGTGGAGTTATCTTGAAAAACAAAAAAGTTTTTCACACAAAAACTAATTTTTCAACCGATTGTTCCTATGGCAGCTATAAGTTATAGTGATCTGATCATGATAAAATTTGGTCAGCATGTGTAGAACGTGCTTTAATTTAGATATAATGAGTTTGGTCGAGATATTTTGAAAAACACAAAAGTTTTTCATACAGAAACTTATTTTCAACCGATCATTACTATGGCAGCTATAGTCGCAGATAGATATAGTCGTCCGATTTTAATGAAATTCTGTCATCATGTATAAACTGTCTTTAAACATAGGTTTAGTGAGTTTGGTTGAGTTATCTTGAAAAACAAAAGAATTTTTCATACAAAAACTAACTATTCAACCGAAAGTTTCTATGTGATCTATAAGATATAATGGTCCAATTTTGATGAAAGTTCGTTTGCACGTACAGAACTTGCCTAAACTTAAGAAGCGTAAGTTTGGTTGAGTTATCTTAGAAGACAAAAAAGAAAGACATGTGAAATTAGAAATTATTAACTAAATTTAATTATTATATCAAATTCGCCCCTTCCGACGGGACATTCTTTTAATCTCTAGTTTTAGCTTGTCGTTGAATGCGATTTGATAGCTCTATAAATTATATGCCAATTTAAAGTTAAATGCATAAATTGCTACAAACTAACTAGTATTTTTATTGGTTATTTTTTTAAAATAAATAAACTCCTACTAAACTAAACTAGCATTTTTTTTTTTGATTCTCAGTTCCATTGCACCCATATTTTTTGTTTAGCTTCTTTATTTTTCAGACAATTTTTTATCATCAGCTGTCAATAGTTCATGCAGCTGGCCAGGGCAAAAGGGAATGAAAAATAAAAACAGTGAAAATCATTATATAAAAAGTGTTTTATGTTTTGCTATTGCAACTTTGACCAGGCGGCGTATGGGCCATACACATACATGCACACTGATGGACCAGACACACACACACACACACACACACACACACACACACACACACACACACACACACACACACACACACACACACACACATACACATACACATACATACACACACGTGTTCTTGTTGTTGTTGTGTAAGGCTCTTTCGGGTTGGAAGTAGTCCAAACTTTCAAAAAGGCACCAACAACGCGACGTATAAATACATTTTGATGCTGGAATTTTTTTTGTTTTTTTTGGTTACGTTTTGGCTCCATTTTTGTATTTGCCATAAAACTAAAAAAGAAATACCAAATCGAAATAAACGCATTTTTATATGTATTTGTATTTATGAACCCCATAAATATGTCAAATAAATTACAAAACAGTCAAAATATTGTGGCATCTGTGTGTTACTCTGTGTGTGAAGTCATTTATGACGATAAGGCAATATATTTGTTTTTGTTGTTTGTTGTTGTTGTTTGGACTCTCTGTATTTTTCATGTGTCTACAAAACTCGAATTACATTTTAGACTTGCCAGAAATGGTTCGGTTGAATTGATTGTTATGATAAAGCTTTAAACTATTAGGTTTTAACTAAATTGAACCAAGTTCAGTGTACAAATTTTACTGTTATAACATCCTTTCGGGCATTATAATAAAACAAATTTGTATTTTTGTTGAAGTTTTGATAGCTGGAGAAAAGGTATGCTGCGCTGAGAAGGAAGCGATGATGAGCACACATCTTTTCCTCTTTACCTCAGCATCGCTTTTGCATGGTGACCCCGACGTGACGTGAGACGCTTTTTACTAGAATCATATACTTGTAAAACTACGTACGACTCCGGCAGTACAGTTAACCTTTTTCCAATGTAGGGATAAAATATTTGAATATCTGAGCTTTTTGGAATATATAGTTCTAAGCCATAAGGCTTAGAGCTGAACCTTAACCTTAACTCTTACAAAACCAAACACCAAACTTAGAAATGATTACAAAATAGAGTAATAAGCAGTATTATCGAATATTGAACACAGCTGTAGCCATGACCATGTAATATTTAAACACAAATTTTTGATAAATATCAGAAGATTGTGCGCTTGCTATAAGCCCACAGATTTACTTTTTATATATTTGTAATTAGTATTTTAAAAGCCTTATAAAATAATTCGTGAAATGAGCCTTTGACAATTTGGTTTGGAAAGCGGCGGAAAAATAAAACCGCACTATGCCCGCTAAATTTTTCGGGGTGTCATAAAATCTGCGGCAAACTTTTGCATTTGCCGCAATGGTGAAAAACCCACAAAATAGAAAACAAAATAATGAAGCAGGGCAACAGTCGGGGTCGGGGTCGGAGTCGGAGTTTAGGGGGGGAACATCATGCAAAGCTCTGCCCGCAGACAATTTCATTAGAGCATAAAGTAAAAAATTAAAAGCACACAGAGACATGCACACATACACATACACACAAGCACACACACACATGCACATGCACAATAATGAGCATTGTGTGGTATGTATGACGTCACAGAAGTTTGTAGCTAGAATGGTCTGGTGAAGGGGTGGTGAAGTGGGAGGCGAGGGGCTTGCTTTGGTAGGTAAGTAACCAAAAATACCGAAACACTAAAAACAAATACAAAACGAACGCAGTTTGCTGTTGGCGCATTCACAAAATGTTTGTCACTGCACCGGAAATGCAATGCACACATACATACAAACATATACACACACGCACACGCACACACACACACGCGCTGCCATGCAGAAAATGTCCCTTTGTGGTGCTTTTCTTTTTGCTTCTTTTACGAACGGGGCATGTTTGGGTGAGTTTACCCGTTCTGCGCTCGACTATTAAATAAACATGCAAATTATTGCGCAATTTTTGATTACGATTTTTCAACAAGCAGCAACAAAAGCAATGAAAACAACAACATTAAGGCACAACAACAACAGCAAAAAACAGCCTGCATATTTGTGTATGTAAATCGCTGCCCAAAACCATGTTGCACCCCAACCCACCCCCTCACACACCATTCAGTGCATGCATTTAACACTCAACGCCTATTTTGCATACAAATTTTATTATTATTGTACATATTTGTATTTGTATTGAATCGCAGGCGATGCCGCGAGAACAACTGCTCCAAAAAAAGAAAACACAACAACATGCCCCAACAACCACAACAACAACAACAACAACAACATTGAATTGTTCTTTTTTTTTTGCTTTTATTTTCTTTGTTATGTTTTTGGTATTCATTTTTTGGTATTATACAAAATGAAAATCTGCAATTTCTCGCATGACACTTGTTTGTTGTCATGTTTGAACATGCACACAATTACCAAAAACAAAATGTCAAACCCTAATCGGTTTTTGGGATTTGTCTTAGAGGGCTAAATCGTGTAAGGGATTGTTATATTTTTGACTATTTATCGATTTTCTATGTTTATTTTACTGTTCACCGATAAATACAAGCAGTTATGCATAAATTTAATTTTCGGAACTTGCGTTAAATATTTATGAAAGAAATTTCCTGTTAATTTCCTAACTACATCAATTTTGTTGTACTTAGTTTATATGTTATTCTTTGCTTGGTACTGTGTAATTATTAAGTGGATGAGAAATGGTAAAACAAAGCTGCGTAGATCTTTGTGACAGGTATTGTTTGGGTAACATTTTTAGTGTTTAATTAAACAAATTTATAATATTTTGGATACAATTTGGTGGATTTGTTTCCAACTTAACAATCAGGTCTGCTCCCATTTCCGATACTGGTTGAAACATTCGTAACCGAAATTATTAGCTGTTCTTTCGAATATTGGTGGAAAATTTTGTTTTTCAAGAATTGAATTATAAACTTTTCGAGCTTATCTTTAGGCACACCAAATCGAAAAGCGATTCGTAGAGTAAGGTTGGCGGAAATGGGAACAGGACTGAATATTTATGCCACCATTTTTATTTGCGTAAAAGGCAGTTGAAGCAGAAGATTTTCAAAAACCAATACGACGGACATTTAAATATTGGGTATCAAATCAAATTATTTATATTTTTCGCCACGAGGGGTATAGATAGAAAATAAAAATGAGCTTGAGTCCGATCAGATGATAAACACAAAAGTTTTATGCAACTGTTTTCGGCACATTTTTCACATATTTCGACAGATTTTTTCAAAATTCCTTCTAAGTGCACACTTTCGGCATAAGATAAAATTTGTGTGAAAATTTCAGCTACCTTACTCTTACGGTAGATCAGTCAGATTAAGTTCTATTAAACATACCATATATTTATATATATAAAAGAGTTTGTCCTCACTGGCGATTGGCAATCAACGCAGGGCCCAAACCATAAGAGCTAAAAGGCTGAAATTTTCACTGTAGCTTAGTCTTATGCCGAAAGTGAGCACTATTCCTGGAGGTTGGAAAATTCGGTCGGGAAATGTAGAAAATTCACGGAAAACTCTTGTATGAAACTTTTTTGTTTTTCATTCGATCAGCTTTCAACTCATTTTCAAAGATCTATATAAAAAACAAGTAAGAACGTTGCAGTCAGGCTCACCCGACTGCAATATACTCTGTTTTCTGTTTACTGGGGCGGGGGTGGGCGTGTCAAAATTTTTTTCTCCAAACTATCGATGAGATCAAAAGTATTCATACTGCAAAATTTGGGGTTTCTAGCTATACGGGTGTAGGAGATACAGATTTTGCTCATTTGCAGGGGCGGTAGTGGGCGTGGCATTTTTTTTTCAGATCGGTCGAGGATGTCATCAGTAGTCTTCATGCCAAATTTGGTGACTCTAGCTGCAAAACTGCAGAAGATATAGATTTTTGCGGTTTGTGGGGGAAGGGGTGGGGGTGGGGAGGAAATCTTGAAACTTTGTCTGCCTATGGTATATACCAACATGTATACCAAGTTTGGTTGCTCTAGCTTCAAAACTGTGGAAAAAAACTGCGTTCATACGGACAGACGCACAGACGGACAGACGGACGGACAGACGGACATTTCACAAACCCAATATACTCTTTTTTTCCATTTTGGAAAACAGAGTATAATAATTTATGACTGCTAACCAATTTTAAGGAAAATTTACCCTCCTTGGTGGAAAATGGGTTGGCAAGTTTGTAATTTTCATTTTCAAAGATTTTTATGAAAATTCAATAAAAATTGCATACCAATTTTCAAATTTACCCTGTTGGGTAGACAACTGTTGGGTATGGTTGTAGGGGTAGGGGTGGATAAAGGATTGTATAGTGTATGATGTATATAGATAAGTGTGCACTATACATTGTACTTTAAGATCAAGAGACATAAAATCTGTTATTATGGGTTTTGTATACTGGGCGGTGTAAAAGTCAATCCACAAATTTAGATTTTCTTTACCTTATGAAAGTAATTTGACAAAATTGATTACATCTGCAAGATTAGCTTTATTTTAAAACACTTCATGAACCACATTCATATGTTTTATGCCATTGGCTTTACATTTTAGAAACATTCGATATTTTCAATTTAGCAAACTAACATGAAATGCCAAGAAATTGAATAATGCAATGACGCATATGTTTTGTCAATTGACGATAGGTAGCTTCAAAATGAATTTTATTGTAAAGTTGCTCAAAAGAAAAGAAATAACCATAAGAAAAAACCAAAACAAAAACAACAACTGAATAGCCATCATCAGCGAAGAAGCCGCGCGCGTTACTCATCCCCCCCTCTTTCATTCAATGCATATCAATGTAAATGAGTTTTTACCGAAAGTTCTTCTACAGACTTGGTTGGACTTGGGCCTGGGTGGAGATTGGGGCTTGAATGAAGGCTCCATGCGCTGATGATGCCTCTGGCGACGCTTTGGCGGCCACTGACAAACTGACAAACAATCGCACACATTCATGAATGAATATGCACTGAATTACCCCTGAACTACTCGCTCAACGCTCAACACCCAACACCCAACTCTCAATTCTCAATTTTCAAGCTACACTGTCTGGACAAGTCGGTTCTTTTGTGTTGCTTTTGCTCAATGGAGATGACATGTCAAATGCATGAACAAATAGTCCTTGCTTTTCCTTCGTCTTTTGTTTGATAGATTTTCAATGAATTTTTTGTATATATATATTATATAGAATGGTATGCAGTACATATATATACATATATATTGCTGCTATTAAAAGTATATTTTTAGTTGTCACACTCAAATCTGAGTTTGCTATTGAATTTTTGGTTTTATTTGACTATATAAAATGTGTTTGTATTACAATGATTTGAAAATTGTTTAAATATGTGCTGAACTAAATGATTCAGCTTTGTATATTTACAATTTCAAATCAAAATTTGTTAGATCGTTTCGTATGTGTTGTGCGAGTTATATATATTTCAAATCAAATTAACATTTGTAGCTGCTACATCAAACGAGCATTCAATGTTAATGCCAAAACAATCAACTGAAGCCATCAATATGCAAATGCTCCCAAGGTCCCACCCTCCTCACCCCCCTCGGGCAGATTACAAGGCCATTTGAGTGCCATAAACAAAATATAAAATAAAATGTTGTGCATATCTGTCGAGTACACGACTCTACTCTGTCAATGCACGGTTCACATTTAGATTAAAGTGCTTGGCTACCAAAAAGTGCCAGAACGTCAAGAGCCAACAGCAGCAGCAGCAGCAGCAACAACAGCAACAACAAGAAGGATTTACAACAATGACAGCTGCTCTAAGGTGCAGAACTGGAAGGCTCTGTAGCCAACATTGTTTAGTAATTTATTTTATTTTAGACAGTTTTTCCCATATCTAGCATAGTGATGTTGCTTTTGCTACTGTTCTTGTTGTTGTTGTATTTATTGTTGCTACTTATGCATCGTCATTGCAGGCAGCTTCTTGAATTCAACTTCAGGCTGAAAAATTGCAGAGCTACGTGTTCTGGAAACAGCAGGATGGACCATCATCTGCAATTTTGTATGCAAAGCATGCATTTTTCTGAGCTTCAGTTGAAGTTTTGTTTTTTTTTTTTTTTTTTTTTGGTGGGAGTTGAAGTTGAAGATAAATTGATATTTTGAGACTGCAACGGAGTATTTACTTTTTGGCCAATGCACAAATTGTAAACTGTCCATTGCCATTTAAGCCAAACAACAACAAAAACAAAAAGAAAATATCACAAAATGGCCCATCGGCCAAAACTGCAATCTTTTTATTGTTCATTGTCAGCATTGGCATTGGCTATCCGAATGCCTTAATTAAGAATGCTCCGACTTTTGTAGACAGTTCAGTAAACTGTGCAGCTGTCCAGTCTCATTCCCAATGCTTGCTCTCTTCTGTTTACTACCTTGTCTGGGCCATGGCCAACTGCAACAACAACAACAACAACAATAACAGCAGCAAAAAATGCAAACCGACAATTTGCAGTTTACAATTTACAGTTAACAGCAGAGGCAACTGTATACGTGGCACGTTATTGGAAAAATACCGAAAATTGGTTTGTTTGATAGAACAATGTCTGGCCACATTCGATACACATACGTATAACTCTCTACTCTGCATATATACATATATGCATATAAACTCGTAACGCTAAAAAAAAAAAACAAAAAAACAAAACAAAAAACAACTCTGCAGCTTTCTGATTGCCAAAGAAATTGAAAATATATAAACCCTTCAATTGGATGTGTGCCTGTTTGTGGGCCTTTTGTTAATAACTTTTTGAGGGGCACAGCGTCTGGCCAACTGTCAAGTAGGATCAGTTAAAAACATGCCAATTAACAATACATCAATTGGATTTCTTGTGCTACAATAATAAAGTTGAATATGTGCTTGAAATAATATCAAGAGATAGATTTCAATAAATTTGTGCAAATGATAACATTTATTATGGCTTTGCAACATGTTGAATGATCACAAAATAAGACAGCTCACACTTTAAGTACACTCAGAAAAATAAGCAAGGATTCTGTGCTCAAACAGTGACAAAATGCAACCAAGAACAAAATAACTTCTTTCAAGTACAAAATTCTTTTTTACAAAAATACGTTTCATAAAAAAAGGGTTAAACCTGCCGAGTCATGTCCCTCTGTCCGTCTGTCTGTCTGTTTATATGCGTTTTTCAGGACTCTGTTCTAGGGCTATCTTAATGAAATTTGGCACAGATGCTTCTTTTTTCTGCAGGTAGTACCTATAGTTTTATTGGCCAGATCGCACCACTATAACATATAGCTGCCATAGGAACGATCGGTTGAAAAATTAATTTTTGTAAGAAAAACTTTTTTGTTTTTCAAGATAACTCAACCAAACACACTAAACCTAAGTTAAAAGACAGTTTATATATGATGACAAAATTTTAACAAAATCGGACCACTATATCTTATAGCTGTCATAGGAACGATCAGTTGAAAAAATATGTTTTTGTATGAAAAACTTGTTTCCCTTTCAAAATAACTTAAAAAAACTCACTGTACTTAAATTCAAGGACAATTTTTACATCCGGACAAAATTTCATAAAAATCGGATCACTATGTGTTCCTAAATACGTTTTATTATGCATAACTTTTCTGCAAGGGCGATGATAACGTTTCTTTCTTGTTTCTGTGAAATTGAAGAAATATTCAAACTGCATTAAATAAAAGATAAGGACGTATAATACTTGGAAATTGAAGAATAAAGCGGCATGAATGCTATCCTGTTTATTTAAGAACTAACATGGCAATTATTATTTTCTGAGTATTTTGAAAATACGCCAAAAAATGTAAAAGTTTTGTTTGCTGTTGAAATGAGTTTCTCGTTACTGCTAAATAATTTACAAATTGTACGTTTTGCTTAAATAAATAAATGAATGCCACCAATAAGGCTAGAGCAACAAGAACACAGTACCAATAAGGTAATCCGCATAGAAGCTGTGCGACTAGAAAGAGCATAAAAATACCAGCATATGTACAGACATAAGTAGTTGTGTACTTATCTGTGTTGTGGTCTGTGTTACTTTGGTTTGTGCTAATCAGATTTACGCAAATATGCCTAATGCAGTAATAAAGACCCTAGCTTTTGTACCGCTACGAGGCTCAGGCTGATGAGTCGAAGTTGGAGTTGGAATTGGAATTGGAGTCGGAGTCTGAGCCTAGCCACGCGTACAAAACAGAGAAGAGAAAAGCGAAAAGAAGCCGATGCGAGGAAACACTTAAAGCATCCCTTATCAAATACAAATTACAAATCCGCCCAAAAACAAACAACGTCCCTGAGGATAAGACAGCGATTTAGCTAGACATTGGCCACAAACACAAAAGCATGATTGAAGGGCCAAGTCTTTTATCAAATGAATGTGCTATAATAAATGAAAAAAGAAAAAAAAAAACTGTAGAGGAAGCAAATCGCACAAAGCGCTGAAGTCTTCTTGTTGACTTTAAGACAGATACAAGTCACGCACAACAACAAAACACAACACAATACACGACACAACATAATGTTACACACACACACATGGAAAGAGTGTAGTGTGTTCTATGCACAAATCTTAAGTCAGTCACTTCAACATAATCACACGACAAGCCGAAAAATAAAGCTAACGAACTAATAGATGGACATAAGTGAACATAGAGCTATTGTTGTTGTTGTTGGTGTGTGCTATTGATAAGCATCGAATTCATTAATTTATATGTTCTATGAGTATCAGTACAGAATCAGGCAGAGAGCAGCCAAAAGGAGTTGAACTCCTGCTACTTTTTTGTCAGGATAGCTTTGTAATGTGAAACTAAGTGATTTGCTGTGTGTGTTTGTGTGTGTATATATATATCTTCATTACAAATCCTAGCTGGATTTGAAATGAAATGACCGCGCCCACACACAAACACAAACACACACACACAGACAAATACACACACAGCAAGTCAAGCTGTCTTTATGGCTAGCAGCTGGCTGACTGTGATTTTGGTATCAGCTTTAAGCAGTAAATTCAATCAATTTTGGTCAGACAAAGAAAGTGGGCAAAATGAATTGTCCGAAGCTGATTTTGTATCTGACAGCGAACAATAAAATTTTAGCTTAAATAGAATGTCACAGCAATTAATACAAAAGGAAAAGCAAAAGCAGAGCATACAGCGCAAGCAAATGGGAACTTTGTCAAAGGTCGAAATGAAAGTGAATTCTCTTCGCACAACAACAACACACACACACAGAGAGCGACAACAATAAAACGTATCCTCTGGCCATTTGTTATTGTGGTGCTTGTTGTGCCATCCTTTGGCTTGTCAAAATGCGAGACAACAAGTCGTATGCGTAATGAAACCCACTGTAAAGTCCTCCATACAAAACTGAACTAGAAAGGTAAACTTGCAGCAGCTCTCTTGCATTTGACAGCTTATTATGTGTTTTCATTTTTTTTTTTGATTGTGGTCCTTGGCTTTACGAATTCAAAGCTCAAAGCGAAATGTTAACAGTTGTTGTAAATCAAACTGGTTTTGCCTTGAAAATGAAATATGACCAATCGATGATCTAAGACAGCAAAACCAAACATTTACACAATTAGAAAATATCTACAACTGACCAATAAATCAACCCTACTACTACTATGTATATTCTATAGTATTAAAGCACAAACATTTCACATACAAATGATATAAATCAAACAGAAAATATGTAATTAGAATGCCGACAAGAGTAAGTTTGTTGTGGTTCTTGATTTGAATGTCGACTAAGAATAATTAATATATGTGTAGCTGTTGACATATATATTTCGAATACATATTTGTATGGCAATAAGGGATTTAGGTAAAACTTAATGCTATTGAAAATGAAATACAAACATTTACATTTAATGGCTTTTAAATAGTTACAATATCTTTTTTTCTGTTTCTTTGAATTGCAATAAAATTAATTTTTTCAGTTTTCTCTAGTTTTTTTGCGAAACAGTATTTGAAGAAACTGAAACTGAGATGTAAGCTAAGGCAATTGTGTGGCAGTTGCAGAGGTACATTCCGATTTAGCAATCTAATGTTATAGTGTTCCGATCTGGTCAGTTTCTATATATGTAGCATTCTCTGAGAAAAAAGTGGCCCAAAAATTCATTTTAATTTTCAACTGGCCATTATTTTTGCCCGGATCAATGAATTGGAAAATCTTCCCAACATTTTTACTCCCTGTTCCCATTAAAAATGGGAAAAAGGGAGTTATAAAGTACTGCAAATGTGTGTAACAGACAGAAGGAAGCATTTCCGACTATATAAACTATATATATTCTTGATCAGGATCAACAGCCAAGACGAACTAGCCATGTCCGTCTGTCTGTCCGTCTGTCTGTCTGTCCGTCTGTCCGTATGAACACACAGATCTCGGAAACTATAAGAGCTAGAGACACCAAACTTGGCATAAAAGTTCACGTATACCATACGCAGATCAAGTTTATTTCAAATTTCGGATGCACCGCCCCGCACCCCCGAAAATCGCAAAAGACTCCCACAGCCACAATTTAAAAGATAGAGCTTTGATTTTTGGTACACATATATGTTGCATCAATGTTGATCTGCTGTGAAAATTTCAACACGATCGGATAAATAGCACCAAAGTTACGGAAGAATCTATTACCCCCGTCTCAGCTGGCAGAAACAACAGTTTGACAGGCACTTTACGAGTTAAGTGCCCTGCTTGCTTGAGTTGCCGCTGAACTGCTTGAAATGCAATGTGGGAGCAGGGAGTCTCGTTGTTGGGCACACTCGACTAGAGCATTCTTACTTGTTTTCAAGAGAATTTTCAACACATTATTAATTTAAATGATTTTTTATTTGTAAACAATTTTTTCCGAAAAAAAAAATAAATTTTTATTTTGAAATATCTTTCCTTTTTTCTCCTTCAAATTTGTTCATGAGCTTTTCATGGTCCAAGTTTCATTTTGGGACAGCAAAGCTCTAACTAGCTATAGATGAATATGAAGACGGAGCTTTAAGCCAACATATTAAAGCACTTTTTTTGACAATATAAAATAATAATTTATGAATTATGAATTGAAAAAAAATGTTTTAAATTTTTTAAAATATACTTAGCCTTGGTGAAGCTGAAAAAATTAAATGTAAAATTGCTCAAATGTTTTGTAAAATAGAAAAATAAAACTTTAAATAATAATTAATTTTATTTGTAAGTTTAGGGAATTCTCTACAAAATACAAAGCTAAGATTTTAAAGCCCAATCCTCCGAGCTAATGTGGCTAGCATTTGAATATGTTAACGGCAAAAAAATAGAGCTGCTTATAACATGGCCACGATATACACTGAAAAAAAAACACGCACACGCTTCAACATATTTCATTGGCAGACATTTTTTTATAGATGTTTTTTTTTTTCTCAGAGCATGACCCATATGTACTACCTGCAGCAAAAAAGGAGCATTCTGGCTGAAGCACAGCAAATTTTACGTATGCTGGATATTTACTCAGAATTCTTGGGATATTTTTGTGTGTGCGAATCAAAATAGTGTACCTTTTACCATAATTTTTCAGCACACAATTTCAAAACACAAAAGGCAATGACTCATTTATCGCAATTAAAATGCCGTCATCTATGTCGTTAAGTGGTTTGGCAAAAGCAAAAGCAAAATCAAAGCAGGTAAAACAGTGTTGACAGTGTTCACTGTACATTTGGTATACGGGTTATGGCCAAGGCACACTTTTGTTGCCATTTGTAGCATGAAATCTGATTTTGAGTGTTTGCATTTGTGTATGTGCTAGGCATCTGAATGAGTCTGCGGAGAGAATGCAACAGGATTGTGATTGCAGTTTTGCTGCGATTGGGATTGCAAGGACCAATAAGTACAACTTGAATTTTGATACAAAGCTCAGCTCATGAACCTACTATACATATCTGCAATGGAGCATTGCAGCATTGCAGCATTGCAGCATTGGAGCATCGAAGTAGCTCAAAGAAAACATACTTTCATCAAAATGCAATAAGTGTGTTTTGCGTTTTGCGGCAAAATGCAAAGCCAATTGAACTTTAGCTTGAATGGCCACAACTCGTAATACTCGTTGTACTGTTTATTGATGATCAGCTTGCATTGCAGGTAAAGGAATGTTTGTGGAGTTGAAAAGGCAAACTGTTTGATGATGTGGCAAAACTAAAGGGACATACAATTTTGAGAGTACATAATGCTCTCTGGATTTCAATTCGACTTTACTCAAAGTGTAAAATAGTTATTAAGTTTTGCTAAAGCTACAAATTTAACAACTTAAATTTACACACTGTAGTAAAAGGCTATAAATCAAATAAACAATATTATAATTAAAAAAAAAAAATAAAAATCAAATTTCAGAAGTTCAGTAGATATGCAAATACAAAATTACAATTTTAATAATACAAAAAAAAAAAACATTGCAAATTCCGGCAGGTGCAAAAAGTGCTGGAAATTGATTTGATTGTATTTGTCAGTTATCTGTTGTCTGCTAAAAATTGTTGAAATTACCATTAAAATAAATTGCAACCCATTCGCCTGTATATTACAATTGCATTGCATACTCTCAGGCGCTTTTTCTATCAAACTTTGCAAAAACACACACAACCGACAAAAAAAGGTATCGCAATGCCAAGAAAAAAGCGAAAACAGATCTGCGTATAGGAATGAGAATTCTTTGCTTCTACATTTTTTCATACAGGCTGCTAATTTTCAAAGACATCAATTCATAGTGAGCTCAAAGTACGTGTGACAATGTACACTTGCCCCACCCAATGCCAACCCACACCCGCTGTCAATACTCATATTCTTGCTGCTTCGAAAACTCCCTACTACTCCCACCTCCCCTTGACATTCACCAAAGTTTACGCTGATTTTGTCACGCACACATTTTGCATACTGATCAGCAATCAGCGGGGGTTGCTGCCTGTTTCTTTGGGGTTGTTGGGTGGTTGAGTGGGTGGGTGGGTGGGTGTTGGACTGCTGCTTGTGGGTTGCAAATTAAAATTCCAGTTTGGCGTTTAGGGAATTCAATTATTTTTCGCTTGCTTCATGGTCATGCGAGTTGACATTGACAGTTGACATTTGTTGTTGTTGTTGTTGTTGTTGTTGTTGATGTGGTCAATAGCCAGCATTTTTATTTGCTTAGATTCGAATTGCTCTCAAGAAAAACAATTTTGTAAGCCAAGAAAATGATGAATTTGTGAAAATGAAGACATTTCAAACTTGCTTCAAATAGTATATAAGCTTTTTGATCAGGCGAATTGAACTAGACATTAGTACTCATCATCAACTTTAAATCAGCTGTTTTCCAGCCAACTGTTGGTTAACAAAAATGAAAATTGAAGCTTTTGATTTGAGAAACTCGTGTCAACTGCTTATATAGAGGGTATGCCATAGTTGTTCACATTGAAATGCTGCATTCTTACTTGTTTTCTTTAGCAGATTTATTGCCTCGAGTGGCATCTGCCAATTGTCGCCCCAATGCAATCAGCGTGTTTATTGATTTGGAAAATTAAATATTTTTCTTTTGGCGCGTGCCAAAAGTCGCCAACCATAAATTAAGATCGTGATTTGTTGCCTGCCTCTCACATATTTTGCCTATCAAATATTCGCGCATCTTGGAACATTTTAATTAGCTATTGAAAGTGTCGGCATAAGTCGGCAAGCTATGCAAACTGTGTTTTCTTCTTGCTTTCTTTTTTTTTTTGTTTCCACTAAAAGCAAAATCTTGTTGCCAAGACAGAGGAAGGAGCAGGAAGCGGATAAAAGACAGCAGCGAATGCGTTTGAGAAGTGTGTGAAAAAAATGATTTCGCTTGCTTAAAGGAAATGTATAAATTGCATTTTGTGGAAAGGCAAACGCGAATGGAGCTGGGTTGGTTGGTGGGTGGGTCTTAATGTAATGGGGTGGTATGGGTGTTATAGGAGCAGACAGCGAAGATGAGGCAAGTGGCAACTGCAGCTCGAGGATGTTGTGCTTAATTTAACACTACTACTACACACACACACACACACCCACACCGACAAAGCTACCTCAGGAAAGCTATACACTTGCCACATTCATACAGGCGACAAAACTGTCGCAAAAGCTTTTGGCCATATTTAGTTAAATCTGTGTTTTAATGCATAGTTTGCAGATTTAGGTTTATATTATAGTAAAGATTTTCATTCAGTTTTATTTCTATAATTTTTTTTTTAATTCTTAAAGAATTTTTTGAGAATGTTTTCTAATCAAATAGCAAAGATTTCTCATATAAATATTAGAATGCTACACGTATATCTGAAATATAATATACATCATTATAAAATTTCAGTCAATAGTTAAATTATACTTCATTTTTGTGATGTAGGGTGGTAATCTGAGTACTCACAAATACACACATACACAAAACTAACTACACACACACACACACACACAGTAGACCAAAAAATAAACGTGTTAAGAGCATTTTAGCACTCGACTAGCACATTTTTCACCGTCTTTCTTTTACATCTTTTTGGCGAAAAAGCACTTTACACTAATGCATCTTAAAATTTAAAGATGTCATAACATAAACATTTATCCTGACGCCAATGGCAACGATAGGACAACACCAAGGACCGGTGTAAGAAACTCTACTTGCGGTTGATCGTTGCATTTTCGAATGTTTGATGCAAGAGAATTATGTTTAAATCGAATACTCAAGTTTTAGTTTTCAATTCAATAATGCAAAAAAAAAAAAAATGCAATTAATTTTGAAATTCGCAAATCTTATTACCTTAAACATTTTTATTCTCTTAGAGCAGCTATGTAGATGCTTTTATTTCTTTCATTACCATAAAATTAGCTTAGTTTAAAGTTAATTATATTTTGTTATTAGCATCATTTTGTCAAAATTTGCCGCCTTAATTAAGTTTTGCTTTATTGGTAATCAAATATTGCAATGCCATTTTCAGCTAAGCGCTTGGAACTTCACAGATTTTATGGCAAAAAAAATTTTAAAAATATATTGAAAATTGTGCGCATATTTTTGTATAGTAAAAAATGTTCTCGCATTTAATTTGCTGCTTATTATACACTTAGCAAAAAATATCCACTCTACCTATCAGATGAAGCGTTCCACTTTGCGCTAATTGATTTTCATGCCAATAATAAACACTTGTCTTCCTTTTTCTACAGCTGCTAGGCAAGAAACCCAACAACATCAATGCCAACAACAGCAGCAGCAGCAGCAACAGCAACAGCAACAACAACAACAACAACAACAAGTTAAACAAAAGCACCCCCAAAAACATGTACATAAATTCCTGAAAGCTACAAAAAAATGAAATGAAAACAATCCCAACGCCCAAGAATATCCTAAGTAGCCCCCCAGATGTCAGCCTTAAACTCAGACTCAGCCTCAGCCTCAGTCTCAGCTTCAGCATCAGCCTCAGATTGCTCTTAGAGTGTGGGCAAATATTTAATTTATTTCAATTTCACTTTTAATTTGGGCACTAATCTAGGCAATTTGTACACTTACACGCCATTAAGCGTGACTGCGACCAAGTTCTCCTATAAAAACATGTAAATAACGACATTTGACACGTCGCCCTTGAAATGCTCTTAAAAAACAAAAGCACACTAGCGACTGCTAATCAGATTTGTTCTCATTTCCGACAAATTTTCATTTCGAATCGTTTTGAATGAAACATAAATAGTTATGCCATTTGAAAGATAAATTTGAACACTTCTCATTTCACTATTTTGAAAGCAAAACTTAAGTTCCCTTTGACATTCGAAATTCAGACCAAATAATACGAATTGCGAGTGTTTCGGAAATAGGAAAAGGCCAGAACTTGTGATTTTGAAATTAAGAAAACTATTTTGTACATGTATACGGTGTATAAAATCACTTGAAAAATAGATTTTGTATGATCAATCGATTAAAGCTCTGTTAGGATAAACCATGTCAATTAAAATTGCTTATCATAATAGCCTTAATATATATAGACAACTATTCAGCCCTATTCTGGCTCTCACTTTTGAATGAATAGTACACAGGTTAAAAACAACAATAGAAATTTAAGTAAAAAAAAAAAAATGGAGTATACTTTCCGGCGCGAAAAATGAGCATAGATGACAGCTAAGTTTTAAAGTTCTCCTAAAAGTATGCTACATAGTTTACTGTGAAATTGTTTCGAAAATGGAATTCAGAACAGCTCTTTTTATATATGTACATATGTATGCATGCAATGCATATACACGTATTTAGCTCATCAAACGTAGTTATGAAGAACTTATATATATATTTGTTATTTTGAGCCCACAACACACACATTTATTTCGTATTTCATATTTATTTGTAATACCCTCTTACTTTTCTTTTCATATAACTTTCAGAATTTACAATCCCCTCTGGAGTGGTAAGCACCAACGCTACACTTCATCACCCCCAAATTCGGATGCGAATGGGAAGCAGAATGCGTATGTTTGGGGGAGTTTTGTGTTCAGAGAAAAATGTTCAGGGAATATTTATTTGTTTTCATTTATTTTCAATAATTTCAAATTTCCATTACATTAGTTTCGTTTTTTTCGATGCCATCATTTGGATCTCATTCTCATTCTCATTCGCATTCGCATTCTCGCACTCCCACTTCCACTCCCTCTCTCTTTCGCTCTACCCGAATCTTTTATGGTGTTCTTTATGCCTGCGCATAACAGAAAACAAACAAATTCGATGAATTTCGCCCTCATACGAATACGTAAGAAACGCTTGCTTTGATTACTAAACTAAATTTCGCCCCCACAGCAGCTACAAATATAATATAAGCGCCATCACTCTTACTCCCCCCTCAGCACTCTTTCCAACCACTCTTCTTCAGCAGAACAGCTTTTGCTCTTTCGTTGGCCAAAAACTTTTCTCATTTCTACTCCAACAAACATCAATACAAACAGCGACCGCTGGCAACTTGAAACATATTCCAGGGTTTATTTTTTTGCGCTTTTCTTTTTGGGTTTTCTGGGGTCCTGCCGCCACAAACCCAAGTGACATTTGGCACTTGCCCTGAACTGAGTGAACGCGAACAAATTTACACATCTTTTGGGTTGTATTTTTTTTTTTCGAATTTGTTTTCGTTTTCTTTTTTTTTTTTTTAGCTTTTGTCATACAACTTCCGTTTCCTGTTCATTTGTTCACATTTCGCATGTCAGTTGCGAAGTTTTTTTTTTGTTTTTTTTTTTTTAATAAAACTGTCAACATTTGATGTAGATTAAGAAATTATGGTCTTGGAGAACTTTCTTTAAGGATATATTGCGCACCAATCAGGGGTGAAACTTAGGCACAATATACTTGTAGTTTATTGCTATAATATTTTGGGATAATGTTTTCTAATAATAGGTATTTGCTTTTTACTTTTTTTTATGGTCCCTAAGATAAGTTTCTTTGTTTTTTGAAAAAAATGTCGAAGATAAAACACAAAAAACACAAATTTTTATTTTTGCAGAAAACTTTTGCATATAAAAACTTTATTTTCCAGCGATTGATTCTACAACAGAATAGTCGCTTGATTAAGATAATGCTTAGTCAACATGTGTGAAACATGATTAAATCGAGTTATAGTGAGTTTGGCTTATATATCTGTATAAACACACACTCTGCAAGGGTATACAAACTCTCCAAATGTCATGAACTTCATAATTAAATAATCCAGGCTTAAATAGAGCACGAATACAAAACTGTGTTGTTTAGGTATATGAAAATCCTTTTGTATTGAAATCAGAAACGTTCGTTTTATATTGTAGTTATAAAGCGATTATAGCTCAACTGTTAAAAAAAAGTATATATATGCATGCTAAAAACTATTGAAAATGGCTCAAATCTTTTATACAATTGTAAAACGCTATTACACTATTTATACAAACTTTTGATGGTTGTTGCATATTGAAATTGTGTTAGGTTAAAAAAGTAATATTTGATGGTACTTGGGTTGCTTTTAGTTCAGTTCTGTTGTTTCTGTTTCGGTTTCGGTTTCTGTTTCAATTTCAATTTTAGCTCATCAAATTTATTTTAGTTTAAGACTTTTATTGCAATTTTATTGCTTAACTCAGCAGTCAGTGAAGTTTTTGCTGATGGTATGTTTATGTATGTAACTGTGTGGTGGCTTTTATAAATGCATACATATGCATGAGATCATAAAGTTGATGCGTGTGTGTGTGTATCTGCGTGTGTGTGTGTGTAAGGGTGTGTAGTGCATTCGTCATAAATGTAAAAAACGCAAGAGAAAATACCCAAAACTGCGTTGGAAAGAAGACACACACAAGCACACACACACACACATAGATACACACGCACACACGCACACACCGTTGCATAATGGCAAACATGTGTATGCATGAAGCTCGTCGCTTTCTCCTGCCATCACTCTCCTTCTCCCAATATATGCCGCTCGCTCTCTGTCTCTCTTTTGCGCACTCGCATCGCACTCAGTCGTCAACGGTAATGAATGCATCCGGCATGCATTGAAAACTTGACTCATATTTCATAACCAAAATAAAAGCACGAGCACAGAAACAACACAAACAACACAAACGACAAGCAACAACAACTGCGGGTACATTGACCATCTTGTTGCTGTTCGCAATTGTTGTTGTTGTTGTTGTTGTTGTCGGGCACTACCATTAAAAAATAAAAACAGGCAACGAAGCTGGGATTGGAGGGTTGGGGGATTGGGGAGGAACGGGGAGATAAGTGAGTGAGATATGTATGAGATTTTAAGCCAGTTTTTCAGTTGTTTATATTTCATAATCTCACACAGTCCAAAGTTTTCAGAATGCACAAGCATGCTATACACAAAACAAAAAAAGAAAACAATTACAAAAACAAGAACAACAACAAAATAGTAAAATGTGATATGTATTTAATTTCTGCTTACAATTTTTCAACTGTGCAAATTAAATGCAAATTTAAGTCGTTTTTTTTTTCTTTTTTTGTCTTTGTTATTATTAAAATATCAGTTTAAGTGCAGCTCAGCGCCAGCTGACATCAGTAGGCCTCTTAAAATTGATACATGCATATTATGGGATTATATACAAAATAAACAAGATATTTCGATTTCAACATATTAATTATGAATCAAAAAATATTTATGTTTATTGCTTAAAAACAGATTTTAATGGTAATTGTTGCTTTGATTAATTTGCGAAAAGTTACATAATATAATATAATAAAATAATTGAAGTTTAATAAAGGCATAATGAGTTCTTTGTAGCTGCTGTTTTAAGTCGGATACACCCGACTGCGATATACTCTTTTTTTCGCTTCATTGCTGAGTCAGTAGTGGGCGTGGCAATTGTATTTCAGGTCAGTTCTACATGTTTGGGAGAAACATACTATTTAAAAGGGCAACAGAACTCAACCTGCAAAATTTTGTGATTCTAGCTAAAGGGGTCTGGGAGATACAGACTTTGCTCATTTGTGGGGGTCAAATTTGGTTGGTCTAGCTGTAAAACTGTGAAAGACATAGGTTTTTGCCGTTTTGCTGGGGAAGAGGTGGGGTTGGGAGGGATATTTTGACACTTTGTCTGCCTATGGTATATATCAACATGTATACCAAGTTTGGTTGCACTAGCTTCAAAACTGTGAAAAAACAGCGTTCATACAGACGAACAGACAGACAGACGGACGGACGGACGGACGGACATTTCACAAGCCCAATATACTCTTTTTGCTTTCCTTTTCAAAAAAATTAAAAAAAGAGCATTAAAACTAACTTTCAGGCCTGCTCCAATTTCCGATTCCGATCCAAACATTCGGAATTTATATCAATTCTGTAGTTCATATCAATTGGAAGTTCAGTTTACAAAGTTTTGCTTTTGAAATAGTGAACTAAGTTGTATTCGAACTTATCTCTTAAATGGTAAAACGATTCTTCGATTCGATCAAAAAATTTTCGAAAATGGAAACAGGCCTGATTATAAAGCATATATACTCATATAACTTCTCAGCATCAAAAGCCAACTTGATCTAGTTATTTGTTCTTTAATCTGTCCCAATTTGCTTTTTAACGACTCTATAAAGATGCTCAAGTTATTCAGTTTTAAATTGACTTGAATTACAGTTAAAAGATAATCAAATCCAGTTTATAATTGTCCATTCTTTTCTAGCTATTTAAAACAGTTTTGAACAATTAGGTTTAAAATATTCAACTTATTTTATGTTACTCCTGGTACAGACGTTGAACATGCTATAGTATTATATATTGTAGTGATTCGAAGTAGCAAAAGATATAGGCAACTGCTAAAGTTAAAGTCAAGTCAATAAGGATAGAAAGAATTAAAAAGTGTGCAGTGAAAGCAGAAATATTTGCATTTACAAATATCGGTTAATTTGGTCACAACTTTTAGCTGGCAAATTCTTGACATAATGCCGTTTAAGTTGGAAAACCTATAGCTGTAGCTTGGTTTTCAAGAGTGCGTTCCAAGTGTTCAAGCATTGAAAGACAAGCATTTCCATTGGATGAGTAACAAGACAGAAACTGGCATCAACCGCACACATCCCCCACAATTGTTGAAGACGATGACAAAGGGTATGTCAGTCGCCTGGCCGCGAGCTTTACCAAGCTGGAATGTCAAAACAGTAAACAGCAAATGTCTGCCAGACTAGGTCCAATCCCCCCAGCCCCTCCTCACCCCCTCCAATTCATACACGAGAGACACGAAAAAATGGCAACTGCAAAGTGCAAGTTCGTGTGATATGCAAAGTGAATCTGAGTTTCTGTCGAGGGGATTGGGGATTGGGGATTGGGTATATGGAATGCAGGATACTAAGAATAGGCAACTGTTCAGAGGCAACCAGGCGGAGGCTTAGGTTCAAGACAAACAAAGCACTGCACAACAGTGCGTATGTGTGATATGCAGTTACTAGCCAGCTATTCTCTCTACAGCACTGCAAAATTACCACCCAGCATACGAATAAGCTGAAGCAATTTGAAAGCGTTGTGTGTTGGATGCTGCATTGGTCTTCATCACGAGCAAAATGCAGGAAGTGGGACATTAGGCGTAGTTGCAGTTAAAAAAGCAAACCAATATTTGAGCTGACCCTTTGTTTGGCCTTTGAACTCTGCCTCTTTGGTTGTTTTTTTGTTGTTTTTGTTTTTGTGTTTGTTTTTGTTTGTGTTTAGCGTAAGCTAGAAACAATCGATTGCTTTTATGGTAAACATGTGCAATGGATGAGTTCACAATCCTAAGTTGCAATCAATATGTGCACAAATTGTTTTCTCTTTTTCAGCACAAATGCACTGTAATGTCTCAAAATGCAAAACAATTGAAAATTAAATGGAAAAAAGTTCAACATTCGTTGGGTAATTGCAAGAAAATCTCATTTAATCCCAACAATTGCGACTTTATCACGCAAAAATTATGAAATATTCTCTATAGGCACCAATTGCTTTTATCGTTGCTGCATTGTTTTTGTATTTTGTTATTGTTGTCGTTGTTGTTGTTGTTGTTGTTGGTGTTGGTGTTGCTGTTAATGTTGTTGTAGCTGGTCCTTGTTTACACTTTTCTGTCTGCGTTTCTTTTTTGCGTGCCTTTTGGCATTTCCACAGCGGTTACAAAAACAAAACACCAAAAACAGCCAAAACAAAATACACGCACAACAACAAAAACAACAACAGCAAAAACAAGATGAAAAATAAACAACAAAATGAAATAAAATACATGGAATACCAAATGGCAGCCAGTGGATGGATATTAAGTATCATAGTTTCTTTTGCAACATCATCATTTTGGTTTTTCGAGTGCTATAAGCAAAGCAATGAGCTGCTGCTTTCTTTATTGTAGCGAGGGTTGCTCTAAACAGTTAGCAGCTTAGTTACATATAAAGAAAAGTGTATAAGATATCAACTTTTATTCAGGATCAAGCTCAGTGTTGCAGCTCTCGCTTGTAATATACTGGAATTATTGCAAAGTCAAACACTTTGAGCTATTCAATGCATATTTTGTATCCAATTTACAATATTTGATACCCAAAATATAACTCATTGCGGTCTTAAATGGAGTTCATATCGCAGAATCTGTAATTATCATAAAATCGAGCACTTCGCTGAACCAACTTTTAAAAATGAACTTGAAAAACTTCTAACGAACTCGAGACACTGTACCAACAAGGACTTTCAGATCACTGTGAGTTGTCCGACAGGATCTACGTATCCATATCTGACTACGATATACTCTTTTTTTCGGCTCTTTGCGGAGTCAGAAGTGAGCGCGGCAAATGTTGAGATCTGAACACTTTGTCTGCCTATGGTATATATCAACATATATACCAAGTTTGGTTGCTCTAGCTTCAAAACTGCGGAAAAAAATACAGATAGACAGACAGATGGACAGACAGACGGATGGACGGACGGACATCTCACAAGCACAATATACTCTTTTTAATTTTTTTTTTTCAAAAAAATTAAAAGAAGATTATAAAAATGATTATCAGGCCTGTTCCAAATTCGTATTCCGTTCGAAATTTGCGAAAACGGAATTGCTTGCTATTCTGAAGTATTCAAAACGTCACACGCTTACGTTTTTCAAAGTTTTACTTTTTTGGCTGCGGAATGAAAAGTAATTGTCAAAAAAACAAATTCTTAAACTCAATTTTCTTATATTCTTAATCATATTTGGAAAAGAATTAGTCAATTTATTCATTAGATTAAAATTTATAATATTTATAATATTTAATTGAAAAACTGTTTGTAAAACAGAAGTAAAAACGTGCAAGTAAACGTAGCTGTTCTTGATTCAACAATTCCTATTTGATGTCAACTAAATTGACTTTTTACTATGAAAACTCGGTTTCGAACTCGGTTTCGAAAAAGAGAAAACGAAATTATTCCGACCGGAAAACATATTTTCTTTTCAAAAACGCACTGAATTCGGAACAGACCTGATTGTCCTGTATCAAAAAAAACCTGAAAGCACATTAATATCACATTATTATAAATTTAATATGTTTTAAAATATCAATATGATTTTCGATTTAAGATTAAAGTAATATTTGTTCGTTACATACTGAAATTATTTAATTTCATTTTGGATACATAGATGTTGACATTGTTATTTCGTTACAAACTTATATTTTTTGTCATCAACTTAATATTTTTTAAAAACTTTACATTTTTGAAAAAATATCAATTAGATAACAAGTTGATATTGATCTGTTTATTTTGTGTCCTGTGTTGCCATTTGAAGTGCATACTTTATAGCTTATTCTGTAGCAGCCCTCGCTATTATTTTACTGCATGCACGCCGCATCAATTTGCCGCACCCCTCTGGCCATCGTTTTATGCAGATGAATGCGCGCATTTATGAAATATTTTGTTGTCATCACTGTATTTGGTTGTTGTGGCTGTGTGAATGTTGCTGTTGATGTTGATGTTGATGTTGCTACTGTTTTCAGTGCTACTGATGAGAAATAATGTTTGCGGAAAAATAAGATTTGTTTATTTTACGAACGATTGATTTTGCCACTCCCCCCCACCCACCAGATCTCGTGCTGTACCCATCACCATCCATTTCATGTCGCTCTCTGATTATGTCGCTGTATCTTTTGCTGTCAGTTGTCCGCGCTTCATTTTGTGCAGCTTAAAAATTAATTATTGTTGGCTCTTCGGGGTGTCAGTTGTGGCAGTTGTGTCATTTGTTTTTGGGCTTTACAAGTTACTTTGTAAATATTTTCGTCAAAGTTTTTACTGTCGCGTGCGCTTCATTAAATTCTCGGACTTTACACACAAATCTTTTTCAATATTAGCTACGATTTTTGGCATTTTTTGTTTGTTTGATTTGAAAAAAAAAATAAATAAATATAAATTTCACTTACCCGGCACAAACATCAGCAGGACTAGCAATGTCATCCAGCATATACAGCTACCGCCGCCTACAGTCTGGCCACGCCCACGCTGTCCACAGGACGACATTGTGCTCCTGTCCGTCGTCCTGTTCAACATTTGCATGCGAGTATCTGCTGCGGCCTCAGTTTGATGCCAGTTCTTATGCAGGAATGCAGACATAAGCATACTTATATAAACCTACTTTTTTATTGTATCTTTTAGTTAGTTGTCCTTGTCTGCTTTTCTTTTCTTTTGGTTTCGTTTCGTTTCGTTTCTTTTATGTTATGTTATGTTATGTTGTATGTGAGGCAGCCACTTCCTATGGGCGGACGCCTTATAAATATATATTGGCCAATAAATGTCAATTGTATTTGGACCACTTTGCTGGCCAACGTCTCTGGCCAAAGTTATGTTTAAGTCAGCAACTCGACTTAGCTGCAATTATAAGATGGTAAACTTGGAATGAGTACAAATTAAGGACTTGTGCTCGTTTTTTTTATGTGGGTTTTGAAGTTGATATTAAGACTATACTAAGAAAGCAACAAAATTAAACATGTCGAGTTGGATTACTTTATCAGTCAAGTGTAATTGGAATAAGCGGATTAAAACATAATTATTAATTCTTAATTTAAGAATGTGCTTTTACTTTTGAGCATAATACTTGACATAAATCGCTTTAAAACAAACAATCGTTAGGAAAATGCAGGTTATTCTTGTTAAGATACATACAAAACAGGACAATGAAATAATTAAACTCTTGAAACAAAATGTTTAACGCATTAAAGTTGAAGTTTCCAAACCTTATATATTCCTAAACAGCATCAAAAGCTGTCGGTCTCTATGTCTTATAGCCACTATATAAATTATCTGTTCAAAAGTTAGTTTTTTTTAAAAAACTTTGTTGTTTCTTGAGCTGTCTTAAACAAATTTACCTATGCTGCGTTTAAGTATGTTTTTTCTCATACTAACTAAATTGTAACTTAACTTTGCTTTCTTGTTTTATGAAAAAGACATTTAATTCGAGGTATTGCAACAAAACTCAATTTAATTAATAAAGTCGACTGTATTTGTTAGCTGTCATAGAAACAATCGGTCAAGCATTAAGTTCCAATTAAGCTGATATTTAATATTTCTACTCTACAGCTGAACTAAAATAGCTTATCCAATTCGCAGAAGTTCAGCTATGCACATAGAATTGCAATATCTGTGTGCTGCTTTCTCTCCCCTTTCTCACTGCTTTCAACCTTAACTCCGTCTCTTTTGTCAGATTCTTTTATTCTGGAACTAACACCCATGCAAACACTGAGATTAATGCAATTAACGCAACACTTTAATTAAAAATCACTCCAATGGCAAAATCACACATGCCATCAGCCCATGCCACGTTTTCCTCATTTTATCTGCCCCCGATTCAATGCCCCAATTCGATTCCATTTCAACACTAATCCGCGTGTGTTGCAGCAAATGGAAAAATAATAGTATTAACGGCCAAAAGCCAACAAAAGTATAAAAAAAAATCAAAAAAAAAAGAAACGAAACTAAAAAAAAAAATAACAAAAGCTACAAATTTGCAGCTTTTGCCGGTAAGGGAATCTCCTGGTTCTGTCATTTAATTGAAATTACGCATATCTGACACCCACATTCTGAAAATGGGCCATCGTCTACGTTTTTACCCTCCCCCCCGCCCCCCCCCCCTGCTGTTTTCTTCGTTTTGTGTATGCTTAAAGGACCATTTCCTAATTGTGTTTCCGTTGCGCCAAAAAACTTCAATCCACACTTTAATTATTTTTACCAGTCTTTACACATTTAAATAAAATTCACACACATACACACTGTAATACATATGTGTGCATATACATTGTTCACCCTTTCCTTTTCCTTCTGATCTTTTTTTTTATATTTCGGCTTGTTTTTGTCGTTAAAAGTTTTTGCTAACGCTTTTGGCAATATCATTTTCATTTTCATTCTCATTCCGATTTCCATTCGCTTTGCTACTTTAGCGCTCATTTAAAACAAAACGTGACAAACACACACACACACACACACACACACACACACATATGTGCACACACATACACACACACATTGAAACTGCTGCCTTCTCATTCTCATACACAGATTCTGTTAAATCTTTATTTGTTATTCTTTCGCATTTGCTTTTTTATGCATTTAAATGCTTGGCTCTGTTTTTTCAGCTCGGCCTGAAAAATTTCAAAAAGGCTGCCAAGTTTCACATTAAAATGGCTGCCAATGCCAGAAGGAGACAGCAGCTGTTTGGCTGTCTCACTCTCAATTTAAGGTAATGAGCACATACAAAGTGCAATTAAAAGCTTGTTGCCAAAAATGCAATTTTGCGAATACTTCTCTACACTTTTGCAAAGGGTATTTTAGCTAGCCAATGTAGCTTGTGGTGTAGATTTCATAATTATATTCATTCATGTTCCAAATTTCACTTTCAAATCACATCCTTACTCAATTGTGTAGCATACTTTTCAGGGATAGGAAAAAATTCAAAACTTTTCTTTTTATTTGCGCTCATTTAAGTTTCAAACGATCCTAAATGTATGTATTTCTGATGATTTCATTTATAAGTCAAATCAGGAATATATATATTTTTTGATTATATATTTTTCATAAAATTTTAACCTGCATGCAGAAGAAAATAACGTAAAAGTCGCGCCTGTTCCATAAAATTCCTGAGAAACTGTAAAAATATCATAAGTGCCGACTAACTCGGAATGACTTGTTTAGGACATTTTTCCATCAATGCTTTTATACCTAGTTGATATATGGTTTGAAAATATTGCCATTGCCAACTTCAGTTTAAATCTCAAACTAAAAATATTGACAAAATTGAAAGCTGAAAGGCATTTGAGCTTCGTTATGTTTACTGAAATATAAGCTTTTCTTATTTTTCTTTTCGCTTCACGCATACGTGCATATACATTTTTTCGGGGCTTGTTTTACGCTTAACAATTTCCCTTCATTCCAACCCCTGATGAAAAGTGTGCAAGACATTAATGCGCTTTATGACCAAAGTCGACGGCGCATGCATTTAACGAGCCTTCAGCTTGAACTCTGGAAAATTGCAAGAAAGCTGCAATCTGTGCAATCAGCGAGCAGTAGAAATTATACAAAGAGAATTGAAACCGAAACATTATTTAATAACAATTATAAAGAGCTTTTTTATTAATAAGTGCAAAAGTACTCTACTGTCAAATTGGGGGAGATAAACAAGACGTTAAACATTCTTTAATAAACTTTTCACTGAAAATTAATATTGGCACTTGAACATATTTCCTATCAAATAACACTATTCTGAAAAAAAAGCTAGTTTAGCGGGGGAACACTAAAATTGACGCCCCCACAGTTTCAAAACCAACGAAAAGAGCACTTTTTAAAAGCTATTTATCAAATGATGAAACAATTTCAAATTTTGGCACTTTGGGTCTATGAAATTATGTAACTTATTGGTTTAGTAACCCTTTTGGAATTTTCCATTCAATTGTTAGTGATTATTGAATATTTTGTATAGATCTTTGATAATGAGGTCCAAAGCAACAGATAAACACAATTTGATTTTTAAATAAATTTGATTTTTAAATAAATTTGAGTTCTTGTTTTCTTTTACAAGATTAAGAAATAAGATGTTGCCCCAAAGTGGGATGATCTTTAAAGATGAGATCAAGCTGACTGAACCAGAAAGTCAAGAGTCCGAAAACAAAATAATGCCAAAGGCAGCAAACAAATAAGATTTGTTTAATAAATAAGATTAAGAATAAGAAATTAGAATAAAAATATGTTGCCCAAAAGTGAGTTTCTGTCGAGCACTACACCCAGTGTTTGCTTAAACTGTTTGAGAATTATAAGCGACAATCTGAAAATAACTTTATTTTGTTTTCATTTTGATTTTGATAGAGTGGCTTGCTTCGATTCGAACAATTTTGTTGAACGGAGATGATGCTACAATGTGAAGCCAGAGCACTAAAACATTCAATCGTTTTATATTTAAAGCAGAACGAGTAAAAGTATCTTTGATTTCATTCTTTTTATATAAAAAGAAGCTAGTCAGTATACACAATGTCGATAAACGACATAGTATCTTTTTAACTATACATATGTAGAACGAGTGTGTAGTTTATTTGGTTTGGAAACTATTGGGTTGTCAATTTTAGCGGTTTTAATCGTTTTACCGCTAAACTAGTGGGGAAAAGTGTTAGAATCGAGATTTCTCGGCTTATGACAGGAAACAAGACCACATAATTTAAAAAAGTTTCAGAAATAGACAAAGAAACATACAAATGAACAAACTGACTTTTTTCGAGGCGTGTTTTCGTTAAGAAATTGTACCAAAAGGGAGCTCGTATTGCTTCGTCACTAGCGTGGATTGCTTTCCACAGTGATTATCTTTTAATTGAGTGAGAATATGTCTTTATTTGCTTGACAATTTGATATTTGTATAAATCAACAGATTTACATAATTTATTGAAAATAGTAACAGCTGTGAGAACATTGCTTACTATCTCTTCTAATCCACCGTTGTTGCACACTGCGTATGCATAATCTGTGTTAAACTTGAATATATTGCGCTCCTTTCGGCTGTTCCTCAAACGAGTATCTATGCATTTCCGCTGTCATATCTGAAAGCTAGACAAACTCTAACACTCAAAACATATCAACACACACAGCTGACAAACTACAAACATAACAAATATATGTATGTTATTTCATTTTATTTATGTTCATATACATGTTCACATCCCCTATTGCATATCGAATGTTGAACACTCAACAACATCATCAAAGCACATTTCCAAAGATACTTTTTGTATTCTTGTACTATCTGCTGCAGTTCATTGACTTTGTTGTTTATTGTTGCTATTGTTGCAGTTGTTGCTGTTGTTGCTGTTGTTGTTATGCAAGTTTTGGTTTTATAAATACAGTACATTTTTCCTGGTTTGCCACAGCTCACTTATTTAATTTCCCAGTTCCATGTGGTCTCTCAACTGTGTGCATATCTTATTTTAACGATTTATCCCAGCACAAGAGCATGATATGCGTTTTATTTTTGTATTTTATTTATTTTTTATTTTTTTTTTGTGCTGATTTGCTTGCCTGGCTTTGTGGGTCAAGCAGTGCTATTGATGTTTTTTGCCATCCAATGTAAAGAAGTGTGCATTGGAATAACTTGATTCTACACAGATGACACAGACAGCAGCTAACAGGAACTACAAGTGTGCACTTGAATGGGGAGCATACGGAGTATCGATCAAACGAGTTCGAATGCAAATGTTTTAAATCGCACTTTAGCTAAGAAAGTCACAACAATTGCTTTCATTTATTAAAATTTTCAGCTCAATTAGGTTGAATCTTTAAGTGGATGCTTTATATTGATTTTTGAGCTGATAGTTTACGATCGAATGGAATTAGAAGTGTTGCTTAAAAGATGACATATTTTCAAGCAATATCCGGAAATTTCTATGAATCACTTGCACTGATCATAAGAGAAAAGTATATTCAAAATATGCTCGTATGCAACTGAAAATTTGAAACAGATTTGCCATCAATCAATTGCACTTGTCCAAAAAAAAAAAAACAAAAAAAAAAATAATACCTTGTAAGGATTGCGCATCACATTTGGGATAACTTTGCATACAAAGTGATTTTGTGTTTCGGGTTTTGTCCTGTGTCGTTGTCCTGTCGGTGGTGCCAACCTTTCTTAGACCACAGAAACTCATTACGGGCTGTTCTCTGTCTCTGGGTTTTGCTATTTTGCAATTAAAACTTTCATTAAAGTAATTAAAATTGCAACAAAATAAACAAAAATACAATCAAAATCTACCAGCCGGTGAGGGCAAGGGCTAAAGGGATGCGAGCCGAAGGTGGAGGTGTAGGAAGTATCGTGGTTAGAGGTTCAGGGCCTTGACAAATACACAAAAATGCAGTTAAAAATGTACGGCAGGGGAGCAGAGAGCAAGGGAATCGACCGACAGGGGAAAACAAAGACAAAAGTGTGACAAATATAAACAGGAGTGTAAATAAAATGGCAAAATGTAAATGCAGCGGGGAGCTTGTCGAGGTTAGGTGAGGCGAGGTGTAGTGAAGTGATGTGAAGTGAAGGGGATAATAAAATGTGGTAATTGTAAATAAGTGGAAAATGAGTGCGACAGTAAAGCGTGGCGATGAGGGACAGCAAGAGGGCTAGGGACGGGGACTAAAACAAAAATGTGGAAGTAACATTTTAAATTCAAATTAAACGACTGGCAAAGCCACAAAGGATTGACATGAAGTTAGTGCCATGCCAGCAGCTGGAACAACAACAGCAACAACAACAGCAACAAAAGCAACAACAATGTGAGCAGAAGGTAACCACAACAGGCTGATGTTATTGTAGTTACTGTTGCTGTTGCAGTTGCAGTTGCAGTGGCAGTTGTTGTTGATGTTGTTGCTTCAATTGTTGCAGTTGACAGTTGGAACCCATTTTAGAATTTTCACAATTGTTTGTATTTGAGTTTGACATTTGCATGGCACACAAAACGAGTCACAGACAAAAGCAAATAAATATTGAAACACATAAACAAATATATATATAGGTATACATATATGTACACATACATAGAGAAAGAGAAAGAAACCGCGACAGAAAACATTTGTTATTTGCGTAATTTTCAATTAATTTGTAGATAATTTGTAAATAGGTGTGTGTATACAAACAAGCGTACAAAAGCCAAATTGCAATGATTATACTTACATCAAAATTGCTGTGAGGCTTGACAATTGTGCTTAATTCTTTTGCAAAATAAGTTGAAAGCAAACTGTTTCTGGCAGCAAAGTAATTATTAAAAATATTGACAAATATCAACAATAATTAAGCACTGCAAATGTATATAACTATATATTTTTGATCAGCATCATCAACATTCGCATCAGCTATATATTTTCGAATTGTTTTCTGAATTGTTTTCGAAAAATTCGCAAATTATACTTAATACTGACACTATGTAACAATCTGACTCTTTTCGCGTGCAGTAGGGCCAATATTGAAAATTATGATACATTATAAGGTCCATAATCAAGAATTGGCAGTTTTTTTTTAAGAATAATGTTCAAATTTTGTTTTCCAACTAGAATTTTTTTGAAGTGAGTTCAAATATTTCACTATAACTGGCATATTGCATTACCGATTTTAAAAAACGATACTTCAAATGAAAGACAATATATGGGCCTACAAATATGTCTTGTACATTTTAGACATATATCTAATACTTTTGGCGATATTTAGTCCAAAACTACGATAATGTTTTTTTTTTGCAAAATTGCAAACTCAATTTAAAAATTCGAGGAACAATCTAAAAAAAAATGCAGTAGCCTTCAATTTTCATTTAGCATAGAGATGGTTTCAAAAGGTTTTTCACTCGTCAAAGTCTATGGCAGAACTTCCAATCTACAGACATTTGAGCAATTCAACATTTTTAAAATTTTACATATTTTTATTAGATACTTGTTTATGTGAGAAATAGTTAAAATTCAAATCAAAATTTAGATTCAAGCCACGAATCAAAAGCGAGAACCCTGTCTATTATGTTTATCGTTTAATATTTGAAAATAGTATGCATGCATTTATAAAATATATAACGATTTAGGCTAAGTAACAAATGCACGTATTGACATTGTATATAGAACAAAAACATCTTGCACATATTATTTGCCGTTCTTTTATTCAGCTTCAATACTGTTTGTGTGTTTATATTTCATTTGAATGAGCCATATGAAAGTCTCGAAATGTTGTTGTTGTTAATGCTCAAGTACTTTGGATTCATATTTACATGAAAGCAAGAAAACTCGAAACTCAAATAGCAAAAGATGCCGCTGCCACTGCCACATGTGTCGTCTGTGCCTTTGAGAAGGAAATAAAAGATTTTACAAAACATTACACAGCCAATGCTGGCCTAGGAGAGTTCAGCAAACAACTTAGCCACGCCTACTTCTATCTCCCCACACACACAGACACACACACACACACACATACATTTTAAAGGCAACTTGACACGCTACGCAAATAAAAAAAATAAAAAGCAAACTTCTTAAAGCGAGCCAAAGCTAAAAGCTGTAAAAAATGATAAACGCTTCAACTGATGACACATTCAGTTTCACACACGAATGACTTTCAATTTACATTTGATGTTTTATGTTTGCCAGCATTTACCAAGCGCACGAAAAAAAAAAAAACGAAATAATAAAAAAAAATCACTCATACGCACCCACGCACATGGGGCGGAAAGCGTCTGGCAAAGGCACAAAAACCCAAAAACCAAAAGGAACTGAGCCGAACTAACCAAGCAGCAGTAGGAGCAGAGAAAGCAAATGCAGAAGGAAACAGAAAAGGAGCAGTAGACGACGCCGGTGCCAAGTAGACGACAACAACAACAACAACAACAACAGCAACAACAACAACAACAAAACAAACAACAAAAGACGCTGACTAGAAGCTTGTGCAAATAAACGAATAATATTTTTGTACTTCAAATATATATAAAAAATAAAAAAGTGTATGGTATAAGTGAAAGAAAAAGCTAAAGAATGAGATTGAACATTTTACAGAACGCATCATCTTTAACAAAACGCCAAAATCCTGCGCACCAAATCACGAATCTCTCAAACCCAACTCAATAATTCGCTTGAGTTAATGCGACTAGGATTCAGTTAGTTTGAGAAAAGGATTGCGGCTAGACATGTTTCTCTAAGTTGAAGCGAACAAGTACATTTTTATTTTTGGGACAACAATAATAGCAGTTTGAGTTAACAAAAAAAGGGCAAACTTGTTACACATAAGCAAAGGGGAGCAGCATTTTTTAAATATTAAACGAATATTATATTATACGTTATAAGAGTAATGCTCAAATATATATCTTTATTTCCACTTAAAAACAAGAAAGAATTGTTATCTTCTGCGTGACGAAGATATACTATATACACTTGCGGAAAAGATTTGCGTAAGAAAACTTAATTTTCAACTGATTGTTCCTATGGCAGCTATAAGATATAGTGATCCGATATTGATGAAATTTGGTCAACATGTGTAGAACGTGCTTTAATTGAGATATAGTAAGTTTGCTCGAAATATTTTGAATAACATAAAAGTTTTTCATACAGAAACTTACTTTCAATCGATCGTTCCTATGGCAGCTATAAGAAATAGTCGTTCGATTTTGATGAAATTTTGTCATCATGTAAAAACTGTCTTCAAACTTAGGTTTAGTGAGTTTGGTTGAGTTATCTTGTAAAACAAAAAAGTTTTTCATACAAAAACTAATTTTTCAACCGATCGTTCCTTTGGCAGCTATATGTTATAGTGATCCGATATTGATGAAATTTGGTCAACATGTCTAGAACGTGTTTAAATTTAGATATAATGAGTTTGGTCGAGATATTTTAAAAAACACAAAAGTTTTTATACAAAAACTAGTTTTTCAACCGATTGTTCCTATGGCAGCTATATGTTAAAGTTTTCCGATCTGGCCAATTCACTATACGTACCACCTGCAGAAAAAAGAAGCTTCTGTGCCAAGTTTCATCAAGATAGCTCTAGAACAAAGTCCTGAAAAACGCATATAAGCAGACAGACAGACGGACAGACGGAAATGACTCGGCTGTTGATGCTGATTACGAATATACAAGCTTTATTTTCTGTCGCGTCTCCTTCGATGCGTTACACATTTCGTGACGAAATTATAATTCCCTCTACAAGGGTAAAGCAAAAGATCTGAGTCAAACAGACAAACCAGTCCGCTATAACAGGCCAATCTAAATCAGTTATTTTTAGCTTTATGTCTGCAATTTTATACTTGATAACTGCTCTGTTGCTTTTCAAATTTAACTTATTTAGAGTTCAGTTAAGCAGCGTTGCAAAGAATTGCCGGATATGATTAAAATTCGAGCTCGTGTAATTCAGTTAAAAGTATTTGCACTTGTTTACATATATTTTGTTGTGGGTTAGTTAATCCTAACTTACAAAAGTTATTTCTGTTATATTGACAACTGAAGTGTCTCATTTTCAATGGGCACTTGTCCATGTTTCACTACCCAACAATAATTTCCTTGGCATGCCACAAAGCTTGACATGCCTTCATACTACGGAACCTCAAAAAGTACTTGAAGAAAGCAAACAACAAGCAACGCCCACAATATGGCCAGGAAGCTGCACACACACACTTAGCCAGATTGTGACCCACACTAACAGTCTTAGCCACACACAGACACACACAAGAGACCCACATGTACACATACAGGCACACTTAGGACTCTCACAGCATGCGGTCAGAAAACAATAGCCAAAACTCAAAGCAGTTGCCAAAAATTGCCCATAACGAGCACTTGAAGACAAATGTGACATGCCAAAAGTTCAGAGACATTTTCCAGAAGCCCAATCTTCTTTAGAAGGATACCTTTTCAATATCTGCTCTATATATATATTTCGTTCTTTTCTTTATATACAAATAAATAGATTTAAAGTGCCCTAACATACACACACACACACACACACACACAGAAAAAGTGCACTTTAAGTCGAAGCGTGCTGCTTTCAGCTGTCCAGCATTTGTCTCAATGAAGGCCACGTCACATAAGTTAAGATTTTTTACCTAATTTATACAGTGCTGTGGTTCGGTCCGGTCCGGTCCGGTCCGGTGCGGTGCGGTGCGGTGTGGTCTGTAGAAGCCGGGTCCGCCACTTGAAGCCATATAATTGCGCTTATCTCTTGGCGCACACTCAAGTGGCCCCGGCTCAATATGTTTCTGGAGTGAAATGAAGTGCCCGATGCTGCTGTGGCCACTTGTAAAGGACACACAGCATAGCAAAGGACCAAGAAACCAAAGCAACAACAACAAGAACAACAACAAGAACAACAACAACAACGACTAAAAGAAATCTGGCTAACATTTTTGTACGACTATTTGATTTAAAAGGAAATACCTTTTTCATTGCTGTTTTTGTTGCTGTTGCGATTATATATTTTTTGTTCTTTGTTTCGTTGTTTTTTTGTTATTTTGTTTTTTGTTTGTTTTTTTGTTTGTTGTGGTGACATTTTTATATTGTGTGTGTTCTGCGCACTGCAAACTTTTTGGCATGCCACCAATGAGATTATCTTAAGTGGGCTGCCATTTATCTGAAGGGGAGCGACCACTCCAAGAAAACCCCCCCGAGTGCAGTCTGATTCGGTTTTAGTTTTTGTGCATTTTGGGTAAAGAACTTTACAATAGTTCTTAATGCGCATAAAGTTGATTTATCCAGAAGAAAATACTTTATAGACTTGTATAATAAAAACTAAATATCGCTTCGGTCTACAAAATCAATAACTGTAACTGTCAAAATACAAGCACTAAATCAAAAAAGACTGTTTTTGAAAAATATATATGTAATTACTGGTCCATAGTACAACTCGTTACATATCTCAGTGTTTTTTGTAATCTATTTTTTGACCATGAAGTGCATTTTTTAAAACGGTTGAAACGCATATCTACTTGCTTTTTGTTTTTGAAACTGGCTTTTGAAAGCTTTTTCGTACAGTTCATTCCACACGAGTTTGAGTCCAAAAGTGTTCCATGAATTTTTCACATTTTTATGGCGAGTTTCCTATTAAAAATGGGAAAATGGGAGCTATAAAGTATTGCAAATATGTAGGAGACATTTCCAAATATATAAACTTTATATATTCCTGATCAGCATCAACAGCCGAGTCGGTATAGCTATGTCCGTCTGTCCGTATGGGCGCGCCGATCTCGGAGATCATAAGAGCTAGAGACACCAAACTTGGTATGTAGGTTCCTGTATACCATAGGCAACCCCCGTCTCAGCAGGCAGAAACAACAGTTTGACAGGAACTGGACACGTTAAGTGCGCTGCTTGCTTGTGTTGCCGCTGAACTGCCTGGACTTGTCAACGTTTTTTTTGCCACTTACAATGACAATTATATCTCTATTATAGCAAAGCTATTTATGCGACACTTGCTCATCAAACTTGCAAATTCTCAATAATTAATCAATATCACGACTTATAACAGTTGTGTGTAGTTGGCAAGACTTTATTACAGATCCAGTATAACAGTCTATCTCTACAGCAGAAGATCCATTTTGAGTATAACAGTCTATCTGTACAGCAGAAGATCCATTATGAGTATAACAGATCATGTGAATGTTAACAGTGAACAGTCGAATGACCATTAAAATTTGCTTACATGTAAATGTTAAGAGTGAGCAGTCAAATGACCATTAACATTTGCTTGCATGTTAATGTTAACAGTGAGGTGTTCAGTGTTAAGTCGATCTAGCCATAATCGCATGTCTGTCCGTTCGTCCGTCTGTTTCTGTGCAAACAGTTTAAGCTATCTTGATGAAACTTGACACAGAGGCATGTTTTAATTGTGTGCATATGTCGGGCCTTATAACATATACAATGTATATTATACAAAGCTGCTATAGGAACAATAAGTTTCATTCAATAACACAAGCATTTTTGTTGTCTTAGCCAATTCCAAGTTTTCTTCTACAAATTTGAACAAAATCGGCTGAGTATATTTTACATCGGTCATAGGAACAATATGTCGAATATTCAAAACTTCGAGGACAGCTTTTTTGTCTTGTTCGTTACTTTTTTCTATTTGTACTCGTATAAACTTTTCCACCGAAACTCTACAATCATTTTTACAAGTGCTCATCTTCACTGTTGTTGTCTTGATTTCATTTTTATCGTAATTTATCGTTACTCTATTTACTCGCATTATCTTATTCGATATATATCATTCTACACTATATGCACAGCTTGTTCGCTGTTATTAATATATTTTCAATCTAAAATTTTCATTTTATTATCAAAATATCCTTAGTCTGCAAATTTGCTTTGTCCTTGCCAGTTACCTATACTCAGGCTGGTGGCACTTTTGAAAGCTTCAAGTGTGAACACACATTATAATAAACGCCTCAATTGTTGTGCAGTCATCTGTGTAATTTATGTTTAGCTAATGTTCAGGCATCGATGAGCCTGTCAGCTTTTGTGAATCACAACACACACACACACACACAGACACGAAGATAGGGATCCTGTCGTGTTCTGTGATGCTCCGCACACATACAAAGCGCATACACACACATGCTCATACACACTCATATTAACCCCCATCGAGTTGAAGGCAGGCTACAAAATGACGTTAAGGTTGCTTCGTTGAGTCTAATAGACTTTCATGGCTCCTGTCTGTGGGTTGACTTCGACTTCGACTTTGCCCCAGTTTCAGTTTAGGAGTAGAGTCCTGAGTCAAGTCCTGAGACACGGTAAGCGAAATCCTTTGCTCAACCACTTTGCTGAACGAAAAATGCCAGTGCTCTGGCATTTTTATGGAACTTTTTTTTTTTTTCGTTGTTGTTTTTTCCATGACATTTTTCAATGATTTCTTATTTTTGCTATGGAACGACACTGTTGCGCTATTTTGTCGTAAGAGAAATCTCCTTTTTTTATATATATACATTTGTCGCTTGCTCGGTGTTAAATCATTGATGTGTGAAATTTGTGCAAAAAACAAGAAAGAAAGAGAACTTGTCCGATGTGAGAGACTTTTGATCGATATTTAGGGGCAGTTTGCTCCTCTGAAGTTTTAAGAACAAATCAAGTTTGCCTTGAATTGAAATTTGGTTTAGGTCTGGTGTGCTGGCTACACCAGTTTGTTATTTCAGTTCAGTTGTGTTACCTGACTCTTCAACAGCTCTTTCAAAAATAATCCAAAAAACAAAAAAGTTTCTTCGTTCGAATTCCTAACGCAAGTGTCCTAAAGAAACAACATTTCGTCTACAAAAATCAGGTAAGAGCTGCAACATCAACGTGTCCTACTCAAAATATATATATATATATATATATATATAAATATTCTTTATATCATTTGCAGTGTTGCATAACAACTACAAAGATGTGTCAAAGTGCCTGTGGAAGCGTTTCCTATGCCCTCGCCTATGGTCCTGTCGGGCCAGCCTTGCCAGCGATGAACTACAACAACTGCTGTTGTGGTCCTTGTCCGCCATGTGGCCCATGGACCTGCCCTCCAAATAGATGTTGTTGCTGTGGAGAGAGAGGCTGCTTTGGACCCTTTTACTAGACTAGGAGGAGACAATACCACATACATAGTTAATGCCAAAACGATTGAAAATGAATCTACAGCGATAGTTATTTTCTGTATGCTTGCGTTGGAAAACGGCGAATTATTTCTTTTTTGGTTTTTGTAAATTAACAATTAACAATAAATTTATGTGTCTATGACTGAAACTTTATAATTTGAAGCTTATTTAAAAGGAGGAGTGATTCTTTCAGGGTAAAAAGTTCATATCTAATTTTCTACCACAAATCTTTGCCATTGTGTGCTATTAGTTGACCCACAATTCCAGTTCTGCTGATCGAGAAAGAAGTGAAAGGGGAGAAAGTTTGAGATTAGGTTAAGATCGCTTCAACAGAAATGATTTGAGAAACTTAGTAAGAGCCATCTACTAGATGGCTCTTACTAAGCTCTTCTTGTTAAGCCCCTGTTTAGAAAAAAAGTACACAATACTTTGAAAGATAATCTAGTTTTATTGAAACTTAAAATATTCCCAAACTATTTTGGAGTGGCTGCGGGATTACACTCATTTTTGACCTTCTCATATGCTGTTTTCCAAAGTTCTTTTGTCTTTTTCGAGGTTTCAGATTCTTGCGGTAGCTTGGGTGTGGCAAACTCAAGACATGGATTCATTTTGATTGGAATATTGTGCGGCACCAAGCAAGTGCCTCGGCTGCAGCTAGTGTCCTTTACAAAACATTTATCATGGGGTCCGCATGGTGTGGGTATAAATTCACGTCCTGTGAAACGTATTGTGGACAATGGAGGATTATTACATGCCAGATGGTATGAAGCACAAGCCCAGCCGCCGCACATCTTGTCTATGGTTTAATGTGGCTAAGGAATCAGGAAGTTATGTTCATATAGTTGTTTAATATTAAGCAGCTAGCACTTACTCGGAGAACTGTATAATTTTGTTGTGAGACGAATGGAGGCAAGGACTAGACTGATTTTTAATTTTGTTCAGCTATTTGTATTGCATTTTGTTAGCTATGATTTCAAGGCCTACTAAAAAAGTTGTGCTTTGTTGCTCCTAGAAAAACCAAGCTACAGTTATGGCTTAAAATGTCAGTTATGGTGAGGACTTACCAGTTGATTCCATAGTCACAGTGTGCGTTCAATGTCTACTCTACCAACCGCAGCAGCCACCACAGCAACCCCCACAGCAGCCTCCACCGCCACAGGTGGAACAATTGTCACACAGGCCGCAGGGTGTGGGTGCAAAACAGCGACCCGTAAAGCGCATATTGGAGAGACGATGATTGTTGCAGGCAATGCCATAAGAAGCACAGGCCCAACCGCCGCACATTTTGCACACACGTTTTAGGTAAAAGGAAAAAAAAAAATACGAAAGAAAAAAATGGAAAAATGGAATTTTTAGTTACACCAACTGGAGGCGACACAAAATCGAGTGAGTAAAGTGAAGAGGTGTTGCCAGAACGAAAGAGGGAATTCAAATGAAACACATTTCATAGACAATCGTCGTCGTCGTCGTCGCTTTAGCTCTGACAGCTGTTGACAGGCCCAGCACCGCCGTCCTGTACAATTGAAATCTCTGACTGGGCTGAGCAACCAGGCAACCATTTCGTAAATTTCGCCAAGCCCTGTTCAAATCCATGAAAATCTTGGACCAAAAAAATATGCTAAAAACAGTGGCAGCTAAAATGAAATTAATCCAACATCAAGCACAGTGGTTGCGTTACAACAAATATTACTAAATCGAATGCAGTTATTGTGAGAAGAAGATATGTCCCATTGCAGAATTGCCGATTGTTCCTATGGCAGATATTAGATTTAGTCACATGTTTTTCATAAACGTTGATGCTGGTCAAGCATATACATATATAACTTATGGGTTTGGGAATAACTCCTTTAATGCTATATACACTCTGCAAGGAGGGGAGGGAGTAATAGATTCTTCCACTTTTGAACTTTTGTGTTATTTATCGTAATGAAGTTTACGCAGCTGATCAACATTGATAAAACTTAAAAGTGTAACGAAAATCAAAGCTATATCTTTAAAATTGTGGCTCTGGGAGTTTTTTTTTCGATTTGCGGGGGTGCGGGGGGTTGCATCCGAAACTTGATCTGCGCATGGTATGCAGGAACCTGCATGCCAAGTTTGGTGTCTCTAGCTCTTATAGTCTCCGAGATCTGTGTGTTCATACAGACAGACAGACAGACGGACAGACGGACACGGCTATAACGACTCGGCTGTTGCTGCTGATCCTCTTTGCCATTTTTAATGGGAACAGGGAGTAAAAATCAGTTGGAAGCATTACTTGTTTCATGATTTATATTTCTAAGCACAAGGTTTTCTATTTTGAACAAAATAATTGTAGCTTTTAATTTAACTAACACTCAACTTTATATATAACTTTTTTCAGAACTGCACAAGTTTTAGTTTTCCTCAGCCATAATTTTGCGTACGCCTTACTACATTAACGTTGAATACGGTATTGTTTTTATTTCCCACTTTTTATGTGATTAACATAAGTTTGAGAGTACTCATTGTCATTTGACAATATAAAATTTATATTTTTAATATAAACACTTTAAAATGCAATCGTCTTCTTTTGTCTGGAGTAAGCATAGAATTGTCAGGGTCTATCTTAATTTCTCAGTGTTCTGTGCAAGGTTTTTTCGCCTCAGGCCAATATGTTGATGTATGGACACTTAAAACTGGCAGGTTCTTGAAATAAAGACTTTCGTGAGCATTGAAGGGAGGCATCAGGTATTAACTTAACGTGAATACATTCTGCTCCAGCAGTTCCTAGGTTTCTGAAGCAACAGTATGTTCTGTTCAATGTAATGTTTCTAAGGGCAACAAGTGTAAATTTCCACAAGAACTATTCAAAAACCTCTCCAAAAATTGTTAACGAAATTTGCAATATGACCCACTATGCATGCCACGCAGTTGGCATGCAAAAATCGCACATACACACACACACACACACGTACACAGAGAGAACAGAGAAACCACTAGACAATCTTTTTTTTCGCACTTTCAGTACAGGAGCACTTCAGGTCCTGTTCAGCCAGGCCCAGACAATCAATTACATTAGCAACAGTGACCCATCCGACCGCAGCGGCATGCCCAAAAACCGGGGCGGACTTTGAGTGCGGGTCGCCAGATTCATGTGGTTTAACTACTTGGAGAAATAGGAGGTGTTGGTGGTGGTGTTGGTGATAGAGGGGAGCAGCGGGTACGTTGAGTTGTGTCTTGATAAAGCCAAAGAGCTGACCGCTGCACAAATACAAGTTTAAATGAAATTTAATAGCTTGCATGCAAGTGCAGTTTGAGTTTGAGGTCCTATGACAGCTATTTAGGATTGTAGTTTGGTTAGTTTTGTGGCTTTGAAATATGTAGTTAAGTGTAAGTTATCCTGGCAAAGCAAGTCATATTTGTTTGTGTACTGTCAAACACTTTTGCCATATTTGAAGCTGGGCCAACGTAAATTTAAAAAAAAATATAAAAGTGTTTTGCTTATCTATGCCAAAAAGGTGCTAAATAAGCCATAAGCAGCTGCTAATTGCCTGCCATATTTAGCACATTTTTTGCGTGGAAAAAGTGTGCAAAAAAAAATACGCAAAAATAATACAAGAAAATCAACAGGTAGCAGCGTACAAAGAAAAACGCATAAATGTGCTGTCGAACACCCTGCTGTCCACCAAAATGTGGACCCAGCAAGAGCTCCTGCTGTAATCCCTGTGGACCCTGCGGCCCCTGCGGCAGCAGCTGTTGTGGATCCTGCGGGAGCAGCTGCTGTGGACCCTGCGGCAGCGGCTGCTGTGGTCCATGTGGATCTGACTGTTGTGGACCCTGCGGCGCTTGTTGCGGATCCTGCTGTTGTCAGGCACCCTGCGGCATGGTCTCCTATCGTCTTGCGAGCGGACCCTGCGGCCCGGTGCAACCCTGCATGGAATGCAGCGGCTGTTGCCAATGCGGCTGCTGTCCGCCCTTTTACTTTGTTCCCAACAGGTGCGCCTGCTGCTGGGAATGGGGCTGCTTTGGACCCTTCTATTAGAATTGAGAGCAGCAGCAATAGCAACAACAGTGGCAGCAGCTGTTCTAACTGTTCTCGGCGTCGCGTTGGCTTGTCACAAACTTTGATCAAATTTTTAATATTTTTTGAGCTCAATAAATTTGTATGTCATGCACTTTTTATATATTTTTGACAGCCCTAACAAATGGTTGGGCGGCAGCCCTGGGCAAACCTTGCCAAACTTCCACAATGAAAATCATTTAACATTCGAACTTGTGGGCACAAAAACAAAACGCACAACAACAACAAAAAACTTCATTGTACAAAAAACAATGGGCAACAAAAACAAAAAACCTAAAAAAAAAAAAAAATCTGAAATTGCTTGTTTCGGGTTAACCCCACAAAAGTACCAAAAAAAAAAAACGTATATACATATATAGTATATATATAGAGGTAATAGAAAAACATGCCGGTAACATGTAAAAACAAAGATTGCGTATTCAAACAATGTGAGAGCTTTTTTTTTATGAGCAACAACAAAAAAGTGTATTAAAAGTAGGTCAGGGGCTTCAATATGGCTATTTTGTATAGCTGCCGTGGAAATTTGAAAAGCGACAGGTTAATTGAAAACTGCATAACTATAAAACAAACATTTCGTTCAACTAATTTCATTTTTTCAAATTTTATAAAGCGCATTTTGGCAATATTGTCTGTTCAACAGCAACAAATAACTATCAATGTAATAAAGTTCTAAAAAAAATATTTAAATACTTACGACTAAAACATATTTTTCAAATATATGCATACTTCAAGTTTTATATTTGGAAATATCAATTTGATTACTTTTAAATATTTTATTTTTGAATAATTATTTTGAAACTTTCTGAAGCGGTATTCAGACGATAAACTTGAGTGCGAGATCTTTCTGGAAAATATTTCATTCCACATATATGGGAAATATATATATTACTTCAAAATAATACTGTGAAATACAAATATCAAACATATTAACAAAGCACTTTTAATTTACGAAATTCATGAAAAGGATTCACAAAAGAACGCACAATATTGTCAATTTTGCCAATTCGACAAAATTTTAAAATACCTTTAAGTAAACTTGCATGGTTTGAAGAACAAATAAATTTCTGTGCAAGGTGCAACAAACGATGTTAGATTAAAATGCAAGAAAATACGTGTTAGAATTGCAAGGTCTAAAAGCTGCTTTACGAAAGTGTAGAAATATAATTTCACGACTATATAGAGAGTTATAACTCTCACGAACTTACAATAGCAATCTGTAAACTTATGTCACTCGAACTGGACTTAAACAGGGGTATCACGGAAAGCTCTTCCAACCAAATACCAATTCTTAGATGTCACAGAAATCTCAATGGGTTGGTTTCAAGGCTCCCGTGTTTTCTCAAGAGATTTGGGTAAATTAACACAGAAAAAAATTTTTAAAAATTAAAAGCAAACATTTTAATGAAATGAAAACTATTTTTCTAAGTATTCTGCATTTATTTTTGTTAACATTTTATTGGATAAAGCTATTAATTTTGCATTTTACAAAATCTCTAGTAAAATGTCTAGTAAAATATTCAACAGTGCAAACCCACCGGGCATAAAATAGTCTACTTGCTTCAAATAAACTTTAAAATTAACGACCTTTTTGTTTAATTAAATATTTGATTTATTTATGTTTTAGCCAAAAGAGATTTCTGTGACACACCCCATTATAGCTCATTTGAATATCAATTTTACAGCTGCAGCGTTGCCAATTTGATTATAGCTATTCTCAGTTATAAGTGACTTAATGTCTGCAGTTTTTTATTTGAATGTTGAACTTATTGTTACTGTTTGTTTTAGCCAACGGTGAATAGCAAAAACATTTATTTTAATTTATTTTCTAATACAAAAAGTGCAACATTTAAGCTAGTGTTAATTACCTTTGTAATGAATGCTTTTGCTATGAAAGATTGCCAAATTTGGAATCCAGCGATTGCGAAAGCTATGACAAAAATGTGGTTAAATACTACTATGGAAATGGAGTCTGTACCAAGCTGAGGCCTGGCGATGATTGTTATCCAAAGGTTTATACAACTGAAGTAGCTTGTAAAACAGCCTGTAAGCGTTTCTTTGATTTGGCGGAAGAGTGGAAGAATTTTCCATTGTCTGATTAAAATATGCACAGTAATAATTAAGCATGATTTTAATGAATAATATAATTTAAAGTAATATAAACTAATTGAATCGTACAAGAAGCTGTTAGCTATTCTGTTTTTTATTTTACTCGTTAATTGAATAAATTTGAAATATATTCAAGCGTTGAGTTCATTTTAAAGAAGTGAATAAAGAGAAATATGCAAGGCTAAGACGATGTTAGAGTGTGAAAGATGTAAGGTCACTTTTTCAGATCCTACAGACTGTTCACTTCATCAACGAAGAGTTTTCCAAGGAAACGGATCTACCTGCTCAAAAGTGCAGTACAGTCGCAAGACAGGTGTGTATACTTTCTGTCTGTTCTTCATTTGCACAGCTCCGGCAGAAGTCTTTGTGAGAAATATGCATCCCTTGAGCTTAGAATGATTTTTAATAAATAAAGATTTGAATAGTAAGTGATGCGGACATAAGTACAATTCATTAATTAAGCAAAAGATAATTGCAGTGTTGAGAATGCTGTACAAGCCAGATAAGCTTGTCAATTATATTCGTATAAAAGAAAAAGCCGCAAAAGGGTCGACAATCCGTCAAGATGCAACAACAATTTGAGACAAAGAAGTACTTAGTTTAATGAAAATTGTACGCGCAATGTGCTTATAGATAAACAATTTATTGTGCGATAATTGTGAAGAACAATCAAAGTTATCAAAGTTGACTTATTGAAACACTTATGCCTCATTCAACATATTCTTGTAAATTTTCATTAGAATTGAATTGATATTCGTTGGAAGGTAGCATACGTTTGACAAGTGCAATATTAGAAATAAAAATTCACTTTTAATTGGTTGGTCAACACAGTTGTAAATGGTATAACAAACTCCTCAATGCCATTAAGAATATACAATTGAAATCAGATAACCACAAAATATGATGCAGCATATATCTCAAACATTGTAAGCCATACAAAAATGTTACAATTTTAATTCCAAAGCACATATAGCCAAAGGACATATCAAAGAATCCAAATACCGAACATAAACATGTTTATGTTAACTTAGCAAACTATTATAATCATCTCACACCATCATCAGAAACTTGAAAGGTCTGCTCGTTTCATACGTAAAGAACACGTACAACAATGAAATGTAATGAAAATAATTCTTTTGTTGAATTTTATTATGGACTAAATATAAGTAAACTTATTGTTGTTAGTCAAACAAGAAGTAAAATAATATTTGAAAATGATGTATTAATTAAAGAATTTTGTTGTTGTACCAAAATGAAACAATGGAAATATTCAGACATACATATGTGAAACAGACTTTTTAGAAAATGTTCAAATTCAGACAGAAGAAAATAATATAAATTCAAAAGTAAGCATAATAGAAATAAAATGTGAACGGTATGGGAAAAATTGAAGATTACTTTTTAAAAAAAATTAACGAAAGTAAAACCAGAAACAATTCCAATTATTTCACAATCCCAATATACAAATTTTTCTCTTTTTGAAAATCTGAGCATAAGTACGATGAAACTTGTCAAATAACACGTTAAAAGTTTTTGAATTTTTTATCTTATATTTTTAAGTTTTTTTTTTTTTTAATCAGCAAAATGTGTATTTTATAAACATTTTCTAAACATTTAATACTAAAGTGCTGCAACTAAGTTGGATCTATGTTTGTATAACCCTTCTGAATCTAATTTCTTAACTTCAAAAAACACGCATCAAAAATTTAATGCTATATAATCCTAGCTTTTAACAAATTCAACAACTAATTTCTGTCAAATAGCTTTCTACAAATAACTTTGATTTATAAAAATGCTATAGAGGCCTGTTCCTGTTTCTACTTTCGTGGAAAGTGCTTTTTCTCTAAAATGTTAACAATTTCACTTTTGATCAGATTGAATTCACTTGCATTCGATCAAGAATTGAGTTTGGAATACAATTTAATAAAACAGTGAAACCCGAAACATTAGTCAACTTATTTGCGCATTACTCAAGTAAATATTAACATTTCTTGAATAATTTCTGGCATCAAAAGTTCAACTATCAAATGTTTATCTAAGCTGTATAAGTTAAATAAATAATATCTATGCACATTACTCATACAACATGTTGGCTCTTTAAATGCAAACAAATTATTGCAATATTATTACTCATACGAGCTGTTGTCTTAATACAATTTAACATATAACTGTCAGCAAAATTTCAATTTCAATTTCATGCTAAATAAATATATATCTCTAAAATACATATCTAACTTATCTTACTTGAACTTAAACATGAAGTTAGAATTCAATTGCATAGAAAACATAATTTCGATTGCTGCTCACCTTTTGGGATCATAACAAATATCAAATGTTATGCTATTGTTGCAATTGTTGCTTTTGTTGTCTTTTGATTATATTGTTGTCTGTGGCTATAAATTAACAAATTTAGCACGTTATAACGTTACACAACGCCCGCCAGTTGCAGTCACACACACTCAACGCACAACACACTTTACACACTCGTACACAACAAAAAAACACAGAGTCGACGTCAACGAGGGATTTAACTTTGAGACTGAGACTAAAACTGGGACTGGAACTGGAACTGGGACAGAGGAGCGGACCGAGATCAAAACTAAGACCGGACCGAGACCGGACCGTAGTGTCCTACGTGAGGGCCCAAAATTGTATGTTTTTGTTGTTGCACATTTTGCACATATTTTTCATAATTTCACGCGAAAAAAACACACAAAGGCAATCTGAACAAAAATAAAACAGTTTGCCCGAAAAAAAAAACCAACCGGCATCAAATGTTGTAAAAATGAATAAAGTTTTGCTGTTTGCTGCAAGCACTCAAATCTCTAGTGAAATATTAATTCTCACAATTTTTGACACTTTGCCTGGCTTTGTTTTTTTATGCATTTAATTGTTTGTTTGTTTGTTTAGTTTGTTTGTTCGTTAGTTTGTTTTGTTTGTTTGTTTCACGGACAGGCAACTTTATGGATTGTTTAATAATTGTGCAATGTTTCCGATGTCGTTGTCTAATTTGCTTATTTATGCCACAGGCGCGCCCCATAAGGCATTGTAGTTGTAGTTGTAGTTGTCGCTTTCGTTGTTGTTGTTGTTGTTATTATTGTTGTTGTTTTTGCCGTATTGTTGTATTTGCGTAGCAACTTCGTAAACAGCAGCAGCAACAGCAGCAGCATCAGCAGCAGCAGCAGCACAGCGAACCAAACGTTTTGACATTATCAACGTAACTGAAGCAGCAGCAGCAGGAAGCTGTCGTCCTCTGCCTGTCGGAGTCACCGGCAGCAGACGCTGTCGCTGTCGCCAGCGTTGCCTTGCGCTGCTTTACGACGCCTCGTGCATTGCTCTTCGTGTGCCGCTCTTTCACGAATCGTGCCAGCAGCTGCGCCTCGCGCCACTCAACGAAAGCAGCCGAAGTACATTCGGCAAAGGCAGCCATTCGTGTGCGGGGATATTTTGTGAGACAGTCAAACAGCTGACTGCAGCAGAGAGTGCAAGTGATAAAACTGGTAAAAGCATTTAACATTGAAGGGAAATTTCGTAACTAACAGTCGACTGTTAAGTTAACAGCATGTTTGGGACTTTACCAATGCTTACAGCACATGATGTTAATATATTAAATGCAAAGCAATTGACTCAGTATATTATACAAAATGTTGTATCTTCTATTTCCGTTGCATTTCAAAAATGTCAAAAAATAATTATTTTATGGGATAATTATTATAATGGATTCTGCTGCTAAGATAATTCTTAAACATAGAATTGGTAAGTTTGGTCGAGTTATTAACTTTAAAAAATATGGCAAAAATGTAGGAAAAATTTTCATTTATTTTTTCTTTTGGACAATATTTTAAATATAAAAATATAAAAACCCAGATATAAAATTTTCCCCAAAAAAGGATTTTCTGTCGGAAAAAACTGTTTGAGAATTATAAGCGACAACCTAAAAATAATTCTGTATAACAAAATATGTTTTATGTTGCAGAATTTGTAAAAAATGTATGACTGATGAGCGCGAAATTTAGAAATAAATTAAAAAGTTATTTTTAAGCTTATCACTTTTTAAAGCTACATGTGAAATAAAATAAATTATTTAATATTTTGTCACCTCTGAGACTAGAGCTCCAGGACCAAGAAATATCGAGTCCATTAAAGAAATTATTTCAAACTGTTTGAGAATTATAAGCGACAATATAAAACTAACTTTAACTTGTTCAATTTGATTTGATAGAGTGGCTTGCTTTGTTTCAAACAATTGACACTATGAAACAATATTTAAATTTTCTGTGTTCTTGTATGTTTTTGTCGTCCCAACCAAATTTTGATCAAAATCGGGCGATTATATATTATAACTTTCATCGGAACAGTCGCTCAAAAACTAAGTTGTTATGTCAACAACTTTTCTGCAAGGGTTTATGTATATCTTCAACACGCTAAATAAAACTTTTCTTTGTTCTTTTTAAATGCTAATATTCTTTTCGCCCTGAGCGTGAATTTTAAGACCTTCGTGGCTTATACATATGTCTTAAATAAATAAGTTTGGAGCGGATCGGATGAAAGAGTTCCAATAGTTTTCCGTTCATTTTCCGACCTGGAAATTTAGAAAGTTATTCCAATGGTTTTTTTATGAGAAACGGCCGAAATGAGCTTAAATCTTATCGGATGAAAAATAAAAAGTGTCATACAACCGTTTTTCGGCCACTTTCCGACATTTCAGGCAGATTTTTCAAAAAAATTTAAAACATTGTTGCTCATGTATATTGGATTTATTTGTAGTTTTGTAATTAAGTTAAGAAAACTTAGCTTTCACCCATTTAGCCCATGCTCAGAGAGGTGCATTTTCCGGGAAATTGAGGTGGAGTCATTATTGAAGTTTTATAAAGCTATGTGAAAATGAATTTGAAACTGAACGGTTGATAAACAAAAATGTTGCATAAATGCGAATTTTCCATAATTGTAGACAAAATTTGTCAACACCCGAGCTTTGCACTTTTATTCAACATAAGAAATAACTACTGTGAAAATGTTAACTTTTTATCCTTTATGGCTTGGGCTATGCGATGGTCTGGTCACCAATCAATGAGTCAGTGAGCTAGTCAGGCTGAATTGTTTTATATATAGGTATTTGGATACCATATTGTTTCCAACTAAAATAGATTTTATATAGGCTTAAATGCTTTCATGTAAATCCTGATTCAAAAGTCTTTTATTAATTCAAGAACAAATTGTTCAAACAAAATTGAAGTGCAATTGCTTTTGCCTGAGGCGAAAATCACACCCATTACAACTGTAAAAATAATAATAAAATCATGTTCAAAGATGAAGGATCAACCAAAAGAAAGAGGTTTTGAAAAGCATATTGACAACTTTTTAGAAGCAGTCAGTTGAAGGGAAAACAGCAAGAAGCAATAAACAAGAAAATACAAAATGCATATGATAAACATGCGATGAGAGAAACGAAACATGTGTACAGTAATACGCACAAGCACTCACACACATACATACACACACATACACATATACAGACAGATAGACAATAGGGATACGAAGGATGCCTGACAATAGCTGCAAAATGTAAATATTAATATTGTCATAATGGACAACATGTAAGCAGCAAATTTGCTTTGGACAACTTTAAATGCAGCTCGAAGCGATGTTGAATACCAAAAAGTGTCCTTAAACCAATGCCAGGATAACAGAAACAACAACAAACAACAACAGCAGTAGCAGCAGTAGCAGCAGCAGCAGCAGCAGCAGCAGCAGCAGCAACATGCTATGGATGACAACAGACAGGCAAAATGTCGGCTCATTTCCGGTTGCTTAATTTGAAATCGTAGCGCAAAAATTACAAATGAGCTGACAATGCGAACACAACCAAGAACCCAAACAACCGAAAAATAACAGGCCAACATTTTGAAGAGCAGCAAGGAAATGTTGGGATAAGCGAAGAGCTGAACTGGGCTGGGAGTGGAGTGGGATGGGAAGGGGGAGAGGGAGGGGGAGCAGTGGGAAACAATGAGGCCAGAATAGCAGCGTCTAATACGCAAAATAAACGAGAAATGACCACAGCATGACAGCAACGGGCATAACAGCTGGGCTAAATCCAATGCCACACCCCATTGTCCTAACGCCCACCTTGCCCCTGCACCTACCAACGCGACCCACCCGCTCCAGTCACATCCTGCACTCAGCTTTTTGTGTTGTTTTACAATTTAACGCACATCCTGACAAGCAAAACGCAGTCGACGGCGACGCTAGTAACGCCCAACAGTTTAAATTTTGTCTGTGTGTTTGTACATGTGTGTGTGTGTGTGTGTGTGTGTGTGTGTGTGTGTGTGTGTTGGTGTGTGTGTGTGTGTGTGTGTGTTTGTGTATATGTGCACTCTAATCTAATGATGACAAGCGTCGTCTAGCAAACGTTTGGGCGTGGCCTGTATTAGGGCGGATAGCCAGTGCACTCACCCGCGCCTTGCCGCGAACATTGCGTATACGGCATGTTGCACATGTGCTCAAATTGTTTTGCGTTCAACATTTCTTTTTTATATTCTTTACCTTCATAAAGGGTATATTTTAAGTTTATCAAGCAACGAACTTGCTCAATATCAACAGACGAGTCGATCATGCCATATTCGTTTGCCACACCTTGCGTCTGCCATGCCTTCCTTTAGCATAAAGGGTATGTACAGGGTATTTGCTATTTAAGCACTTTTTTACGCAGACCGTAAAACGCATTGCGTGCTGTTAGATTTCAGTTGAATAATTCAGCTATCATTCGCTATGTCAAGCTGCAAATGCAGACAAAGGACAGACGAAAGTTAGAAGAATTGTTCAAATTACCTTTGAAGGGCTATTGTTCAAATTAATTTCAAATCAATTGCTTCTATTTGCTGCCAGCGGAACATATGTCAGAATTGGCCACATCAGACTACTATAGCATAAAGCTTTCATAGACATGATCGGCTTAACATTTTGTTTCTCAAGATAACTCGATCTAACTTGCCAATTTTTAGTTTTCGAGTTAAAAAAAAATAAATAGACTGCAAAATCGTATAGCAATCGTTTGGGAAGGGAGTTTCAAGAAATCCTTTCATGTACCTCAAGTTATCTCAACCGAACTCATCCAATCTAAGTTTTATAAGGTTTTTTTTGAAATGATTCTGATCAAATTTTATTAAAATCCAGCGACTTTACCTGTCATTGGACCAATCGGTCGAAAATTATGTTTTCATATGAACAACTTTTCTGAAAGTGTTTATATTTTCGACACGCCGAGGATTACTCTTCTTTCATGCTTTAGCAGTTGAAGAATACACTAAATAGATTTATTAGTTTCGTATCATCAGACGAGAAATGATTGTTCTACGACTATTCTAAAAAAAACCCGCTAGTTTAACGAGGAAACGCTAAAGTTGACGCCCTCACAGTTTCAAACCCAAAAAAGATACATATACGTTTTTCATATCGTTAGCACTTTTTTAAAGTTAAATGTGAAATGATGATACTATTTCAAATTTTGTAACTTTGGGTACATACAATTTTTAAATTTATTGGCATAGTAACCCTAATAAACCGCAAGTTTTTGTAATTTTCAGTTCAATTGTTAGCGATTATTGAATTTTTTTTATAGATCTTTGATAATGAGGTCCAAAGCAACAGATAAACACAATTTGATTTTTAAATAAATTTGATTTTTAAATAAATTTGAGTTCTTGTTTTCTTTTACAAGATTAAGAAATAAGATGTTGCCCCAAAGTGGGATGATCTTTGAAGATGAGATCAAGCTGACTGAACCAGAAAGTCAAGAGTCCGAAAACAAAATAATGTCAAAGGCAGCAAACAAATAAGATTTGTTTAATAAATAAGATTAAGAATAAGAAATTAGAATAAAAATATGTTGCCCAAAAGTGAGTTTCTGTCGAGCACTACACCCAGTGTTTGCTTAAACTGTTTGAGAATTATAAGCGACAATCTGAAAATAACTTTATTTTGTTTTCATTTTGATTTTGATAGAGTGGCTTGCTTCGATTTGAACAATTTTGTTGAACGGAGATGATGCTACAATGTGAAGCCAGAGCACTAAAACAAGCAATCGTTTTATATTTAAAGCAGAACTATTAAAGTATCTTTGATTTAATTTTTTTTTATATAAAAAAAAAGAATGTAATTGGAATTTGAATAAATTCTTGATGAATTGCGAAGCAGTTGCGGGCGTGACATATTTTCAGGTTTGTCAAGAAGCTAGTCAGTATACACAATGTCGATACAAGACATAGTATCTTTTTAACTCTACATATGTAGAACGAGTGTGTAGTTTATTTGGTTTGGAAACTATTGGGCTGTCAATTTTAGCGGTTTTAATCGTTTTACCGCTAAACTAGTGGGGAAAAGTGTTAGAATCGAGATTTCTCGGCTTATGACTGGAAACAAGTCCACATAATTTCAGAAAGTTTTAGAAATAGACAAAGAAACATACAAATGAACAAACTGACTTTTTTCGAGGCGTATTTTCGTTAAGAAATTGTACCAAAAGGGAGCTCGTATTGCTTCGTCACTAGCGTGGATTGCTTTCCACAGTGATTATCTTTTAATTGAATGAGAATATGTCTTTTATTAAGTTGGCTTAAAGCTTGACAATTTGATATGTGAATAAATCAACAGATTTACATAATTTATTGAAAATAGTAACAGCTGTGAGAACATTGCTTACTATCTCTTCTAAACCACCGTTGTTGCACACTGCGTATGCATAATCTGTGTTAAACTGAATATATTGCGCTCCTTTCGGCTGCTCCTCAAACGAGTATCGAGTATATATGCATTTCCGCTGTCATATCTGAAAGCTAGACAAACTCTAAGGCTCAAAACATACCAACACACACAGCTGAGTGGCTTGCTTTAATGCTATTTTGTTGAAACTGAGATGATGCTCTAATATGAATTCAAACTAACGGCGTCTGTATCTTATAACTGTCATAGGACCAATCGGTCCAAAATTAAGTTTTCAGATAGATGTACCTATGTAATGTACCTATGTAGGTATTCAACAATATCATATAATCCGATTTTTCGATCTTAGTGTTGATATAGAATACTAACACAAGAGACTTCGAAATTTTGTTGGCTGAGACAGGCTGCAGAGAGCAGCTTTCACAAATTATTCAAAACAATTTTCAACTTTGTCATGAGTTAACATTTTGTGCTTGTTGTGCACAATTCTTCAACCCGACAGTTGTTGCCCGTAACTTCTAAGGGATGCTGAGTAACAAACATACACACACACACACATACCTATCTAGTCACACATACATACACATACACATACACATACACATACACATACACATACACATACACATACACATACACATACACATACACATACACATACACATACACATACACATACACATACACATACACATACACATACACATACACATACACATACACATACACATACACATACACATACACATACACATACACATACACATACACATACACATACACATACACATACACATACACATACACATACACATACACATACACATACACATACACATACACATACACATACACATACACATACACATACACATACACATACACATACACATACACACACAGTTGACTTTCACACCTGCGAATTGCTTGCTAACTTCATTTACGCTACTCAACTAATTGGCTAATTTATGCAAGTCAAATAAATGTCATGTCAACATATAATTAGTTGGCCAAAATGGCGGCACAAAAGTGTGGCATAAATGGCTATATGAAATTTTGTGGAAATACACTAATAATATAATAATTTATGCATTATTTTAATTTTGTTGTTGCTAATTAAGTAAATAGCAAAGTAAGTAATACAAAAGGCAACTAATTTAAATGATTGATAACATGGCAGTGCCTGTTGTTAAATCCCAAATAGAGAGTGCCAGTAGTTGTCCTTTTTGAGGTCAATCTGCAGTCAAAGTGAGCTGACAGCTTGTCACTCGCTGACAGCATAATTTTGTTATTGTTTAGCATTGCATTACAGGGCCAAGACAAGCAAAGCAACAGTCAAGAGGCAACAGGCAACAGGCAACATTCAAGAGGCAACAGGCAACTGGAAACTGGAAACTGGCAACTCGTAGGTCTCTCTGTTGCCACCGATGTTGCCTTAGCTGCCTCAGCTGCTTCAGCTGCGTCCTAATCTATTGAATTAGCGCAAATGCAATTAGGCCCAGGCAAACGTTGCCTTAGCTGCTTGCCTGTCAACTCTTAGCCTGGGCTAAGACAGCGACGCACCCTGCACCCAACTCAATTAAACTGTATGGACTTTGCGCATTATCAAATTGCCCAGTAACCATAAGAAGTAGCACATAGGAGCCGACAAGAGACGAGTAGAGACGAAACAGCATTGCCTTAACTTTAAATTTTTGAAATTTTATCGTAAATATTCCATATGCATTTTAGTGCAATTACTTTTCAAACGTTTGCTCCCAGTTTGTTCAACTACAAGAAAAAAGTATTGAATGCAATAGTCGAGCGTAGATTTGCTGCACCCAAAAGATATGCTGTAATAGAAAATATTATCTGTAATTGAAAATGTATATATATATAGAGCAGCTTATAAAGAAACAACAATATCAATTTGCGATAAATTTTCACTGTATTTTTCAGAGTTGCGCTCAAAAGCTTATGAAAAGCGTAATCCATAGAAAGTTGAAGCTAAAGTTGTTCTTTTAATTAGTACCTAGTAGCAGTAGTTAACTAAGTTCTCTAGCTTTCCATGTCTGTATACATATAAAGTTATATCGGAAGTAGCTAACTATTTCCACAACCGATACTCACATAAATAATAAATATAATGATCTTCAAATACCTTGTTCCTTTGTTTAGATAAGATCGTCTTGTTAAGGTTGAATTTGAAATATGTTAGCTATAATATATTATACAAAACCTCTATCGATATATTGTATATAGCATTATTTTGTTATCCTTGTTTAGTTGCACTTTTGGGCACAGGGTATAGAAATAGACAGTTTCAGACTCATCAAATATTTGTATGTCGGCTTACAAAATAGCTCTCACTGAATCCACGTCAAAATGCACCCGAAAATAAATAAACAAACCCGCCTAAAAACAGTTCGAGACCCACATCCAACACACAATTCAACGACGTCAGTTGGGCGTATAAAAAATGGTTGCAAATTTCACCAAGTGCAAACAACGTTGTAAAACAAATATTTACAACACTTTGAACTATGTATGTGTGTAGATATATAGCACATATATATATATATATAGCTAACATCCTTACGCTTGTCCAATTCATTCGACCAGAACCTGGCAATAAAACCACAGCGAAAAATCTATCAGTAAATGATTGAAAAAATGTATTTCGCGTCTCGCATAGATAAAAACAACAAAGTAAACGTTTTTTCAAAAAACGACGAAAAATGACATTGCCAGGATATTACTAAAAACACAAACATTGAGCGCTTAGTTGCCAAAGGATTTAGAATAACAAAAACAAGCATGACAAATACAAAAACAAGCGTTACTCGTGACATAATTTGTTTATGGCTTGCTCCAAATACGCATTGGAAACTATTTGCAACAAAAAAAATAAACTAATATAATACATAAGCTAATGCCGATCATAACTTTATATTGGGAGCGGATTTGTTATTTAATAATTTAGATACAACTTACCCGCAGCTATAAATTGAACTGACTTTACTTGATAGATATCAATTTTTACTGTTCCCATTAAAATTGGGAAAAGGGGAGTTATAAAGTACTGCGTATGTATATAACAGGCAGAAGCAGGCATTTCCGACTATATAAAGTATATATATTCGTGATCAGCATCAACAGCCGAGACGAATTAGCCATGTCCGTCTGTTTGTCCGTCTGTCCGTCCGTCCGTCCGTCCGTCCGTCCGTATGTCCGTATGAACACACATATCTCGAAGACTATAAGAGCTAGAGACACCAAACTTGGCATGTTGGTTTTCGTAGTCGACTAGAGCATTCTTACATGTCTAAACATATTTATATGGTCTTTGAACTGAGTTAGTTACAGGGTGTCTCGTAGCTGATCACACACGAGTGGTGGGGTATTCTTAGTAGTTTTTAATAAATACTATGATGCTATATAGAAACGTCTTTGTAAGGTAAGATACTCTTAAATAAAGAAAGTCTCGTTTAAATAGTATTTTGCGCAACATCTTAATCTATATAATGAGAAAGTAGCTATGTAAGAAAAGAGGTGTCCCAAGACATATGTAGCTGTCTTACAAAATTTGATCAAAATAAAGGAAAGTTTACCAAAACTTTTATAATACTGACAATTACCATCTTAAGCACTTTCAGCTTTAAAAACTGTTTTGTTTACTTCAAACGTTCGGTGCTCAACTAATCCCATTCCAATTTGCAACTTTTAAGTCCATGGCCGTCCATTACTTAACAATAATAAGTCATAAATATATTTTTTTCCACAAGATTTTGAAAAATACTCATAATGTGCAAAAAGGGCGGTTTGAAAAAAAACAAAAAAAAAAACAAACAAACCAACTAACTTGTGTTTCCCAGAAGCACAAAGAAGCGGCAATATAGAATGAGTGGTAAAAAGGAAGCCAGAGACAGTTTGAGTTCGAGGGAAATGAAAAGGGAAGTGCGAGAGAAGAAAAAGAAAGGCTTACCATTCGCCTGGACATTTAAGCAGATTTGCCTCTTGTCCTTCTACACCGACTTGCCTCATTCTATCCCATTCTATCTCTCTCTCTCTCTATCTCTCTCTCTCTCTGTCTCTGTCTCTCTCTCGCGCACTGTTATACCCATTCATATTTTATAATTTTTCGCATGTTGGCGCTTCCTTTTTGGCGTGCGGCATGCCCCACGCGCCTTTGTGCTTATAATTTCTCACGTTTTCCTGCAAATGCAGCACAAAAATTCTCGTAGTAACTTTTAATTTCATGCCATTTAATTCGTTGAAAGCGGAAGGGAACAGCTAAGGGAAGAACTAAAAAGAAAGTAGAAAAAAAAACGAAGATGTAGCCATGCAAAAGAACAAGAAGAAATGCTCACTGAGCGTCTCTCTCTCTGTCTCTGTATGTATGTGTGTGTGTGTGTGTGTGTGCATGGGTCAAAGCGAAATAAGAATTTGCCACAGGACACGCTTTATAAAAAAAAAGTTGTTTCCTTTGTAACTTTCTTTATTTTGTGTTGGCAGCGGCTCAAAGCACGCAGCACAAAGCAGCATCTCAAAATTCGCAATTCGAACCATCTTTTTTTTTGTTTTAACACTCTTATCTATCCATATAGTATTTTGAAGTAATGTCAAAGGGGTTATATACACTTGTACCGCGAAAAAATATGCAATTTTCTCGATTTTTTTTTTGTGACATCTTGAAAAATATTTATTCCAAATCTTTTGCCAACGTCAAATAGAACAGGTTTTTAAGTACTCGTTGAAATTTTTTGATACAAAAAATTAAATAATAAAAAAGTTATAGGCGAATTCCTGAAAGTCTTTTTTTTCAAAGTGCCTTGCGGCGGACATCATATCTTGAAAATGGTTCATCTCAAAGCAAAAATTAAAAAAAAATCGGTTAGTGTGTTATATTATCTTGTCGCTGAACGAAAGATTTGTAAAAATTTTGATTTGAAAGAAAAAATGGCGGCGGTTTTAACAAAAAATTCATTTTGTAAAAAAAGTTTTCAAAAAACTTTAAAATCCTTCGTTCAGCGAAAAGCTTTTATCATTATCAATAAGTGGTATAAATTTAGTGTTGATCGGATAAATAGTTTTTCAGTAATCGCACCGCAAAGGTCTTTTCGATAAAACATGATTCTGAGATAATCGCGTTTAAAGTTCCAAGTTTGTTTCTGTGTGTTGTGCAGGTAGTGCGCTATAAACAGCTATAACTTCGGTTCTAATGCTCCGTCTGTTACGAAATTTTAAGAGAGTTTTCTCAAAAGTACATACTGTAAGAATATGCAATAAAAAAAACTCGATATTTTTATGTATCACAAGTGTATAATTTTGTTGTACGGTTTTGAAAATAAGCTACACTGGAAATATGAAATTGGATAAGCAACATTTTTTTCTTCAAACTCTTAAAACGAATGGCACTTGTTTTATTAGTTGATTATTTTAAAGTTTTTCATTGACTATGAGTAGTTTGACTTTTTCAATGTATCCGTCTGCTCATTAATGAACCAAAAAACTTTTTTGACTTTACTGGTTTTTTCTGCGTTTTATTACAAATTGCATTCATTAAATCTTGACTATGATTTTATTTCCAAATTTACGCTTTATTTTCTCTTTTTTTTTTGATTTGTTTTTACGATTTTCTTTTAAAGGGAAGCCAGCATTAAGTGCTCAGTTCTTTTTTTGGCTAATTACAAGTAGATGAAAAGTGGAAAGTTAGCAACGGGCGGCATTAAATATTTAAATTGCATGCGGCTTTGCCAGAAAATTGATTACAGTTATGAGGAAAGGCTTCATAGCTAAGCGAAGGAACGTTGTGGTTTGCATTGCTGAAACATTCACTCCTAGGGCTTAAAGTAAAGCCAAGAGGTGGCCAACTAATAAAGTTGCACACAGAGCAGCTTAGGACACGCTCATGCCACAGCACGCTGCACAACTTATACTTTGTTGTATGTGTGTGTGTGTGTGTGCGTGTGTGTGTGGGTAACTTTTACATACATACATAGCTTGTTATATGCGTGCCAAATTAAGTCTACCTGGTAGCATGGATGGCTCGACGGCGGTTGCCTTCTACTCGGCAAAGTTTTTAACCATTACTTAACTGTTATATGCACCTTAAGGCGATGCACATATACACACACATGCACACACACACACACACATTCGCATAAATTCACTTGGGCCCGAAAGTGAAACTTAAAACTGGCAACTTCTTCACATTTTCACGCAACTCAAGAAACGCAGCCACGTCGACGTCGACGTCGCTGCTTTTGCAACAAACTGCAAACATGTTGCATACTTTTATGCGTGCTGCAAGTTTTTCGCCCCAGTTGAAGTGGTGTGGGCGTGGCAGTTGTGGCAACCTTTACAGTTCCTAAGCATAAATGCAACTTAATTTAATGCAACATTTTTACTTCAAATCATATTATTCATCTGCATAATTCTCTCTCTCTCTTTGATTTCGCTCAACTTTACTTGAAACTGTTTTTTTTTTTTTTTTTTTTTTTTTTTAAAGTGTTTATATATAAACTGTTTTTAATAACAACAAAATGTAACATTTAAACTCATATATATGTGAAGATAGATATAGGTAGATACTCTGTTTTCAAAGTTAACAGAAACGTTACCTTTAAGAATTAAGTTTGTATAAGGAGTTTCTAAAACTTATTGAGATTTATAAGTTGTATCTTAATCGATGAGTTTCTTCTATCATCGCCGTGTTTGCAAAGTGACAAATTTGTATCTGCACATACATCTTTACAGCCACATACAAAATTGACAAATAGATCTCGATAATAACAAAGTGAAGCATGACAACAAAATACAAAAATTGATGATGTTCAAATTTCTTGAGAAATTGCGCATCATCAACATTGACAACGTCATCAAAGATCAAAGGGGCTTCAATAGCGACTAGTTTAGTGTCAAGCACGCACACGCCACTCCCATTGCCACGCCCATTGCTGCTTGCTGCCTTTTCTGCCTCATGCCACATACTAATATTGTTGCAATGACAATACATTTACATTGCCAGCAAACTTGATGAAAAATATGTAACAAAATTTTGTTTTTTTTCTTTTTTTTGCCGCTACCCATAACTTTTTTCATTTTGTTCGCTTCGTGGAGCATTCAATTTATCTTGTGAATCATTCATATTCACTATGAATGTTTTGCCTGTATATAAACTGAGGTGTTTCTTTATCAATTTATCCAGGTGGAATCAATTGAAAATAAAATAACGTCCTATCTGACAGTTGGATATCAACTTTAACAGCCCAACGCAGTTGATTATTTCCAGGTTATACGCGAATTTCTCGATTGGGTAATAATGAAATGCATATTACTATAATGTGAATGAATATTGTACTTGTGGAACTTTTTATACTCTTGCAGAGGGTATTATAATTTTGTCATGAAATGTGTAACGCATAGAAGGAGACGTCCCAGAAACAAAATGTATATTCGTTATCAGCATCAACAGCCGAGTCATGTCCGTCATGTCCGTCTGTCTGAAACCTGGCACAGATACTTATTCTTTCTGCAAGCAGTACATATGATATAATCGGCCAGATCGGACCATTCGGAGCAATCGGTTGAAAAATAAGTTTTTGTATGAAAAACTTTTGTGTTCTTCAAAATATCTCAACCAAACTCACTATGTCTAAGTTTTAGCACTTTTCACATATGCTGACAAATTATCATCGAAATCAGACTTCTATATCTTATAGTTGCCAAAGGAACAATCGGTTGAAAAATAAGTTTTTGTATGAAAAACTTTTTTATTTTTCAAAATAACTCAACCAAACTCACTATGTCTAAGTTTTAGCACTTTTCACATATGCTGACAAAATTTCATCGAAATCAGACTTCTATATCTTATAGCTGCCATAGGAACAATCGGTTGAAAAATAAGCTTTTATACGTGAAACTTGTTTGTTTTTGAAAATAACTCAACCAATCTCACTATGTCTAAGTTTTAGCACTTTTCACATACGCTGACAAAATATTATAAAAATCGGACAACTGTATCTTATAGCTGCCAAAGGAACAATCGGTTGAAAAATAAGTTTTTGTATGAAAAACTTTTTTATTTTTCAAAATAACTCAACCAAACTCACTATGTCTAAGTTTTAGCACTTTTCACATATGCTGACAAAATTTCATCGAAATCAGACTTCTATATCTTATAGCTGCCATAGGAACAATCGGTTGAAAAACAAGCTTTTATACGAGAAACTTGTTTGTTTTTGAAAATAACTCAACCAATCTCACTATGTCTAAGTTTTAGCACTTTTCACATACGCTGACAAAATATTATAAAAATCGGACAACTGTATCTTATAGCTGCCAAAGGAACAATCGGTTGAAAAATAAGTTTTTGTATGAAAAACTTTTGTGTTCTTCAAAATATCACGGCCAAACTCACTATATCTAAATTAAAGCACGTTCTACACATGTTGACCAAATTTTATCAAAATCGGATCACTATATCTTGTAGCTGCCATAGGAAAAATCAGTTGAAAAATAAGTTTTATTATGCAAATCTTTTCTGCAAGGGTATCTAACTTCGACACGCCGAAGATAACATTTGTTTCTTGTTTAATAAAAAATGTATATATGTCAGTAACCCATGAAATTGTGCATATATTGCATATCAATAGCTTGATTTAAATAAGTATTATCCATAAAATAACATTTATTTTTAAACTAAGATCCAGAGTGTGTTAGTTTGGCATGGCCAAGTCCCAATCGATTTAATTTGATATGTTTTTTGTTGCGATCATTTTGGCTTAAAGAGCATAGCAGTGAAAGGGTTTTTATTTGATTATTGATTGTTCAAATTGAAGTGTCTTGTGTATAAATATTAGTTTAGTAAGTGGCTATATAAGTAAATATAGAAATATGAATATAAATTTATAATCAGCCATGTTATGTTTCTCATTTGAAATTAACACATTGGATAAGTTTTTAATCTACTATCAATTGATTTGTTTAAACGATTTTTTTGTCATTGTTTATGCTCTATTAATTATGTGGCACACAAACAAATGCCTTTCCCCTCTATATAAACACTGCATATACTAAGTATGTAAATATATGTTGTGTCTGTCTGCAACAAAATAACAACAACAATAAAAAAACAACAAAGAAAACAAAAAATAACGAATATGCATAAATAATGTGCAATTGATTGCGTAATCTGTTTGAAAATGTTAATTGGTAAATTTTAAAATGCATTTTTATATAAAAACGAGTTGTGGTTGTTATTCTCTATTCCCAAAGGAAAACAAGTATATTGGTTTTAACTTTAAAGACATATGCATCTGTCCATCTTCATATTGATATAATCCCTTAATATGCTACACTCTCATCGTATTTATGCAATTTGATCAACGAATTAGTTCTTAGTTACTTTAAAGACTTTACGCATTGCTCGCGTTTTGTCTCTTTGGTTAGGAACAGAGTATATGGCAGTCGGTAGCTTTCGTTGACAACGTTTTTATTTGTTGAAATTATAATTTAATGGGCTGTCAATTGTTGGTGTTTGCTTTGACGGGTCATGTGTAATTAGATGCTGCCAATGTTGAATATTCAGCGAAGCTTATCCTCTATTTATATCGCTTCAAAATAAATCTAAAAGTGTGCAATAATTTGTTTATTGGCTATTTATAAATATGCCCCAGATTCTACAATTTGATTGTATATACCAAACAGTAATTTGTTAATGTTAAATGATTAGATATTTCATCAGTGTTGCTGTAGAATAATGAAAACAGTATTACTTTTTCGTATAATCATGATACTATTTAATAATATTTTAATGACATAGATGTGGACATTAACATTTCAAATAAACTAATCACTTTTGGGGTGAAAGGGGGAAAAAGGGAGTTATAAAGTACTGCAAATGTATGTAACAGGCAGAATTAGCCATTTACGACTATATAAAACTATATATATTCTTGGTCAGCATCAACAGCCGAGACGACCTAGCCATGTCCGTCTGTCTGTCTGTCCGCCCGTATGCATGTTCGTCTGTCTGTCTGTCCGTGTGTTTGTCCGTCCCTCCATATGAACACACGTATCTCGGAGACTGTAAGAGCTATAGACACCAAACTTGGCATGCAGGTTCCTGTATACCATACGCAGATCAAGTTTATTTCAAATTTCGGATGCACCCCCCCCCACAAATCGAAAAAAACTCCCACAGCCACAATTTTAAAAATGTAGCTTTGATTTTTGGTACATATATTTCTTTTATCAATGTTAATCGGCTGCGTAACTTTCGTTGCGATCGGAATACCAACACCAATGTAATTGGCGAATCTATTTCCCCCGTCTCAGCAGGCAGACACAACAGTTTGACATGCACTGGAAGAGTTATGTGCGCTGCTTGCTTCCGTTGCCGCTGAACTGCTTGAAGTACAAGTTGGGAGCAGGGAGTCTCGTCGTCGGGCACACTCGACTAGAGCATTCTTACTTGTTTTTTGCATTTAAGGAGGCTAGGCTTTATTCAACCAAAATACTAAACTGAATACAGAATTTGCTTTTCATTTCATAAGAACAAACTAACCTGAATACAGAATTTTCTTAAAATTTCCTAAAATAAATTAAAAAAATCTTTAGTATCAAAACAAAATTTGGTGTTTAGGCTGTTTCAATATAGCTGCTGTGATCCCTTTCTGAAAAATCGGATACAGCTGCGCTGCTTGTGCTGATCAACAGAAGACTGGGCATTTCACCAATCGATGGCAATGTGCTGGACTCGCTGATGCTGGACAACGAGCTCATCTCTTGGAAACTAATGCCAGAGTCAGCGCTATAAATCGATATAGGTAGGCATCATTTCGATCTGGTTGTTCTGGTCTATGTTCCACCAACTGCAGCATATGCTTTGCTTTTAGATGACAGTCATCCTGGCTGACTGCCCGCTTGGCTAGCCGAGCGTTGTTGTGTGTGGGACTGCAGTTGAGCTCCCGATGCCGACCAAAGCCTGTACTTGTATTTGGATTGGTTCATCAGATGGACTGTCGCAGTTCCGTTTGAAGCTGCCAGCGCCAGACCCATGGGAAACTTCGTTGGACTGCATCGATCATGGCATAATCATTGTGGAATTGATCAATATTTGAAAATCTGCTTCGCTTTCCCAGAGCGCGCGATCGAGATCCAGGCTTTCCATAACCTCACCCGCTTCAGCTGATGATTGCATGGCCTGTGCTATTTGATTCACCTCTTTTAGTTTCATGTCATCCTCATAGACACCGGCAGATCGAAGATGCTTTGATAGTTCGTGTCAATGAGGATGATATGGAACTAAAAGAGGCGAACCAAATAGCACAGGCCAAACAAAATTTTCATCAGCAAAATGCGTCGTTTTTGAGGTACACGCATACTTGCTAGAGATGTGCGTGATTCGTTTTGAAAACAACGTCCTGAGTATCTAAAAAAAGATGATAAATTTCCAATTTATGAGATTCTTGATTAATTTGATCGGGTAGCTTGCACTGGAGATATATACGCAAACATAATCGTACATCGCAAAAAAACAAAAACCGCGATTGTTTCGAGAACTGCAAGTTGTTTTTGAAAAAAATGTAAATGTTTGACTTGTGGATATCCCCTATTAGACTTCGGGCTTCAAAAACACTGTCGGCTTGTGTTATCATTCATAGCTATACTCATTTTTTTTTTTAAATGCCAAAAATGATTATCAGGCCTGTTCCAAATTCCACTTTTGAATGAATCCCGCATAAAAGGGTCTAACAGGTTTAAATATGTATATGAAAAATAGGGATTGTTATTATATCCTCCTCCAAAAAGTATTTCAACATACTTTTCTGAGCTGTTTGCTTGTGAAATGTTGCCTTAATGTCGCAATCATTAGACCTTAACACCTGCCTGGCTATGATATATACCAACATGTAGATATGTCAAGTTTAGTTGCTCTAGCTTGAAAACTATGAAGAAATTGTGTTCATTAAAGACAGATGAAGAGAAGGATGTTTTTCAAACCAAATATACTAGCTTTTTTTTTTTTTAAATTGAGAAACACTCACGCACATTTGGATACAAGTAAACTACAACATCTTTGTAGGTTTGCTATACGTTCTACAACTACTATTTAAGTATACAACCCAAAAGGCAGACAACACAAATCGCATCGCTCTGCGTTTCAAAGTGTTTTTTTATAGGGCGTTATTCAAATTCAATTTGTTGCCTTGGCTGCTGCGGATTGAAGCTGCGGGGAGAGCACTAAAACTGAAACTGTAAGAAAGTATCGGAGCAGCAAGGTTATGCTTATGCCCCATTGAGCATGCATACTGAACATGCGAAGGGTGGGCAAAGAGCTAAGGGTGCCTGGGTAGTAGGGTGGCTGGGAGAGCTGCGATAAAATGGTGTGGGCTGATGAAGTAAACTGCAGAGAAGAAATTATATGACAAACATCAATAAATTCGACAATAAAATGCATGGTTTGAAGCAGCAAAAGAATACGATGCATAAAACGCAATGTCCTTGGACGCAAAAAGGGAAATACACACACACACACACACACACATACAAAGTACCACATACACACAGTTTGTATCAGAAAGTTGTTAAAGCTTAAAGAAATTGTTGTAAATTTGTGTAGCTGTCAAAGAGATGCCAGTGCCGCAGGTCGTATAGAAAGGGGAGCTGTTGGTTTGGGGGTCAGGAGGCGCACATAATTATGCAAACTAATTAAAATACTCATACGATGCGTTCGTATTCTTCTTCTTCTACTTCTTCTGGTGCTGCTGCTGCTGCTGCTGCTGCTGCTGCTGCTACCCCTGCCCTTGCTGCTTTTTTTTCTGCTTCTCATTTACCGTCGCCTGCTGGCTGCTGTTCTTTGGCGCCCATTTTTAATTAACAGTAAGCGCCCAGCAATGAGAGCAAGCAATACGAAATATGCCGAAGATGTATGAGTGAGAGAGTGCGATAGAGTAAAAGAGAGAGAACATGAGGCAGTGGCAGGCACACAGTAGAGAAATATGGCGACTGGGGACAGGGCAAACAAAAATGAAAGACACTCACTTCCGCTTGACATGTTGTGGAATGTTGTGCACATGCATTTGACTCAACTCAATGCCTGTGAGTACACGTGTGTATGGGTATGTGTGTGTGTTGCTGTTGCTGTTGGTGTGTGTGCTTATGAATGTGTGTGCCTTGCACAAATATAAAAGCAAAACCGCAAAAACACAAATATAGTTGCATACTTTTGAGCGCCTACACGCAAATGTGAGCAATGCCCAGTGAAAAACGAGATGAACGCTGGCAGCAACAAAAACGACATTAGCAGTGGCTTCTGCTAATATTTTTACAGAAAATACACTTCAAAACATATTCGAAGTTAATTCAAAAAACAAAATGCATTTTATGGAGCTGTTTGCAACTTAAAACTCTCGCTCAGGAACTGGAAAAACGTACAAATTTAAAAAAATTTGAATCGTTCAAATGGCTATAGCTTGGAAGTTCTAATACAGATTTTAAAGAGTGATGTTTTTTTCAAAGAGTTATGAATGAATCTTCATGCTCAAAGCATTTAGGGATATGCATTTTTTTTTCGACTTTTCTCGAATTTTCAAATTGAGCTCCAACTAAAAATGTTTACAAAAAAAAAATATTTTATTTGTTTTGGACTCAATATCTCCAAAACTTTTAGATATATGTCTAAAATGTTCAGGACCTATTTGTAGGCCTATATATTGACATTCATTTGATGCCTTGTTTTTTAAAATCGGTGCTGCAATACGCTAGCTATGGTCAATTACTTAAACTCACTTAAAAAAACATTTCAATAAGTAATAAAATACAGAATTTAAATGTGTTCATTGACTTATCGAAATAATTGAAAGTTATTTTCTTTGGCGTAAATCAACAGATGCAAGTAAAGAAAAAAGAGCTGTTGCCAAATATTTTAAGCTTTTAACGCTCGAATTGCAAAGTGATTTGGGATGCTCAACGATTTGAAAAGTTAACGTTAAAATTTGAGGGAAAATTAACGAACAAACTTTTTTAGTAATTTTTCAAGAAGTGTGCTCTGTGAGTGTAGATAATACCTATGTGTACATGACTTGCACACATTTTTGTGCAGTGCAAGATTCGAGTCCCCAGTCGCTAGCCTATACTCAAAAAGTCAGCAACACGTTGCCTCTAATGATATGACTAACGTTGACAGCACGTCATTCACATTCAGATTGCCTATTTGTGGGTGTGAATGTGTGTGTGTGCGTGTGTGTGTGTGTGTGTCTGTGTGTGTGTGTGTTTGTGCGAGCTGTGTATTCTGTTTGGGGAATAAATTGTTAATTATTATTTGAAAAGAGTTACAGCGCATTTTCACAGCGCTGATGAGGACTAGGCCCATACCAAAGCTAAGCCCAAACCCAAACGCAAACGCAAAACCCAAACTCAAACCAAATCCAACCCAATCCTGCGATGAAGCCTTCTACATTAGTTAGGCTGCTGCTTTCGCTTTTATGCTCTGCTCGGGCCAGGCGTCAGGACTTTTGTGAGATGCAGCTATGTATGTTATGTGCTGGCATGCGGTTGGTTCCCAGGCCTCAGCTGCATGCACATTTGAATCTGAATTTCTATGGACTTGATGGTAAAGGCATGGTAGCGGGGGGGAGATGCTCCTCTAAATTAACATTCGCTCGCGCCCAGGATCTGTGCATTAATGTGCCCTCAATTCTTCCCATACATGCGTGTGCTCATTTCAAATGCGCATTGCAACAACTACAACAATTTTTGCAGTGTTAGTTTGCTGTGTCAATTGAAATGCAACAGAATCAGGCAGCAGGCAGCAGGCAGCATGCAGCATGCAGCAGGCAGAGTTTCGTTAGCTGCTGGTAAATTAAAAAGTGTAACATACATGGCGTATGTGTAATATTTTTATTACACTTGCCTTCTAATTAGGCAAGTCAGCTGTCAGTTTGCTAGTTTGTCAGCTGTGAACTGTGCCACTGGGCGCTCAGCTCAGCTCTGCTCTGCACTGCTCTGCTCTACTCTGCTCTGCTATATTCTTCTCTTCTTTATACATTTGGATTCATTCGCATTCGCTTTTCAACTAATTTGCTCGCTTTGGTTTCAGCTACTGATTAATTTGCTGTGTATTTGGGCCAAGCGAGCGTAGCAGACATGTGGAGCATTCTTCACAGTTTTGCATCTGTCATTATCAAGCAAAAAAACATATCCCACGAGACTGGGCTAAGAATGCCAAGTATGATAAAAGTTCATGTGACATAATAATGGATTTTATCTTTGCGCAAATGGAGCACAGTCTTCTATAGTTATTTTGAGATTTGGTTTTGGTTTCACATCAAGTGACAATGAAGCTGTCATTTGAGAATAGTGAAGAAACTATTTTGTATTAGGTATATGAGCTGCTAAGACTGAATGTGGAAGAAGTCAATTTTTGTAGGAGTCGATTCATTCAAAGGTTTATTCTTGAGCCTATCATTCTGAATTTTTATAATTTTGATAAAGAAGACATATACATATACGAAAATTCAGGTTTTTTTTAGAATTAATTATTTGAATGACAAAATGAAAAGGCAATGAGCTGTTGATTTCCAAAGTCAATTTGACGTATAAATAACAAAATTTTGAATGATTTTTAAGGTGTGTTTGTTTGACTACTCATCTCAGATCTCTACTACGATAACATTGTAGGATTGGGAAAAAAAAAAAAACATTAAATGAGCTTCTTTTGAAGCTGTGTTTGAACTATTCGTAAATTTAAGTTCACAACATGATTTAGCAATTCCACAACTTAGAGATTACCACAAAAATCGATTTCAATTCAATTTGTTTGATTGCCGCACCATTTAGATCAAACGAGCTTAATGCCGGCCACGTTCGAAACTGACACACACACACACTCAGCTACAGAGACTTACACCCACCATACACACACACCACACACACACACATTTACACACATCAATATACAGTTGCAATCACGAAAATGGCCGGGCAATAATTGCGCGTGTCGTTGGCTCCAAACTGGAACTGTTTCTACCTGTTTCACATGCGAAATTAGCTTAAAATGGCTAACGCTAATGTGCAAACAGCATCCAATCCTTGACAGCGGCCCCAGGCTTCATCTCAGAGCTACGAGCTCAGAGCTCAGAGCTAGCTGCCACGCATTAATGCCTTTTGATCTGTGCCAAAAAAAGAGCCAGCTAAACTTTCAATGTACGTGTCTGACAGCGCTGAAAAGTATGCAATGTTTTTTGTCCATTCATTTGAAGAGCACACACATCGCACACACATCGCACACACATAGCACACACATCGCACACACATCGCATACACATCGCACACACAAAATGGCGACAATTATCTATACGGTTTTCATTTCATCTCAGCTCATCCAACAGGACATTTCAAAGTTTCAATTGAATGTTGCAGAAACAACAAGTGAATTTTAGCCGCCAAAGCACTGTAAAATATACAAGTTACGCAAGGTACAAGATTTAATATCCAAAGCAAGGGTATATTGAATTTGTTTTGTGAGTTGCACATTGCGAATTCAACTTGCTCGATTTTAAGACTGCTTATTTTAAAATTTTATTATTATTTTTTTGTTGAATCAACCTTAGCAAACAGCAACTTAACGAAAGTACGTCATGAGATAAACGTCATCGTCTAAAAGCAGTCTAAGACTACAAACTAAACTGAACACAGAATTTACTTTTCATTTTATAAGAACAAACTAAACGGAACACAGAATTTTCTTAAAATTTCATTAAATAAATAAAAAAAAAACTTTTAGGCTCAAAACAAAATTTAGTAATTAGCCTGTTTCAATATAGCTGCTGTGATCCCTTTCTGAAAAATCGGATACAGCTGCGCTGCTTGTGCTGATCAACAGAAGACTGGGCATTTCACCAATCGATGGCAATGTGCTGGACTCGCTGATGCTGGACAACGAGCTCATCTCTTGGAAACTAATGCCAGAGTCAGCGCTATAAATCGATATAGGTAGGCATCATTTCGATCTGGTTGTTCTGGTCTATGTTCCACCAACTGCAGCATATGCTTTGCTTTTAGATGACAGTCATCCTGGCTGCCTGCCCGCTTGGCTAGCCGAGCGTTGTTGTGTGTGGGACTCCAGTTGAGCTCCCGATGCCGACCAAAGCCTGTACTTGTATTTGGATTGGTTCATCAGATGGACTGTCGCAGTTCCCGTGAAAGCTGCCAGCGCCAGACCCATGGGAAACTTCGTTGGACTACATCGATCATGGCATAATCATTGTGGAATTGATCAATATTTGAAAATCTGTTTCGCTTTCCAAGAGCGCGCGCTTGAGATCCAGGCTTTCCATAACCTCACCCGCTTCAGCTGATGATTGCATGGCCTGTGCTATTTGATTCATCTCTTTTAGTTTCATGTCATCCTCATAGACACCGGCAGATCGAAGATGCTTCGATAGTTCGAGAGGTGAACCAAATAGCATAGGCCAAACAAAAATTATCTTCAGCAAAGTGCGTCGCTTTTGAGGTACACGCATACTTGCTAGAGATGTGCGTGATTCGTTTTGAAAACAACGTCCTGAGTATCTAATAAAAGATGATAAATTTCCAATTGATGAAATTCTTGATTAATTTGAACGGATACCTTTAACTGAAAATATATGCATAAACAAAACCCCACATCACAAACAACCAAAAACCACGATTATTTCAAGAACTGCACGTAGTTTTCGAAAACGGTAAATGTTGTTTTCATTATGGATATACCAAATCCACTCTCAAACCTTGGGAGTCGAAAACACTGTCGGCCTGTGTTATAAATCAACATTCGAAAGTTGATTAGAATTTATAGTCTGTTGGTAAAGTATGCACGTAAATAGACAAAAAAAAAAAAACTCAAAATCTGTGTCTTCATTCAAAACACAAATATAGTAAATATGTGTATTTGTATTGTAAAATAATATGGCGTATTTCTATTAGCATGTTTTGAATTTCACCTAAAAATACGTAGATAAAATTCATATCGTACTTTTTTATTGCCATTGCCGGCTTTATTATTGCCGTTTAGCGATTTTTTATGGCTTGGACTCTCGGCACTCTGTAGGCCGCCCGTCGACTGCGCATTTTATTGCATTGTGCAGCGCGGGAGCGGAGAGGAGGAGAAGCGTGTGGTATGGTATGGTGTGGAGAGTGATGGGGTCATTTGCTCTGTTGGCTTTTTGAAAGCCATAAAAATCGAATGGTGTCGGCCGACGCAAAAACAAATCGATTTGTTAAATTGCAGTGCAAAGTACAAAAGCATTCACACACACACACTCACACACACACACACACACACACACACACACACACACACACACACAAACAGAGAGTTGTGCAAAGGGGGGAGTGTTTCACACGCACATCGCATTACATGTTCTGTCATTTATACCATTTATACCACTGCACTTGTGCATTTCTAATAGCATACATTGTCTATTGCATTGTCTAGCCACTAAGCTCGACTGGACAGCTAAATGGAAAACCTTGTCATATCTAAATTTAAATATAATTTAAAAAAACTGTTAAATATTTAAGAAAATTAGGAAATTATGACATGATTTCTTTCGTGAAAAGCGTTTTTGTTTTTGTAAGCTTAAGGTTTTCCGACTTTACAAATTTACAAAATTAAATGCATTGTTGTTGTTGCCTACATCAATTTATTGTCAATATATTATCGATTTCTTGTCCTAACGTTTCTTTCAATTAGCTAATTATTTTCAACCAACTAGCTTTTATTTATTTGAAAAATATTTATTTATGAATACAAACAAAACAATATCAAATTTGGAATATCGATTCAAACCGAGTCCAACTGACGACCCGCATGGAAATCGGATCAGGTTGCAAAATTCTGTGGGAGTGGCAAGTGGGAGTGGCAAGTGGAAGCTTAGCACATTTAGTGGGAGTGGCAAGTGGAGGTTTAGCAAGAGGCTGCATTGTTCTGCGGTTTAGTGGCTGAAAAGTTTTGTTTTCGCGGTTGCACGCATCAAAAAATGTGGCGCATACAAAGTCAAATTCGATGTTTTGTTATGGTATTCGTATTCATTATCATTTTGCATACATTTGGTTGTCGCAAAATATTTGGATGCATTTAAATTTTGTATACGAAAGCCATTATTAACTGAAAAGTAGGATAGCTTAACCACAAGCAACATTTTTAGCTGTTCGAAAGTTTTTAAGCACAGATCTAAAATATTTGAAATGCATTTTGTTGGCCTTGAGTATAAAATGTATGATTTAAAAAGTTTTACTTTTGTAAGTTAATTTTGCGTAAGTAGAAAACGGAACGATGTTGTCAGATAACTAATTAACTTGTTGCGATTGTAGTTGTTAAGTTGAGTAGGATATTTTTATCAAATACTAGTTATTTCAAATAGTTTAAGCTAATTTTGTAGTTTTGCTTAGCAGTATTACACAAATGTTGTTCTTCAGGCGATTGTAAATCACTCTAAGCCTTGAAATATTATTTAAATGCGGAACAGTCAAATTTTGATGTTAAATAGCAAATGCCAGTTTCATGCCTTGATCCCTTGTTCCTTTTTCCATGTCCTTTTTGCCTTGTCCCTTGATCCTTGTCCCTTTTGTCTGTGTCAGTTTTGCCTTGAGCGCAAGACCACAAAACCATCTCATTTATCCATGAAAATCTTGTGGCTGCACAGAAAGGAACCTGCGCCGTATCCTTTTCATTTTCAACGAACCACAAAACACATTTCGCTTTCATTTCATTTCAAAAATCCATAAGAAAAAAAAAAAAAGTACGGCAAAAAAAAAGAACGAAAATGATGAAAATGCAACTAATTCCTGACGGCTTATGGATATTATGCCAGGCTGGTTCGCTTTACTCTCTATTCTTGGCCTGGTTCTTATTTTACTTTTTTGTTATAATTTTTATTTTATTTTCAACAGACATTTAAGACTAAAAACCAGAATCACAGTCAGAGATTAACCTTCAACGTCGCTCAGCTGTATATCATTTAATTTTGCGGTAAGCTCAAAATCCAAGCAATCTGCCCACAAAACTCAAAAGCACGTCAAAAGCTACCGAATATAGTTTAAATAGTATTTATTCAAGGTTGAAATGAGTACTGCCTGGAGATTTGCTTTCATATTTGAGTGAGACTGTATGTTTGTGTGTGTGTGTTTCACTGCTGACGTTGAAAGGTCAGAAAGGGCTCAGGAATTTCGAGATTGCTTGGCTTACAACTTAATTATAAAAGAGTTTCCGTTGTTTCCTAATGTATTGAAGTATGAGTATCTCAAAGCCACTTGTTGCCCAGATAAATGCATAAACTCATGCTTCAGGCCACACAACACATTAGCAATGCCATTCAAACTGCATAAATCAGCATTCAAATTAGAAATTAGCCAAGTCAGGAACATACACACACACACAAACACGCAATGCAGACACTGCGTCCAGATTCGAGAACCATTCAGACTAAACTCATCCTGAACAGCCACTTGAGGTCTCTGAGCCCATTTCTCCAACTCTCTCCAACTCTCTACTACTTTCACTTACCCTTCTCTTCCACTGTTTCTATCTGCAGCTCATTCGTGGCACACTCGTCAGCGCACTCATTATTAGGCTCAAGTGCAAATTAGTGTGTTTGTTAGTGGGTTATTAAGTTCTCCTGAGCCTTTATCAACTACAACCACGCCCCTTCCACCGTCGCATCCAACAAACCACACCCCTATTTCCCCCCTATTGTTATGCTAACTAAATGAGTTTCTGCTGTGCCAACTACAGACTGTATGTACGAAAATTTTCGCTCGTTTGTCTGCACAGTAAAACTTGAGTATACAAATTTCATTTCATTGTTTTTCGAGTGCTCTCACAGCTTCAAAACGACAACAACTAAAACAACAGGAACAAAAACAATGAGAACAACAAAAATAAACGAATGCTCCTAGAGCTGTATGTATGTATGTATGTGTGTGTGGGGGGCAAGGGCGTTTTGTCTGTGTGGGCGTGGCATTCGCACTGCTCATTGTACTTGAATAGTTTTTGCAATCGTCGTCGTCGAATGGGCAAAGTTTTTGCAATTAACATGAAAATACACACACCAATACACCAAATGCAGAAAAAATGTGCTGCCTACTTTTAGGAAATTACCACAAGGAGCATCCAAAAAAAATGTAAGAGAAAAAAAAGGGGCGCATAAAAAATTAATTTAAATCAATTAAGGCAACAACCGGAGGTTAAAATGACGATAATAATGAAAAAGTATGCATAAAATCACCTTAATTATGGTTTACATCCATTTTGGGCGAATCTCGCACCCGGGCAAAAAAAAAAAAGGAATTGGAAAAAACAAACGCGAAACGCGAACCCAAACGAAACGAAACATAATAAAAATTCAATCAGCCCACAAAAGGAAAATGACTGAAAGATCTGACCCAAAAAACGCTCAACGAGCTGCCCAAAATGACATTAATTTACACATCAGCGATGCCCAAAAGGACTAAAGAGACTCAGGCGGAAGAGCAGCATGCGGCAACAGGACGATGCATAAGGAATTGTTCAAGTCGCTTGACCAAATGACAAAGCCCGTAATAAAACCAACACAAAAGTTATCAGGCATAAACAAAAACAACAACAACAACATAAATTGTTAAATAAAATTTTAAGCGTTTACCGAAAAATGAAAAGTGGCGAAAAGATTCCAGAATAATACTTCAAGCGGATAAGTTCCATAAAGCAAAAGAATTTGCATATAATTAAATAATATTAACGTAGATACAAAACATAAGCATATTCTCAAATTCTATTTGAGATTCAAATGCTACAAAACTATCTTATGTTCATATAACTAAGTTAAAACTTAACTAAAATTAGAAAAACATATACTGTTTATGTATAATATTCTGAAAGCACTCTTGGAAAGCAAGGAAAAGTTTGTCATACTAAAACTTATTTTATGGGTTTCCTTTTGACAACAATAATAGTTGTTTAAATTTGATTAAATTATGTAAAAATGTGTAGAATATCATTAGATCTGTTTTGAAAATTGAAAACGAATGAATTCCGAAGGATATACTGGTTTTGGACTGAATAGTTTCGTTTTCTCATTCTCATCCCTTGCAGAGGGTATTATAATTTTGACACGAAATGTGTAACGCATGGAAGAAGACGTCTCAGAAAACAAAAAGTTCGTATATTCGTGATCAGCATTAACAGCCGAGTCATGTCCGTCTGTTCGTCTGTCCATCTGTCTGTCTATTTATATACGTTTTTCAAGACTTTGATCTAGAGCTATCTTGATGAAACTTGGCACAGATGCTTCTTCTTTCTGCAGGTAGTTCCTTTAGTTGAATTGGCCAGATCGGACCACTATAACATATAGCTGCCATAGGAACAATCGGTTGAAAATAAGTTTTTGTATGAAAAACTTTTTTGTTTTTCAAAATATGTCAACCAAATTCATTATATCTAAATTAAAACACGTTCTACACATGTTGACTAAATTTTATCAAAATCGGATAATTATATCTTATAGCTGCCATAGGAACAATAAGTTGAAAAACAACTTTTCTTCCGCAAATCTTTTTTGCAAAGGTATTCGAACACGATCAGAAATGTTAGTAACATTCAAAAATAAGCGATAGTAGAGAAATGGTTAACAGCGTAGAGATGATTTTGCGTACTTTATAATAGCTCTAGTCATGTCGACTTAAAAGTCACTTTAGCAAACTAGGTAAAGTCAGTAAGAGAAAATTTCGATTCTGCAACATTGAGATGGAATCATTGAGAAATAGAAGTGGAATTCTAGGGAAGCATAGCCTGAGAACACAAGATATAAGAAATTTTATTTCAATGCGAATTGCATGCTTTCCTTCAAGAAGCTGGGCTGATAGGTAGCTTAAGGCTCAGAAGGGAGTGCAGTACATTAAGTCCCATAATAATAATAATAATAACTGCCGTATTAAAAACAGTAATCTAATAATGAGTTTTACCTAAAGTAGATCAAAAACATATTCTTATATTCTTAATTTATGCCCTTGAATACAAAAAGATTATAACACGCTCTGCAGAAGTACAAGAAGAGCTACGGACTACAATGCAAAGACTTAATCCACTGTGAACACTACTTGAGTGAATGTCTTAGGAAATCAACTGCAGGATATTTAGGATTTTGAGCTTGGCTTGGCTTCACTTGGCTGTCCGGAGCATAACCGCCAAAACAAGCAAATCAAGCAACTTGCTGCTAATCACAATGCGAGCCGCAAGGCCGACGAGCAAACAAAATGGCACACAGCTGCCGACACAGATGAAGATGCTGTGCATGTATGTGTGTGTGTGTGTGTGTATGTGTGTGTGTGCATGCTGGTATCTGTGTATATGCATAATTGAATTTGATAGCCCAAAAGATTGTTATTACTAGAGATTTGTGTGGTAAGCGTGTGGAGAACTGCACAATTTCTCTAACAGCTGCTTCTTGTCTACTTCAGCCATTTTGAGCTGTATTTACTTTGTGGCAGGGCAGAACTAAACACAAATATTTTCTAAGCCTTGCCGAAATATATAAATTGATGGCAGGCAACTCATTTTGAAGTAGTTGCAACTATTTCAGCAATTTTATCAGCACCACGACAGTTTGTTGTGAGTAAAAATAAATGATCTTAGTGCTCTACACACGTATATACACACATATATACACACACACACATACACACACACATACACATACACACATATCATCCTTACGTACACAATTAATCAGAGAGCATTAATTATTGTACAAAGATTTAAATTTTTGGCCAGCATTTTGAGTACGAGGCGTATACGCAATGCCGGAAATTAAACATACGCCATGTAAAACAAAATTTATGCTCAGGCATAACTTAAAGCGGAAGTTTATTGTTATGCAGTAAATGTGCCCAAAAATAGGAAAGAGCAAAAAGCTGAAAATAAGTAAAAGCAAAAAGAGCTGCCTAAGATGATGAACAATTTTGTGGAAAAAAAAATAACGAAAAAACGAAAATTTTAATATTTAAATACGAAAAACTGCTTATGAGAAAGCAAAACAACAAGAGCAACAACAACAACAGTAACAACAACAACATCACCATGCTCAACAAATGTAAATAAAAGCGCAGTGAAAATGAGATCAAAATATGCATAGCTTGATAAGCTAAGCAATACCCTGTAAATTGTTTTTCTAACTTAAATAATGTACTATAAAGCTGTTTAAATTGTTATTTACAATTTTCAGCAAGTTGGATTTAATTTGTATATTAAGTTAGCATATCTCTTAAGTTCCTTCACATAGTTGTGTTACCATTTCCCAAAAACCTAACCACTTCTTACTACAACTCGGGCCAGGGAAATGTATGCGAAAATTCAACGCTGCTTTCATTTTTGGCCGCCGCTGCCAGCGAAATTTTAATTTATACATTTTTAGCTGTGTGACTTCCTGTTGCAAATGCAGTTCTATGTGCACATAGCGAAGTTTGCACAACTTGTTTATGATTTCATGTCAAATACGTGGAGAAGTGGCCGACTACAGCCAGCTACCATCTACCATCTACCAGCCGATGGGGCGTGGCACGTAGTCAAAGGCTAACAAACGGCAGTTGAAATATCTACAAGTGGAACTTGTACGTAAGGCACGCCCCTATTTGGCACTAGAAAACTTTTTGATTTACTATGTGTGGATGGATAGCATTGCTGGGTGATGCTGCTGCTGCTGCTCCTTCTGCTGCTCCCTGGCATGTTTGCCATCTTATGTTGCATGCTTTAAGGCATCGGAAGTGCAGCTTTTGCAGCATTTTATTCTTGTCAGGAATAAGCAACTTTGACAACTTTCTAATGATTACATTAACAATAGCATCAACTTATTGTGAATGTCTTATAATAGTCTTATAATGGTACTAGCCGGTATGATCCGTCCTTGCTCGGCTAAGCATTTCACATTGCTCATCATTTACTAGATTTTTGAAACGGACTACTATAAAGTCAATTGAATGATTACCGAAAAGTCGCAAATGATAGTATTACATTTATTTTAAGTAAAACTGTCATCTTAATCAATTTGATAATGGCTAGATTATATAAATAGTTGCTACTTTCAGAGTGAGGAGCTCGATTACAGCTGCTCACGTCTTGAAAACATCACCACCTTTTGGTTCAACTGCAAAGTGCTTGGTTCCTATTGACTCTGATGCCTAATTCAATGTAAGACAGTTTCTTCGAGAGAGTTCAGGATCAGCTGTTATTCAAAGCGAATTCGTAGTTCCATTGAAAATGTTGAATACAACTTTGTTGAGTTTTTGTAATCACTCTGCAAATCCTTTCTAAAAATCAGCAAGAGCCGTAAAATCGTCTTCATCATGGTCTTCAGCTGCAGCTGATTCTGCATTATCCAGTATTTTTTCAGACTTTGCTTTATTTTATTGGCTGAGAAGAAAAGGTAAGGATCGATAGACTTTATAGCAGAGAAAGAGATGCGGCTAAGGTAACATTTTCTTGCGACCAAAATATTACTTATGATCAGAAAGCCATTAGCAGTATTCTTATCATACAGAGATCTCGAAGAGACTCGAATGTGAACGGAAGCTTTTTTCAATGTTGGCTACTTTATTCCAATGCAAATCTCTAAAACAACTAAGTTTTCTATTTTCTGGCAACAGGGTAGCTGCTATTTGAGATTTGCCAGCATGCTTTGCTTTAAAAGTAGCACAGAACTCATTTGGAAATCAAAAGAATTTACAATTGCATATATAGAGTTGCAGTGTTTTTTAAACAGCTGTAGACGAGAAGCCAGCACGTAGAGACACATATACATTTACACACATACACACATACACACACACACACACACACACACACACACACACACACACACACACACATATATATATATATACATATGTATATACACTCGTGCAGACAACTTTGTGGCTTGCAGCTGCGTTAAACCTCCCTGATAGCCCACATGCTACACTTGCAAAACGCAACTTCAATCCAAACACTTTACATATTCTCTACATAAATGCATTTAAAAAATATAATATAAAACGCGAAAACAGTTTTTAATATTGTACACAAAAAAAAAAAAAAATGGAAGTGAAATCTTTAATGCGCCTGAAAGCACGCTTCAGTATAATTTGCGGTCATGTTCATTGATCTCCTGGGAAGCATTAAAATTTAATGATTTATATTATGAAACCTTTGGGGGAAAGAGAAGGGGAAGGGGATGGGGAGGGGGAAAGGGACTGTCAGGGCAGAGTGCAGGCAAATGAAATGAAATGAATTTATGTTATGTCTCTGCTGCTGTGCGCTTAAAGGGGTTAACATTGTGAAATTAACAACAATTTGACTTATGCGCGGGCGTAAATGCCAACGCACAACGCAGAGTGTAACAAAGACACACACACACACACTTATACGCACACACACACACACATCGAGGGGTAACAATGTCTGTGCCCAAAAGTATGCTAAACAGCCCAAACGAAGGCAGCAAAAGTCATAACTCAGTGCTTGGGCAGGGGCTAGGAGGTGGAGGATAGGGGATAGAGGATAGGGGATAGGGGATAGGGTATAGGGGCACGGATTGAGGCTTGCAAAGTTGGCGAAAGGTAGCGAGAAATGTGAGTTTGGTCTGCCTGCAACTATTAATCAGGCTTTAATTGTTTTGTGTGTGTTTGTGTGTGTGTTGCCATGTTGGTTTCATTTATGTGAAGCAATAAGGGGGTACAACAAGACACTCAGACAGACAGTTAGAGAGACAGAGAGATTGAGAGACTGAGAGAGACAGAGAGAGAGCGACAGAGAGAGAGAGAGAGCGAGAGACAAACGCGCTCAGTTGAAGCCCATGCATCATGCGGCCGAAATCTTTTTGTAATCTCTGGCATTTGTCTGGATTTTTCGTAAAGTCTTCGAATAGATTTATGCTTCTTTGACAGGCACAAGATGTGTGTATGTGTGTGTGTGTTTGTGTGTGCACGTGTCTGTGGCTGGAGCTTAAAGTATCTTAAAGATACGCTACTGCCAAAAACTTGATCAAATTGTTAAAAACTTCTTGATTTCTTGCTTTGCAGCAAGTAGAAGGTGTTGGACTTAATCTAAACCAAACTGGAGATGCTAAACTTAAATTCTTCTTCGATATACGATAGTTTCATTGAAACGATAGCTCAATATGGCTTACAATATAACTAAATTAAGAAATTTATCAAATTTCTATTACAATATTCGCTTGTACAGAAATAAATATAATTTAACAAATTTAAAGACCAATTGCCGATGTGTGTTAAGGCTTATAAAAAGTGTACACTACAAGTTTTAGTACTCGATGTTCTGGCATTTGGTTGTTGTTGGCAACTCTGGCAGCTCTCTGGTCGTGACAACGGCAAACCTCACTACACATACAACACTTACCCAGAGTATACCCAGTGCAAGTTGAAGTGGTTTTTGCGCTGTGGTTGCGCAATCGTCTATGTTTGTGTTTGTGTTCGGTTCAGTTCTTATTCTGGATCGCTTTTTTTTTTGTTGTACCATGTCTGCACATGCTGCGGTCAAGGGTTGTGTTGGTGTTGCCAAAGTGTTGCCATATATTCTAAATATGTTGGTTGCTTGTTCGGTGTGCCGTTGACCAGTTGGTTGGGTGGGTGGAGTTGGGTTTGGGTTTGAGTTTGGGCTTGGGTTTGGGTTTGGGTACTGCACGTAAAAGTGGCCGAAACGACAGTTAAACGCAAAAGCGGCTAAAGCGGGCTCTAAAAACCACTTGGCAACTAAACGCGTGATTTATGCCTCAACTATGATAAGAGCTGGCAAAGTCCGAGCTGGCGCTTTATAGAAATATAGGTAATATAAAAATCATAAAAATAAGAATTTGCTTCTGCTAAGTGCACTGGACGGAATTGCAATTTCTTTACTTTTTTTTATGGCATAAAATCGCAGTTTTTATAAAATTAATTTTTACATATTTTTTTATGTTTTAATAAGTTTTAATTATTTGATGGCAAATCCAGAAGGTTTATGACAAATAGCAAGCCAAGCTGTTCGTTTTTTTCTTTTTTTTTAACGAAGTTTATTGTGTCAAGCAAAAATATTATTTTATTGGAATATAAAAAATAAGTTAACCAACTTTTTTTCGTGCATAAAAAACAAAAATTACTATCAAATTTAACTGTCACAAAGTATTTCCAAAAAAAGTATTTAACGCTTTTCAACAGTGTACCAATCCTGTGGTATTTTTAAGATTGCCACCCAAACTTAATAACAAATTCAAAAACTAGACCAGCTATTGTAACTTAAAAAAACAGAACAACATTTTTTTATGCACTTCAAATAAGATCTTGGAACACGTTAATAGTAAAGTTTACTTTATATATATCCAAATTCTGATACAATATCACAAAAATTCAAATTCATTCAAGTGATTGGAAAAAAACTCCGACAAATTTACCCCACGGGAGCGAAACGAGAAAGATGGGACGGGAAAAGGTTTTAAGGACTGCGGAACGGGCAGGATAGCTGAATGTTCTTATATTCCCATGGGTTCCGATAAACAGAACTCAGAAACCCCAGGATAACTATCATACTAGCGACGATGTCGAGTTTCCTGTGCCTCAGTTTTAGGAAAATGCTCGCCAATGGGCGAGAAATGGTAATCAAGGTCAAATTATAAGCCGAGCAAAGCCGTTTCATACATATATATTGAAGAAAAGTTCTCGGCTGGCTTGTTTGTACAGCATGTATGTGGTAAAATGACTAACCATCCTTAAATTAATAATGTTTGTCAAACAATAAAAGCAGGTCCTATGAAAAGCGTGAGTTTGCAGTTAAATCGAATGAACATAACAGAATCATTAAACTTTGGTGTCTGGCAATTTGTATGAATTTGTTTTCTATGACTACTGCTGTATTTTATGAGTAAAGTCGAACGTTTTTATCTTGTGTACAGATTCAAATTCTTTATGGTTGGTTTGTTTGCCAAGTTTTGTGCCCATACCAATTGTCTCTCAATTGCGTCTGTGTTTTTGATTATATGTGTGCAGAAAACAAAATAAATTTGAGTATAGTCAGAGAGAGAGAGCCAAAGAAATGCTTAACTAATATGCTTAATATTTTTATGATATTGCCTGCAATACAACTCTATCCAAAGTTTCAATAGAAACGGATTTGGATCAGAAAAGATTTATTTGAAATATTTTGTAAATTTAAGCTCACCTAACTGGTGTTTCTTCCAGTCGTATACAAATACCAAATATAGGTAAACATTTTCAACATACATGTATAGGTATATTTTTGAAGACGCATTGAGGCTAACATGCCACGCCTTCTCTGTGTATGCAAAAATCAGTACTCATTACTTTGGAGTAGGTTAAAAATATGCAAACAATGCTAGACACAAACTGAATCTGAGCTTGTCTTGTTTAAAGTACGAGTATGTACTATACACATATATGTTAGGATGGGGGTAGAGAAATCGAAAACAAAGGCGAAAACCTTTCACCTACAACATTGTTGAGGTTGGGAACTAAACAATGCCGCTCATCAGCAGAATCGCAATGAAAATTGGAAAATTCTCTCATTGCTGATGTTCAGCAATGCAAAAGAAATATAATACGAGTAGAAAAGAAAATGTTCTGTGCACACAAGCACACACACACACACACATATATATATACACATACAGTACAGAAATCAATGCCCGTTCCAAGAACCAAGTCCTTGATAGCTAACCAGGCAGCTTATTGTGTTTTATCATGGGCGTGGCAAAGGCAATAACAAGCCTATGAATGGGCTATGGGCTGTAGGGTTTAGGGTGTCAGGTGTAGAAAAGTAAGCGATTTGTGGTTGCATCTTTTATTTCGTTTGCATCGCATTCAACAAAAACAACTTCAATAAAAACCATAGAGTTAACGTATAACTGGCTCTCCATCAAGTTTCCTTAGATTGGGCAAGCGACGTATGGCCTCGGCTGTGAAGGTAGCTTGATCCATGTTCTCGTTTAAAGGATTACCTGTAAAGGTGATCTCGCTCAGATTCGGTGGCACACCTATGCGCATAAACTCAGCCCAGTCCTTGACAACATTGTTTGATATATAGAATACCTTGAGCGCCTTCATTGCTTCAATCGGTTTGATTTTCTCAATGTTGTTATAGCTAACCCATAACTCTTCCAAGTTCTCAGCCAAACTTTCGATGCCATTTAAGTTCTTTAGATAATTGCGTGCAAGGCTCAGTATACGTAGATTCTTCATGCCCGAAACGCCGCTAATCTTCTCAATCATATTCGAAGACAAGCTAAGTTTCTGACACTCAACCAGTGTGCTTAGTGTAGCGTCCATTTTCTCAATAGGTGGATACTGGAATTGTAATCCAATTTCTTGTGCTGTGACAGCCTCCTGTTTGTTACGATCCTCCCAGCGTGCTAAAGCATCCTTAATAGATGTAGGCTTGGCCATATTTAAGTCCTGTTCAATTTATTTTCTGTAGAAATTAAATTTACATTTTATTTATTTAATGTTGACTGAACAACTGACAAAATATGTCTGTGCTTCAAATATAGCCAGCTTACAAACAAATCCAAATTGAAACAGAAACAGAAGACTACTTTGTGAGACAAAATAAATAAAAATTTTTATTTAAATTGTTGTTGAATGTTGAGCTGCAGTTTAAAGATATGCAGACCTGTTTCTGACTTCTAATAATACATTTTACTCCATGTTCCAATTAAAATTGGGAAAAAGAAAGTTATAAAGTACTGCAAATGTATGTAACAGGCAGAAGGGGGCATTTCCGACTGTATAAAGTATATATATTCTTGATCAGCATCGACAGCCGAGTTGATATAGCCATGTCTGTCTGTCTGTCTGTCTGTCTGTCTGTCTGTCTGTCTGTCTGTCTGTCTGTCTGCCTGTCTGCCTGTCTGCCTGTCTGCCTGTCTGCCTGTCTGTCTGTCTGTCTGTCTGTCTGTCCGACTGTCCATATGAACGCGTCGATCTCAGAGACTGTAATAGCTAGAAATACCAAACTTGGCGAATAGGTTTCTGTATACCACAGCAGATCAATTTTATTTAAAATTTCTGGCGAAATTCAGTTCAAAATCGAAATCAGCAACACAATATTGAAAGCGATGCAGAATGAAAAGTTCTTGGAGTTGAAAACAGGCCTAATAAGGCTTAAGAAAATTATTCGAAATTTTAATTTATTTTTTGTAAATGTCTTTTGGTTTTGAGGTTCAACATTAAGCACATTTGTAAATAAACTTTAGTCTAATAAACAGCATAAATATTATGTTTTAAGTACTTCTATGGAGTCTAGAGGTCAGAGTTCTTTTCTTCCTCTTTCGCTACCCATTTACTATCCCTCTCTCTCACCTTCTAAATGCAATTTATTTATTTGCCTCTCTGTTTACTCGGTTTTTGGCTGCTCCCCAAGCTCTGTCTGGCACACGCTGATAACTTCATTGGCATTGCCTTTTGTTTGAGTCTCGTTACAAGCTGGCATGGGGGTTTGGGGTTAGGGGTTTTGGGTTTGGGGCTTGTTTGGTTCCCCAGCTGCCATATGCCATAGCAGTCTGCGTTTTTTAATGCTTTTTTTTTTTGTTTTTGTATGTCATGTTTGCCTTGTATGTGTGTATTGTGCTTTGTGTCAGGACCCCTCGGGACTTTATTACACATATTTGAGGTGATAATACAGTTTGCCTTGCCATTTGGGGAGCTTGGCGCCCGTCTGCCAAACTTTTTTGCTCTGACAATTATTTAATATATGTTGTTTTTATTCTTGCTTTAATTTGAAGCGTTTTGTTTAAATATTTGTTAGCTGCTGTTATCGCACACGTTGCAACATATTTTCAGTCATAAATTATTAAATTTATTGGTGCGGCCCAATAAGTAAAATAAGAATCAAAAAATGTCCTACATTCTCATATGGCGCACGTTTTTTTTGATAATCGTCCAAAAATGTTGCAAAACATATTTGACTTTTTGTAATTCTTTCAAATCGCCTTGTTGTTGTTTTTTTTTGTTATTTTTTTTGTTTTTCTTTTTTTTTTTTGAGTGCAAAATGAAATTTTTTGCTCTCATAAATTCCGTGCTCAATGCGGCAGAACTGACAAACAGGAAGAAAATATTTGTAAGGATGGAGGCAAACATTTTATGTAATATACATACAAAGTCTAATTTATGATTTTAGTGGGTCAGCAAAGTGGTTGGTGTGCTGTGCTGTGATTGGGCATATGAAAAACGTAATGAAAATGCATTGGTATTCTAAATACTATTGGGAAATTATAGAAAATGATGTATTAAAATATTCCAGACAGGTCAATAGGTGCCAAAAACCATTATTCACAGAAAAAGTTGTGGAATGCTTAAGTTGTTTTCGCTTTAGAATGTGTAAACATTTTCATAAAGTCTTTTAGAAAATCAAGTATTCAGTTGTTACATGTTGTTCAAATCTATATATAATTTTTGAAAGCTTTTATATTGTCAGGTATGCTCCCATTTAAACATTCGGCAGCATATCCTGTAACTACTTTGAATATTACAGAATTTAGCTCGAAGGACTTTACAAATTTCTACCGATTGCTTTTTACTAATACTATCAATGTGGTTTTTTTTATGCATAACGCAATGTTGGGAAATTGTGCACTTAAGTACTTATTACAGACTAAGTCAAAATTTGGTTTTTAGTTTAGTAACACAGTGACAAAGCCACATTAAGCATTATGTCAATGGAATTTGCATTATTACAAGTATACAAATTAGGCATTTTCTTGACCACAATTCCATTTTCTTGTAGTCCTTCAATGTGCACTGTTTGGCAGCTATTCCAAGGAACATGAACTATGCCATAGATGGCAGTAGGCTGCAATTATGGTTCCCTGACTGGCACTAGTAACTCAACACTGGTGTATTCCAAATGCATTTCAACAATTAAGCAACGTTGTCCCCAAAAGCGGGCAGTGAGGTTGTCGCTAGGACATCCAAGCAACGAACCCAGCAAGGAGCGTCCCATATGGACACATGCATTATCACTCACATGGAACAAACATACAAAACCGAGCGAAGGCTTCCTCCCTCTCGCTCACATTACATGCGTAAGGCTGTGTGTGTGTGTGTGTGTGTGTCCATGTGTGTGTGTATGTGTGTGTGTGTGGTAGCCCGAGAAGCCACAACATGTCCTGTCATGCAACGCAGGACGTTGCGCAGCGGTAACATGCGGTAAACGTTACAGTTGTTGACAGCCGTGTTTGTACTGTTTAGTTTCAGTTAACAAGCGAGGGACGACACAGCCAGAAAAATAGAAAAGAGAGTGCTGGGAAAGGGGCAACAGGGAGAGGCAAGCGAAAAAACTGTCATCTTTTTGGCAATTTGTTAAATGAATAGCCATGATATTAAAGTGTTTTTCAGAGTTAGAAATTCTACTAAATTTAGAAAATGTGGTAGTTCGGCTTGGATCCAAACCAATTCGAGACCAGACTCTTAACTTTTTTTAAAGCAAGTAGTCGAATTTAGCCGTTCAAAATTTTGGCTTAACTTGTTTCATTTCACCCACTTTTTTAGATCATTTTCCAATGTCCTTTCTTAGTGCTCAGTCTGTTTGAGATGCGAAAGTTAAAAAAATGAAAGTCTTATGTAAACTTTTGTCGATCACTATATATGTATACCTATTGTTATAATTTAGAGCATCCTTATAAATGTATTTTTTGATTGAGATCTGAATCATCATTGCTTTAAAAACCGCAAGATTGCAGCTCAAATGCACAACATAATAGTCCTTGCAGAGGGTATTATAATTTTGTCACATAAATCAGAGTCGACCGGTTCGAGCCTCCTCCACATTGCTTTAGAAACAATGTGTTGATAATTTAGTTTTCTTATGCGAAACTGCAAACATAACTTTTTTATTCTTGTTTAAACAACATTTGACTAGACATTGTTAAGATTTTATTTGCGTTTTATGTTTGCCAGACTACCTTTAAAATTACCAGCTATATTACAATAGAGTCATTTGACATAAGTATGTTTCTCAGTCGTTATCAGGATCTGACTCAGCTTGTTTGCTTGATGTAAAGTTTTCAATATGCAACGTTTTCTCTTTCCAACTATTTTTTTTTCAGCTCTTTATTTTTGTGTTGCATTTTGTTGTTGTTGCTATGGCCAGGTGTTTTATGGAGAAACATGTTTTCATACATAAAAGTTTTACGACAACAACTTCAGTGTATACTTGGGAACATTTTGTGCCTTATGGATGACTTTCTCCAAGTAAAAGTGTGCGCAATGTTGCCAGGTTTAGCTGCATTAAGTGAGCCGTGTAAAATGCTGCAGTGAACAAACAGAGGGACTCAGACTATTTTAGTAACTTTCTTGTAGTGTAGTATTTTTATTTTTCATTGAACAAAAGAAATGAGTTTATAGCATTCAAGAAATTGAAAGGCTTATAGGAAAATTGTGTTCACACACAAATACTGTTTTAAGTTAGGCAAATATTCCTTTCTAGTTTCTAGTTTTAGAATTAATATTATTAATAAATTTAAAAAACGTTCAAGTGTTGAAGATTCAACTGATTAAACTCATGTTACTAACAGAGAAGAGAAGCAATGTAACAATCAAATATTGCAATGTTATTTGCTGCTTTTCTCATTGACTGCAATATACATATACTCAGCTTTCATAAGCGATTGTTCCATATGAGTACATTAACATATACCTAAATATAATATTGTCATCAAAATCTGTAAGTTTAAGATAGTTAAAACCGCAATGCTCTGCCTGAACTCACACTGAGCTGCTTAGTGTGCACAATGCGTTTTGTTCAATAAGGAACATTCCTTAGCAAAATCTATGGCGTATAGTCAATTAAAGTCCTTTGAAGATATATATATATATATATATATATATATATGTATGTAAATAAATGAAGTGCATTCACAGACATTTATAAACAAGGCGCAGTCCTAATTAAAGACACAAATCTGCATTGAATAACTTAATTTTGGGGCATTAGACAAGTTTGGGAGCTCACGTTTCCCAAATCAATAATAATGTGGTATGGTATGTTTTAAGGGGGATGCGGGGCAATAGATTGGTTGCCCAATTTCATGTGCTTTGCACACACACAAACACAGACACAAACACACACACATACAGACATAAACTGCAATTGAGTTTGAGTTACATAACCGCAAATAGACAGCAGCAACCGGTTGAGTCATCAAGTTGCAAAAGGTCGTCTAGGAAGAGGAACAGGAACTTGAAATGGATATGTTCCAGAAGCTTGGGGAAATTGTCTGATATTTATGATTGCTGCAAACAAAAGATACCTATGATGGCTGCAGTTGAAATTGATAATTATGATGCACAATATTTGTCTATTGTTCGCACACAAGCACAGTCATGCACACACACAGACACACACACACACACACACGCGCACACGCCTACGCACACTTGCACATCCTAACAGGCAGACATGTTTGTAATTGAGAAATTTGTGCATAAAAAGAGTTTTTAAGTTTTCCAAACTTGTATTGATTGCTAATTGAATGTAGATCAGCTAGAGACTAAAAGTATTCTACCTTTAATATTCAAGAGTTTGTGCTTTAATTCTTTCTGTATGCCTGTCTGTATGTCCTTATGTTTGTCTTATTATTTCTTTGTAAACGACTCTGTCAGTTTTGAAGCCATCTTAATATAACTTGGAACTGATGCTTCTCTTTGCTGCATTCAGCACATATGGCAGAATTGGCTGAATCGGAAAACTATAACATATAGCTGCCATAGCAACCATCGCTAAAAAAATGTTGCTTTCAAGATACCACAATTTTAATCATTATCCATGCATGTTAACAAAATTTCTTAGAAATCGGTTGAAAAATGAGTTAAGTTATCTTTGCCAAACTCACCCATTCCTAGTTTAAATATAACTTTATCATTCTGACCATATGTTATCAAAATCAGAGAACTATATCTCATAGATGCCATAGATCAATCCATTGAAATATGTCTTGTTGTGTGAACAACTTTTCAGTGTCTAAGCTGATCTCAACAATAATCACCCATCCTAAATTTAAGTATGATTTTGACTTGCTGACTTAATTTGACTTAAATCGGACTAATCTATATAGCTGTGGTGGGAACAATCGTTACCGATTAATCGGTAGGAAAACGAGTACAGAAAATATTGTTTTTTTTCAGAAGTTATCTCAACTAAACACCCCCATTTTAAGTTAAAGTTTATTTTTGTTATTCTGACTAAATGTTGCTAGAATCGGGCGACTATATCATAAAGCTGCCATAGGCATAATCTGTTGAAATACGAGCTGTTGTATGAAATTTCTTTTTGTTTATGCAAATATTTCCACACATTTTTCCTAAGTGTAATCAAGTGTAATCTTATAGCTGTCATATGAACACTCGATCGAAGTTTGAGTTTGTTAATAAAGAACTTTCCTGTTAAGGTTAAATTTTCGCCACGACGTAGATAAATTGTCTTTATTGTTTTTGTATTTCAATTTAGCGCTGCGACAATTTTCAAAATGAAAGCTCACGCTTATTAGAGAAGAGAGATCCAAAAATGTGTGTTGGCTTATGTTGTATAACTTATTACAAACATAATTAACACTATATTCCCCAAATGCCAACAGACAACTTTCAACTGCAGAATCATTTGCGGTCTGTCTGACAGCCAGAGATAGAGACTAAAGGAGATGAGTTGCGAGAGGAGAGGAAAGGAGTGGAGAGACTTGGGCCGCCAGACTGACAGCCTCGACTGATGCTGATGCTGACTGCTGTCCCCAGTTCTTGTCTTGTTGCAGGACTCGCTTACATGGCAACTCAAAGTGATTCAAGCATTCATCGCTCTCCCCGGTTGTCCATTGCGGCTGCTGGTGACTTATGTGATGCGCCGTGCACCAAATTATAAAATGTTTGGCCAGGCCGCAATTTCACATATCAGAGAGTTCTCGTCCGGGCAGAGGACGTAGGACATAGGACATAGGACATAGGACACAGGACACAGTGCCAATGGCATTTCCTTGTCCCTTAATGCATTGCAACAAAGAACGTTTCAAACGAAGTTTGCTTCATTTCTATCATAATTAAATTATGCCAAGCAACATATGGGTCACATATTGCAGATATACTAAAGAGACCATTCCACCCAAATGCACTATAGAATGCCATTATTTTTACAAAGCGTGATAATGCATAAGCAACTTGATTAGAATATATCGATAAACAAGTCTTTTTATTAAAGAAGACATGCTGATAGTGGGCGGAGACCAAGACCAGCTGTTTTCCCAGAGAGTTGTGGCAAGTCTTTGATTGCCAACCAAACGCTCAATTATCTCTTTCATTTGTAATAATGGTGAGTAATATGCAGTATCGAAAAGCGGATAAGTTAACCGACGGGAATGCGATACTGCAATAGATATTTCAAAACTAGAAAATATGTTAAATAATGCTAAAACAAGAAGGAAGGTGCCGAAGATATGTAACCTTGCAAAAAGATTTGCATAAGAGAACTTATTTTTCAACTGATCGTTCCTAAGGCAGCTATATGATATAGTGGTCCCATAATGATGAAATTTGGTCATCATGTATAAACTGTCCTTAAACTTAGGTAAACTGAATTTGGTTAAGTTTTCTTGAAAAATACAAAAGATTTTCATGCATAAACTAATTTTTCAACCGATCGTTCCTATGGCAGCTATATGTTATAGTGGTCCGATCTGGCCAATTGAACTAGAGGTACTACCAGCAATAAGAAGAAGCATCTGTGCCAAGTTTCATCAAGATAGCTCTAGAAAAAGGCTTGAAAAACGCATATAAACAGACAGACACACGGACAGACAGACATGACTCGGCTGTTGACGCTGATCACGAATATGCGAATTTTCTTTTCTGAGACGTCTCCTTCAATGCGTTACACATGTCTTGACAAAATTTATATTCTTTAAAATGTATTTTGCTTTTTCAAAAAGTCGATAATATTTCAAATGCAGTTAGAATATTATATAATGTGAAAAAGATATGATAATAAATCACATTAGTTCACAAGCAATAAATCATTTGAAGTCATCACAAAAACGATGACACACTTAGCATTTTCATTACGAAAGCAGCTTGCTAATTTATACTTAACAGTTTAATTTACATATTTAATTAATGCACAGAATTGCTTGCCATCTCCCCCTCACCCCCTGTCCCCTTCATCTTAAGAGACTCGAGAGTTGAGAGCACTTATGTCGCTGCACAAATCGCTTGATAATTACTTAAAATAATCTACAGCCGCACGACGCCTTGGTGGGCCAGGACCAGTGCACCGGGGCAGAAAGCTTAAATGCAAACGTGGTAGCAAAAAACCAAGAGCATAACCAGGCCAAAAGCATCCAAAGGCAAATCCCAAACACCCTTTTATGTCCCAAGCACGCATAGAACGTTTGCCAAGTGCAATTTCTCAACTGGCAACAAAACAGCAAAACTGGGATGCTGTGGGTAGTAGGAGGGAGTAGGTTGAGGAGGGAGGGAGGTGACAACTGTGGGTTGCGAAGAGAAACTATCAAGTACCCAAACTATGTAGACATGGAACCCAGGCCAACATATTCGCTTAATGTTTTTTGATTTTATTTTTATAATTATTTTTCTTTTTGTAACAGAACTCGAAAAACAATTAAGCGACAAGTGTCTCAATTTCAACGTCACTTACAAACATTTTATGCACCGCTCAGAGACAATCATCCAAAAAGATAGAGCGAGACAGACGAAGCGCCAAGAGTGAGACAGCGAAAGCGCAGCGCATGAAATGCAAAAGTTTATACTATTGTAAAAATACGTGACTGGGTGCGGGTGCAGAGAGACAAGAGACAAGAGACAAGAGACAATAGACAAGAGAACTGAAAACCAGAACAGAACAGAACAGAACACACACAGAGACATCTACAGCGACCAACAAAAAAAAAGTTAGAGAAAAAGCTTAATTATTTGTGTGCTCTCTGGTTGGGTAAAGGTCTGCCAGGATCTTTTATGGCGTTGGCACTGCACTGCTCTGCAGAATCCTGGCGTAAGCAATTGTTGCAAATGTGTAAATATGCGCTTAAAAGTATGCAATGCATTTTAATCGAAAAGGTCTGCATTAAATGTGTGATCTTTTTTGCACAGATGTGTTTTCAATGAGATATTGTAGATTAAAGATGCCAAGGGTTTGAAGACCGTGACGTAAAGAGACAGATTATCTGTTAATATGTTTCATAAGGTTTGGACTTTGATTGAAACCGTAAAGACTAAAAACATTTATTACACTCTGCAACAATTGGAGGCTTTTCGCGTGTATCTGGACCCATATTATAAATTATGAAACATTTTTTTCATTCAAAACGTTTTGAAAAAGTCATCTTTCGTTAAAATCTATGTAAGAACTTTCAAGCTAAAGCCAGTTGAACAATTCAACATTTTTCAATTTTATAGTTTTTACTTTAAGCGATCAAAATTATTATCATTAGAGACTAGAACAACTATATTTTTATAAATATTTTCTTATTCATAATCCATAAACAAAAGATTTGGTCATCAAAAAGTTGCATTCATATAGACAGACAAACGGACAGACGAATCCTTGTTATAGCACTGAACGCATGTTTCAAGGTATTATTTGAAGATGATGTAATGCGCTGATCTTTGTGATTTTAACACAGATGATGTATCTTCACTTAAGCAAGAATTTGCAGCAATAAAGAAAACACTTTCGCAAAGAAGAAATGAGCGATTGAAATCAGTTCTTAGTCAATTTTTGTGATTGAAATTGATACGCTTGATTTTTGAATTCGTTGGCGCTAAAGCAAATCCCAAAGGATTATGGCATGTTGCCACATTAGTCCAAACAACATCAATAAACTGTCCTGAAAGTGTTCAGCCACAACGCCACCACATCACACCAAGCAAACACACTCAAGCCCAAAAGACCATAGCATACCACACCACGCCCACGCCCACAGGTTACATCAAGAGCAGCAAAACGCCCACAGGTGTGGTCCAGAACTGGTCAGGAACTGCCTTCATCTGGTCAAACCATCTACGCACACACTCATCCACAGCCAATCGTTTCCCATTTCGTGTTAAATTACACATTGAATCGGATTGCGGCGGCCATAACATGTGGCCCTCTGTTTCAGTTTCTGTTTCTGGTTCTGTTTCTGGTTCTGTTTCTGTTTCTGCAACCCTTCGTCCTATCTGCACCCTTCTACCTTCTCTACAGCTTATCCGCACTCTGTGTGTGTGGTCATCGCATTGGACCCTCGATAGGTTTTTGCGGTTTTTTAATCAAGTTATTTACGCAGAAAACCCTGAGGGTTGAGCTGGGGTTTGCTTTGGTTGGATTGGGTGAGGTTTCGGTGGGTTTGTTGGGGCGTAGTGCATAGTTCGTGGTGCGGGCCGTTTGCTTAATGGCTTAAGTAGCCCGTCGCATAAATAAATACGCATATATATATATATAAGAATGTATATATTTTTGGGGGTAATTTGTTAAATATGTGCTCAAATAAATCACAAATGTGTTTCGCAATCAAAGTTTCTCTGTTTGTCCAACGGTTTATTGTTGTTTCAGTTGCTGTTGTTGCTGTTCTTGTTGCGATATTCTTTGTTTTCTCGATTTCTCAGCTCTTTTAGTGTTCAGTTTGGCAAATCTCTGGCATCAAATTTATTGCGTTAATTCGCATGTAAAATATATTGTACATTTTCTAAGCATTTATCAAGCGTTTTATTATTGACAGAGGTCGGTGGCAGTCGACTGTTTGGGTAGTTTGATGGTTGCGGGGGGTGTTAGGGGTACTATGCCTGGGCGGTACAAAAATAACTTCTCTCCCCAGTTGGCATATTAAATGTCAAAAGTTTCGGCTTAATATAAAAATGGTGAATTTGTATTTATGTGAGGCTGCGGTCAGCAATAAATTTCCAAAAGTTTCGGTTAATAAGTAAAACATTTTTGGCATATTGAAATTGAGTTTCGATTTGATGAGGATGAAAAAGCCGTGCAGATAAGCCAAGGATTCATATCAATGAAAAGTAGTATCTATTCACTGTGAACTTGAATGCCAAATGCTTAAACCTATACTTAGATATGTATTTATGGATTTTTGATATTTGTGAGACTCGGTCTGAGACCGAAATATAACAACATTGTTCTTCAATTAAGCCCTTGCAGAGGGTTTTTTGATAAAAGATTTCATTTGTCAACAGAATGTTAGCCGAATATCTTAATTCTCTAAAAGTTAATTCTATTTTCATTCAATTCATTTTCAAAAGCTAAAGAATGATTCTCGAAATACCTAATTATCGAAGAATTAATTCTAATTTGAATTCAATTCTTTGACAGAGCTGTTAAGAATGATTCTCTTATACTTAATTCTTAAAGAATTAAATCATATTTGAAGTCAATTCTTTATCATTACCAAAAGAATGATTCACCAATCTTGAAATTTTTGTGAATTTTAAGTAAAAATTGAGTATTATCTAAACATGTCTTAACTTATATCTGCCAAACGAACAATCTGTCGAAAATAAAGTTTACTTTTGCTTTTTCCAAAGCACGTTATTCAAAGCATGCATGTTTTAGTGTCATTTTAATTCAACCAAAAGTTTATTTTGAAAATGTCAAATAATAGTTAACAAAATTATGTTATAATATGAGCGGCAAACGGCATAAATAAAATTCTGGGTCATATAAACACGAGGACTGCTTTGGTTTTGGTTTTACTGTTGTTGAGTTGTTCCATCTCGTTTTATCGTTGAGCATCCAAAAATTTCTGAACAAATTGAAAATTCCAAAAATCGCTGAAGCATGCAAGTAGAAAATGATAGAATCCACAATGAAATGCACAAAAAAGATGAGTAAAAATAAAAGAAAGAACTCACATCAAGAGACATTCAGATAGAGTGGGTTGTGCCTTGTTTCCACACACACACGCACAACACACGCACACACACATACACATACACACCCACACACTCACACACACACACACACACACACACACACACACACACACACACACACACACACACACACACACACACACACACACACACACACACACACACACACACTTTGGTTCTATCACACACATGTGACGTCGCCGCTGACATCGACGACACATTGCCACAAAATGCAATTGCATAAAGGTCATAGGGCAACATTGCAAAAGTGGGCGTGTTGGGTTGGCAAGGGCGGGTCGCACAGTTGCTATGTGGCTTTGCCATGAAAGTCAAAAGCAACTTTTGCAGCTTGTAGGTAGCTGAGCAGCGGTAAAGCTAAAAGAGAGAGATGAACAAAAGTCGCCTGGGAAAATATTTTGTCATGTCATCAGTGCGCTGGCAACTGTTGCAGTTGCCGTCACCGTCGCCGCCATGTTGATGATACTCCATCCATCTATCCATATATCCGTCTGTCTGCCCGTCTTTCCATTCGTCCATCCGTGCCACCACGCGTCAGAGTCGAAATCGTCGTCGCTGTCGTCATCGTCATCGTCAATGGGACTGACGCCAGCAAATGTGGTTACAATAATTTATGCACTTGTAATGACAGACAACAAAGCGTTAAAGAACAGAAACCCATTGCAGAACCCAAACCAGATCCCCAATCCCAATCCCAATCCGAATCCGAACCTGAATCCAAGCCCCAACTCCAACTTGAACCAGATCCAGATACGCTTTGCTGTCAGCCATGCGACTGACGCGCAATAAAATGAGCTTCATATGTGTGTGTGTCTTTGTTGTTGTTGTTGTTGTGACTACCGCTCTGCCGCTCCTCCTCTTCACTTCCCAACTCACTCCCCTCGGGCTGCTTTTAAACGGGTATGTCTCACATGAGGCGACGTCAGAGTAACGTTGATGTGCAGCCTTCATCGCTCGTCGGCCGTCCTACGTCGTCGGGAGAGCAGGCAGGCAGGCAGGGAGGGAGGGGCTTTTTGGCCCCCACTTCAAAATTAATTTTAAATTTATAGTTGGCGCTATTGCGTTAAATGTTGCTGCGGATACGGACCTGCCTCTCTCCTGCCTCTCCTTGTATGCTTCACCGATGTGCAGCGGGCACAGCTCGGCAGCCAAGGTACGAGGGGCGTTGTGATGGGTGGGGGGTATATCTATCATGGTGTTGAGTGATTTGCGAGTGTCAAAGGAGTCTTCGTCAGGGTTTTCTTACCACGTCGTCGGTGTCCTTTGCGTCACATTCGATTTATGTTAATATACGCGAGCCACGCGCCAACCACAAAAGCGATGCGGTTGCAGTACTTAACCCACTGCAATGCCCACTGCGCGCACAGTGGGATAAAACGAATAATTCTTTAATATTTGCATAAAAAGTTTAAATATGCTTTAAGACATTTCATTACGAAAAAGATTTATGCTCATTATATAATCTGTTCTGCATTTCCGGGTTAAAAGTTGTAGCAGAAGGGACGGAGGTTATCTGTTGTCTAACTTTTTGGGGAATAGCGGACTTTGCTTATGTTAACGAATACACAGGCAAATAATAATAAGTCATAAAATGTATAGTATCAAATTTGTTATATATTAATTGAAAAATTGAACAGTATTCGTTTTAATGAATGATTACATTTCAAATAAAAACCCCTTACGCGAGGTAAAAGTTTAGGGGCGGTGCATTTTCAATCCACAAAACTTCTGATATATAATTTTTTGACGAAGTATTTTCTGATTAATATAAGAACTATTTGAAATTATAAAATTAATTTTGCATTCCGCACGTTGCGCTTAAAGATTCAGCTTCTTTTTATTGTACCCAAGTAACTTCTGCAGTGTACCGATATGTAGAACGTGTCTGTATCTTCTTTGGTTAGGAAACTAGCGGTTTTTAGCGTTTTCCCAGAAAACAAACGTATCTTGGGTTGTAATGGAGAACAAGTCCTCAAAATTCTTGACAGCTACCTCAACGCGTTGATACAAACAAACAGACAAACAAACAAACTGACAAACTTTTTATTTCAATTTGGAAAAGTCACTCAAATTTAAAAATGCTCATAACTTTTGACCGAACTATCAGATTGGGTTGAACGAGGTGTCATTCGACGCGTATTCAGAATTATAATATTTGAGCGCTTAAATTAAAAATCAAAAAGCCCCAACGGCCCCAAGAGCTCCAGTTCTTTAAATTGTTTTCTTCTCATCTTATCGCCTACATCTCATGAACCTAGCAAGTTGGCAAAAGTTTTAATATACACTTTTTTTAGATAAAGCAAAATATATATATATATATTTATATTGTTTTTAAAATACATTTTTTAGTTTTTGTTTGCGAAGCGTTCAAATAAGAGTAAGAAATATGATGTTGCCCCAGAGTGGCATGATCTTTAAAGTTGAGATCAAGCTGACTGAACCAGAAAGTCAAGAGTCCAGCAACAAAATAATGTCAAAAGCAGCAATCAAATACGATTTATTTAATAAATAGAATAAGAAACAAGTAAGAATACTCTAGTCGAGTGTGCCCGACTACGAGACTCCCTGCTCCCAACTTGCATTTCAAGCAGTTCAGCGGCAACACAAGCATGCAGCTTACTCAACTTGCACAGTGCATGTCAAACTGTTGTTTCTGCCTGCTGAGACAGGGGTAATAGATTCTTCCATAACTTTGGTGCTATTTATCCGATCGTGTTGAAATTTACACATCCGAAAGACATTGTTTAAACATACATGTGTACTAAAAATTAAGCTCTATCTTTAAAATTGTGGCTGTGGGAGTCTTTTGCGATTTGCGGGGGTGCGGAGGGGTGCATCCGAAATTTGAAATAAACTTGATCTGCGTATGGTATACAGGAACCTACATGCCAAGTTTGGTGTCTCTAGCTTTTGTAGTCTCCGAGATCTGTGTGTTCATACGGACAGACGGACAGACAGACGGAGAGACAGACGGACAGAAAGACAGACAGACGGACATGGCTAGATCGTCACGGCTGTTGATGCTGATCAAGAATATATATATAGTTTATTTAGTCGGAAATGCTTCCTTCTGCCTGTTACACACATTTGCAGTACTTTATAACTCCCTTTTTCCCATTTTTAATGGGAACAGGGAGTAAAAAGAAAACAAGTAAGAATACTCTATTCGAGTGTGCCCGACTACGAGACTCCCTGCTCCCAACTTGCATTTCAAGCAGTTCAGCGGCAGCACAAGCAAGCAGTGCACTTAACTCGTAAACTGCTTGTCAAACTGTTATGCTACCAGCTGAGACGGGCGTAATAGATTCTTCTATAAGTTTTGTGCTATTTAACCGATCGTGTTGAAATTTACACATCCGAAAGACATTGATTAAACATACATGTGCACCAAAAATTAAAGCTTTATCTTTAAAATTGTGGCTGTGGGAATCTTTTGCGATTTGCGGGGGTGCGGGGGGGTACATCCGAAATTTGAAATAAACTTGATCTGCGTATGGTATACAGGAACCTGCATGCCAACTTTGGTGTGTCTAGCTCTTATAGTCTCTGAGATCGACGCGTTCATACAGACGGACAGACGGACAGACAGACAGACAGACGGACATGGCTAGTTCGTCTCGGCTGTTGATCCTGATCAAGAAAATATATATAGTTTATATAGTCGGAAATGCCTCCTTCTGTCTGTTACACACATTTGCACTACTTTATAACTCCCTTTTTCCCATTTTTAATGGGAACAGGGAGTAAAAAAGATGTTGCCCCAAAGTGGGAATCTGTCGAGCACTACACCCAGTGTTTGCTTAAACTGATTGAGAATTATAAGCGACAAGACAATCTAAAAATAACTTTATTTTTTCCATTTTGATTTCGATAGAGTGGCTTGTTGGGGGCAAATAATTTTGATGCTACAATGTGAAGCCAGAGCAGTAAAATAATCAATCGTTTTATATTTAAGTCAGAACGCATAGACATATCTTTGATTTAATTCGTTTTATTAAAAAAATGCATTAAAACTTGAACACATTCTGGCAAAGTTAAGGGTGTCTTAAGAAGCTAGTCAGTATTCATAATGTCGAAAGAGGAAATATCTTTGTAACTATATGTAGAACGTGTATGTAGTTTTTTTGGATTGGGTTGTCAAGTTAAGTGGCTTTAAGAGTTTTCCCGCTAAACTCGTGGGGAAAATTGGTGGAATAGAGATTTCTCGGCTTATAACAGAAATCACGTTCACAAAATTTCAGAAGGTTATTTCAACGCTTTGACACAAAAAAATAAACAAAGAAACATATAAAAAAACTGACCTTTGATCTCATTTTAAAATTGAAATTGTTTTTATTCGAAGCAGGCATACATTGAATTAGAATAAGCATGCGTTAAGAAATTGTACCAAAGGAGCCTCGTGCTGCTTCGTCACTAGCGTGGACTGCCGTCCACAGTGATAACATTTAAATAATTATTGAAAAGAAAATATGAAAATAATACTTATAATAGTAAAAACGAGTTATTGCTGGGGTAAGTCAACATATTGTCCGTCAATGTCGAATAACTTTCAGAATTTTTCTTAACAAAATTTGATATCTATTGATATGCAAAAACCATAAGGACTAGCTCTATTTTGTTTGCATAAATGGAATAACTATAATAACCTATACAAAATATGTGTTACGACAAGAAACTGGGTTTTTCATCAAACAATTTTTCATTTATATGATCAGATTCGGTTAACCCTTTGTAAATATATAAAAACTTGTGATATGTATAAGAACAAACAGTTTTGCATAAATACTTTTGAGAAATAGCTTTGAAATGGTTATATGAAACAGTTCTGATCAGTTCTAATATAATCGACATATCTTCAACAAATGTTAATACTGACTTTTGACCCACTGTGCTGAATCGCTTGTGTCTCTAAGACGTGCATCTTCAGCACATTGGCAATGACTACAGCTCCGATATGATGCCCCCTTTGGGCTCATCAGCTGCCTCGACAACACGGTAAGTGGGGTAATTTTCAATGTAAACGCAACGCCTACGGCAGCTGCTTCAACAAGCCCTGTGCACCCCCGTCTCCCCGGGACACCCCATACCCTTACCCTGGCGCTGTTTGTAACTTGAGAATAACTTTGGGCGTGAGCCTAGGCCTTTGGGGCGTGGCCCATTCATTTGCATTGTGTGCGAAGGCTGCGTACGGCAATTGCATTTTAAATGCAGCTGCCACGCCCTGCGGCGCCACCCACTGTTGCCGCTGTTGCCGTTGCCGCCTTTGCCGACGACTGTTAAGTAGGCAGCGTTGTGTGTCGCTTGTAAAAGCTGAGTAACGTTTTTATAGAGTGCAACAAATGTTATTCTCTCAGGCAGCTGTCTCCCTCCCCATATTCTCTCCCAATGCTATGCCATGCTGCTAATATGCAAAATTCACTTGGCCCGCAGTCACCTCGTTTCAGATATATTTTTTGTTTTTGTTGAATTTGTATTTTTTGTGCCCTCAAACTTCAAACTAAACATAAAGTGTTGCCTAATGGGTTTTGAGTGTTTTCGACGACTACGACAACAACAGCAATAACAACAACAACAACAATAGCAACAGCAACAACAAATGCAGCAGGAACAGAAGAGCACAGGACAGCCCAGAAATGTATGCTATGCAATTTTTTGGTTGTTGTAGTTGCTTTGGCAAAAGTTGGTCATTAGCGTTAAAATCTACGCTGCTGCTGCTGCTACTACTGCTGCTGCTGCTGCTGCCTTCAGGCCTTGATGCAAAAACAACAACAAGTAAATAACAATTAAAAACTGTTATGCAGCGCAAAAATCTCCTAATGACTTTGGTTTGCCTCTGAGGTCAAGGATAAATTGCTTTTGTTTCCTGAATACATTTCCAATATTGACGTAACAATTTTTATTGCTTTATTTATTCAATAAATGTAAGCTTAGTGGAAAAGAATTATGAAATGACTAACGGGCAAGTAAAGTGTTTAAAACTTATTTTGCTAAATCCGGCTATAAAGTCGAAACTGTTATATGACACTTTTTTTTTTGTTTTTCAACAAACTCATTTCTAAAGCTACACTTAAACAAGTAAGAGCGTTGCAGTCGCATGCACCCGACTGTGATATACTCTTTTTTTCGAATCTTTGTGGAGTCAGAAGTAGGCGTGAATATTGTATTTTTGCTCAAATCTTTCAAGTTTTGCCATCAATTTAAATTTGGTTGGAGTAACAAACTTTGTCCGATCTATTTATTATGACAACAGAATTCAACTTGTGAAATTTTATGATTCAAGCTAAAGGGGCGTGGGAAATACAGACTTTGCTTTTTTGTGGGGGCGAGGGTGGGCGTGGCCAAATTTTTTAAAGTGAGATCAATCAAGAAAGTGATTAGTAGCCCTTCTGCCAAATTTGGTTACTCTAACTGTAAAATTGTGGAATATATAGGTTTTTGCGGTTTGTGGGGTAAGTGGTGGGAGTGGGAGGGAGATCTCTGACTATGGTATATATCATTATATATATATGTTGCTGTAGCTTCAAAACTGTGGAAAAAAACTGCGTTCACACGGACGGACGGACGGACAGATGGACAGACGGACATTTCACAAACCCAATATACTCAGTTCCTTTTTTTTTCACAAAAAATTAAAAAAAGATTATAAATAGTATCAAAAGTCTTGAAAATTTGTTAAGCGAGTGAATCAAGCTGTGGGAAATCTTCGCCCACTAACGGGGAATTGTGTTCAAAGTTAAATACTTAGGCAGGCTAGTTGATTGTTTTTCATCCTTGAACACCTGGTGTCTTTTTCAAAAATATGGTCACTTTTTTTAAATCCTTACAAACATATGGAGTACTACTTTGTGAAGAATACTAACAAGAAAATCGCATTTCTGCATTTTATTGTGGCAACTGTGCATGTAAGTTACATTTTGGTTTGACGGTTGTTTGAATGAATAACTTAATTTTAAAAAATGCTTAAAAATCGAAATCTATTAAAGTAACTTAAATCTTTTTGCAAGCAAACCCTCCACAAATATAAAATGTTACCTTAAGCATTAGATACGCATATAAATCTACTATTATCATTGTGACACCAACAAATTATGATTGAGAATGTCCCCAAACTCCACGATGACCCAAGGGAAATGACAGAAGTCAAAGGGAAAAGATATGAAGGCAAATGTTTTGTGCGTTTTGCCCCTCACTCTCTCTCCCTCTATCTCGGTCTCTCTCTCTCACTCTGTCTCGCTGCCACTAAGTAAATGACAAGCGGCGATCCGTGATATGAAAATCAAGGAGAATAAATCATTTAAATGATTACAGCTTAACTTTTGGCGCTTTTAAGCGAAATCAAACGAAAGCCAGCCGCCAAGGATGGCATATTCTATCATAAAAATTATTTATTTGGAAACGCTGTGGCCAAAGACTTACGAGAAATAGAAAAGAAATGTAACCCAAATCTATGTAAGTGAATCAAGAGAAATCACTTAAGTATATTTTTATGCTGGACATGCTGCCAGGAATTACAAATACTAGGCGGCACGCACGCACGCACCGACCAACAGGACGAAAAGGACACGCAGGACCCGCAGGACCCGCAGGACAGACAGACAGGCAGACAGAGAATGGTCGACGTTCGAGGGTCGCTTGGCGGTTTGTGGCAGTCATTTGCCCTGGAGGCTATCGTATGGGCTCGGTTTGGCTTGGCTTGGCTCGGCCTGCGAGTTGTGCAAAAGAAGTGCCATCAAAAGGACATCAACACGTAGCAAATAAAGGACATGCCACAAGGATATGCGACATTGAGGCTGCTGTTGCTGCTGCTGCTGCTGCTGCTCCTTTTGCCATTGCTACATTGCAAAATTATTATGATTTATATAGCCTTTGGGAATGCGCACAACTCAGAGACTCTGAGGCGCAGACAAACACAAAGGACATGGCCAGGATACTACGAGGGGTGACAATGTGTGTGTTTTTGTAAGTGTGTCTGTGTGCTTGTGTGTGTGTGCCACAATCGTCGTCGCATTGGCCGCAAAACTTTTGCCGCTGCCGCTGCGACAAAACAGAAAACTTTCTTGGCATAATTCTTTCTATTTTCCTGCGTCCTGTCGTCGCCGTCGTCATCGAAGTTTGTTGCCTGCCTCGGCTCGACTACTCGAAATTAGGTTAACACTGACGAATTAAGGACATTAGCGTCATAAAGAAATAAGTAATGAAAGGAGCAGCGCAAGTTGAACATTTTTGCTGAGTGCGTAAAGCGGCAGCAACAACAACAAAAACAACAACACTAACAACAACAGCACTAACAAAAACAACAAATCAGTGAAATACTCGTAAGTTTTTCTTTTTTTCTTCCATTTTATCCATGCGTTTGCTGCAGGCGCCGCATTTGAAAGGCATTTGGAAAGCACTGCACACAATTGCTGCTCTTGCAAGGATATAAGTACAGAATATGAGTGTCCTGAGCTCGTAGGAAGCGACAGCAGCGAGAGAATATATCCTGTTGACCCGGTCTACTGTTTGTATAGCTGCCAGCTGTAGTTGGACATGTGTTTCATTTGCTTTTGATCTCCAGCAACCGACAAAGACGGCCAACAAAGACACAAATTCAAGATACTGAAAGATGATCCCTATTAGCTGATATTGCAGTCATAACCAGATAAAAAATAAGCTCATTGAAGTGCAAGGTGCAAACGTAAGCACATTGAGCAAACAAGCTATAAAGTTATTAAAAATCTTAAGTATATAAAAAGAAAACTATCAATTTATATAAACTTTGTGTACTATTGAGAGGAGCTACTATTGAACCAGAGCTGTCCATCAAGTCTCTGCTTAAAAGGACGCAGAATAAACCAATTGTATCTTCTCTGGTTCCACTTTGAAGCTAATATATTGGACAAGGTGTTTGCTGCAAATCTTAATGTGCTTCGCTCAAATCAAAATATTTGGAATGCTTTTAAAATGCAAAGTTTGCTCCAAACTTTTATTAAAAATTAAATTTTAAAAAATAAATAAATAAATATATGCAAAATGCAAAAAATCACAAGAATTTGCCAGCATAAAACACTGATAAAACAAATATAATCGCGATCGGAGCAGCTATCGAAAGGAGCAACTATCGAACCGGAGCCGACGATCGATTCCCTTCGTCAAAAATCAATAAAAACAAGCAACGCACTTAAATTGTCCAGTGCCTGTCAAACTGTTGCTTCTGCCCGGAAATAGATTCTTCAATAATTTTGGTGCTATTTATCCGATCGCAATGAAATTTACGCAGCCGATCAACATTTTTAAAACATAAATGTGTATCAAAATCAAAGCTTTATCTTCAAAATTGTGGCTTTGGGAGTGCAATTTGCGGGGGTGCGGGGGAGTTTACCCACAATTTGAAATAAACTTGATCTGCGTATGGTATACAGGAACCTATATACCAAGTTTGGTGTCTCTATTTTCTATAGTCTCTGAGAGCGACGCGTTCATACGGACGACAGACAGAGGGACATGGCTATATCAACTCAGCTGCTGATGCTGATCAATTATTTATAAGATTTATATATTCGATATATTCCAATTTTACTTCCAGATCAAATCTAATATTAAATAATATGATATCAAATATAAATATTTAAGATATTTTCTTAACCGTTTTTCAATAAAAAAGCAAGCAAACTTTTTAAATTCAACATATTTCTGACTCATTTCTAGAAGGCTCTAGTTGAGTGTGCCCGACTACGAGACGAGAATATAAGTATATATAGTTTATATAGACAGAAATGTGCCAATTTGCCAAATTTTAAAATGCATGGCAAGTGAAAACACTGGCTCCATATATTGTTAAATAATTATTTAATTTTTTTTTTTATTAATTTTTTTTTTTTTATTTATTTTTTTTTTTTATTTTTTTTTTTTTTAAATTAAATTTAATCTGTGTTTTGTAGGTCCAGCTTGCAAGTATTTCCAAGTATTTATTTAGGAAAATAAGAAATTAAATAAATGAGATTAGAATTTTTTAGCTCCAGACTAGCAGTAAGCTGTGTGTGTGTAAGCGTTGTATGCGTTTTTATCAACAGACATTTTTAAGCCTAATATACTGAACTGTTCAAATGATTTAGAACGTAAGCTCCAGTGAAGACATGTCTTAAGTTGACAAATAAAATATGAAAATAAGATATAGAGTACAGTGGCTCAGTTCCAGCCACTATAACATGTCTAAGCTAGAACCAGTTGAGAATTATAAACGAAAATGCCAAAAAAAAAGTCGGATATGTGTTTGTCTGCTTGTTACAAACATTTGCAGTACTTTATAACTCCCTTTTTCCCATTTTTAATGGGAACCAGAGGAAAAACTAAATAAAAGACATGACAAAATTAAGAAGAGTTGAATTCGAGGATGAAAACCTGTTTGAAATTTGATGCCCGTTTCTTCAAAACTTGATAAGTCCATTTTGTTAAATTTTAGAGGAATCGAAAAATCTTTTATATTTATTACTATCTATGTAAGAAAACACGTGAAATCTTTTGTGGACTTATTCTCTCTCAGCATGAATGTCCGGGTTGTTCTAAGACAGCATAAACTCCCAACAGCCATGGATAAAATTATAAATAATTTCAAAATAATTGCTATCCAAAACTTAATAAAGAAAACACTTTGTTACTACTCACTGCAATCATGATAAATCGACGCATATTTCAAGGCATTTCAGCAGAGTTGGCAAAGCAAAAAAAAATAAAATATTAATTTCGAAAAATATCGTCATTTTGAATTGATCGTTGGATTTGCAAGCTTAAACAGATTGTGAATTCTAACTAAAGAAATCACATCATGACAATTTACTCAAGCTAAAAACTTATTGATAGCTTAGTAGCAACTCAAATATTTCATATGGAAAGTGGATCTGCAGCGATATCTTTTTACTTGTCACGACAAACATATGGAGCCACATTGATTTTTGATGGCATCGCAACAGCTGCTTATAATATTTGTCACCTTTGTATTGAGATGAACGACCTGTTTGCTCCGTTCCCCTGTTATCCACAGCACAGCAGCCTCATTCCCCCATCCGCCCAAATTGGCAGGCCACATAGCAGCTAATAAAATATTGATTTATTAAATTATTCCCGACAAGCGTCGTCCTTGCGGCTGCCATTGCCTGTCAATATTTTGCAAATTTGCCAGCAGGCTGCCACGCTCATACGCGTCCGCTCTCCGCTCCTCCTCTCCTCAACCCCTATCCAGCAAGGCAGAAACCTCTCCATTGGTAGCTATGGTAAGTGCTTTTTAAAATCCCGCCCGGGGCGCTTTGTTTGTCTGCAGCGGCAGCTGTCGAAACTGCTGCTGTGACGCATTGAACCAGTGAAGGGAGGGGGGATTGTGGAGTGAGCAGGGGTGTAGCTTGGAAGAGTCTCAGCTGGATTCTGGGCTTAAGTAACCGCACAACTTTAAAATTGTTTGCCATTCCCCCTGCACCCTGCCACAAACTATACTGTAGGAAGGATGCTTTGTTTGTTTCACTCAATAAAGCATCTTTGACGTATGTTCTTAGCCCGAATGCCACCCCTTTAACCCGATCCCTCAAGGCCTTACAGCGAACCCGATAAAAATATGAAGGACCAGCAAAACTGGCAGAGGCCGGAAGCTTTATGGCCAGCCTCAAGTCCGTTGTCCTATGTCCAATGTGCTATGTCCTATGTCCCATGTCCCATGTCTCATGTCCCATGTCCTGGCTCTCGATCTAGCTCTGGCTCTGGCTCTGGCGACTGTCTTTTACACTGTTTATTGATGCCTTTGTTGTAGTTGTCGCAGTTTTTGTTTTTGCTACTGCTGCCGCTGCTGCTGCTGCTGCTGCTGCTGCTGCTGAGCTGTTTTATACATTGCTGACGTCTTTTGTGCCTTTTTATAGAATTTTCTTGGTTTTGAACAACAGCAGCCCCAAAAGAGTGTTGTAGGTTTGGGTGGGCAGCTTTGCTGTTCTTAGTTTCCAACATTGTCCTGTGGTTTGCAGCATGTAAAATGGTTTTATGCTAAAATTTCGCTCGAGTTTTTGGGGGCTAAAAGTTTTCTGAACGCTTTTCCGCATAGCGAGAAACAAACGATGGGCAAAATTAAGCAACTAATTTATTTTGTAGACGAATAGAGCTTGAAATGATTAGAGTAGTTGTTTAAGTTGGCAACTTACGAGAAAGTCCATTAATAACAGTGCTTTCCAGTATATTCAGTATACCTGAGACATCCGCTCACACAGGACATAATCGGAAACATTTCCTGTAGTTCAAAAGGGAAGAGCCAGCAAACGAGCACACGATAAAAACGCAAGGTAATAATAAAGCACAAAATAAAATAAAATAAAATAAAATGAAATAAAATGAAATAAAATAAAATAGGAAACCCAAACGAGCGCATAAAAATTGCATTAAAATTGCTACGCGGACATCCGCAATGGACTTCATTCCCAGGCCAATTCGTGTATTCGGTTTTAGGTTCAGTCTCGTACCGGAAATGCAAAAGTAGACGGAAATGCAAGTTGTGCAAGAAACTTCATTTACTACTTGCTTACCTATCCCTTTTTCCACATACCCACCACAACACTTCTGTGCTCTGAATTGAGGTGCAAAATTAAATGTTTCCGCACATAATAAAAACATAAAATCAAAAAGAAAAAAACAACTATCTTCGGCGTGTCAAGTAAAGATACCCTTGCAGAACGATTGTTTCAAAAGCAGTTTTCAGATAACTTTATTTGTTTTTTATGCTTTTATGCTTTACGGCTTGAAATATCTGTAAAATCAAACACCAAAATTAACTTTTCCATCCAACTTTCCAACTATATCATGCACAAAAAACACTCCAGAAAGAAAAACATCTTGGCTAAATTTCAACAAGATCATCGATATCAACATTGATTGTAATCACTTATCGATAAAGGTAAATTCTCCTCACTTTTGGTGTTTTTCGACTTATCGATAGTGAGCAATTTTTAGCAATGCTTTTAAAATTAAATTAGTTTCAGAAATTAGTTTCAAAATAGTATTTTGTAAACCAATGTGTTCCTAATAATGAAATTTCTTAAAATAAAACTGTTTTAATTAATAATTTGTGTGAAAATATTTCCTTTAATATTTAAAAAACAAAATCAATCTTTGAACGGCAAATTTGAATATATATAATATATTTGTACTTATTTATGCCCATATAAGTACTATCGATAGTGTCGATGTTCTTGACTACCATCTCTAATATAAGGCTTTAGTTTCTTTTTCAATGCGTTACACAATTGCTGACAAAACCATAATATCCTTTCTTAGGGTATAAAAAAACGACGCTCGTTTCTGGTAGGAAAACTCAAACAATTTACTTGTCATTTGCCGTGCGGCATTTTGACATTTTATTGCATACTTTTTGGCACAGGTCCCCCAGCTCAGCTGCTGTCCAAGTTGCAAGTGTGGCCAGGCCGTGTCCGAGTTGGCACATCATTTAGTAGCCAGCTCTTGATGATTACCGGGCAACGAATCCCTCTTTGACTTACTGGCCACTTGTCACCTTCGCTGACGCTGACATCCATTAATCAATCAAGTGCCATTCTGAGTGGCTCTGGAGCTCTGTAGGGGATGAGCACAGGGCGTGGGGTTGAGGATGGTAGGGTGGCATTTAGCGGCATATTTCTTTGACTGGAACACACAGCCAAACAATTAGCGATAAGTTCTTGTTGGTCTGTTGGCCTCGATGTGTTTCCTCTGTTAATAAGATGAACCCCAGAAGTTTCTTAATATGATTAGACCTGATGACAGTTTTTTTTTTTTTTTTTTTGTTTGAAACATTGGCGAATGCATGCTGTCAGAGGCGTCACGTTGACAGTGATTAGGGGTAAGATATAAAATGGTTTTTGACTAAACAAACAGAATGGATCGGTGAGTGAGATAAGCTCAAGGCCACATAAATTGTATAAATAATAATAAGTCATTCAAGTGAAGCAAAAACAAAGTAAACGCAATTCATGGTATTCATATTTTTACTCCCTGTTCCCATTAAAAAAGGGAAAAAGGTACTGCCAATGTAACAGGCAGAATGAGACATTTCCGACTATACAAACTATATATATTCTTGATCAGCATCAACAGCCGAGTCGATATAGCCATGTCTGTCTGTCCGTCCGTTCGTATGAACACACAGATCTCGGAGACTATAAGAGCTTGAAAACCAAACTTGGCATGCAGGTTCCTGTATACAGATCAAGTTTGTTTCAAATTTTGGATGCACCCCTCCTCACCCCCGCAAATCGAAAAAAACTCCCACAGCCACAATTTTAAAGATAAAGCTTTAGTTTTTGGTACACATATATGTTTAATCAATGTTGATCGGTTGAGTAAATTTCATTACAATCGGATAAATAGCACCAAAGGTATGGAAGAATCTATTACCCCCGTCTCAGCAGGCAGCAATAACAGTTTGACATGCACTGGTCAAGTTAAGTGCGCTGACTGCTTGTGTTGCTGCTAAACTGCTTGAAATGCAAGTTGGGATTAGGGAGTCCCGTAGTGGGGTATACTTGACTAAAGCATTCTTACTTGTTTTTTTTTCTTTCAAGACAAATCTTTTAAAAAACGTAAAGCTTTGACGTTTTGAGGAATTCAGAACAGCAATCAATTCTGACGGCGCTGAGCTAAACGCTTTTTGATTGGTGGTCAGCGGTCGGTCTTGACAACTTGTTTTCACACACTACTTTTAGAAATTGGGTGTATGCAGTTTCTTATTAAGTTGAGACCGACTTATGTTGTATATGCAGCTCTATTCTAAATTCCACTTTGGATTCAATTGTACAGAAAAGTGTGTAGCATACTTTTCGGAGCAGTATACAATAACAATCCTTCATTTAATTTTTAGATAAAATTATGCATTATTTTGGTAATTGAAGATTTATATCGACTGATTGTTCTTTTGCCAACTATGAGATAGTGTCGCCCGTAAATTGGAATCTGCTTTAACATTTTAGCAGGGCAATTTAATTTGATTGAAATGTGGCTGAAATTCCACAAATACACAGATTCGAAAATTAGATATCAAATAAGATGAAAATATTATCAACAGACACAAAGATTTTCTCAGAAAGAGAAAACACTCAATTAATTTCACTTATTGACTTTTCAGAAATGACACCGAGAGGATCCTTTGAATAAAATAAGAACTATCAAATAAGATATTACTTAAAAAGGCATTGCAGCGGGCTCTACACTTAGTGAATGCTAAAACTGTTTGAGAATTACAAGTGGCATTCTAAAAATAACATTTACTTGCTTGACTTTGATGCAAATAATTTTGTTAATTTGAGATAATGCTTCACAAAATGAAGCCATAGCTATAAAAAAATTATTATTGGAACATAAGTAGTAGGAGAAGTAGCGATTCTGGATGATTTTGGATAATCCAAGTGAATGCCAGCGATCTGGAAAAGGGCAACAATTCCGGAGTCAGAGTTAGAGTCAGAACTGCTTGAAATGCAAGTTGAGAGCAGGGAGTCTCGTAGTCGGGCATACTCGACTAGAGCATTCTTACTTGTTTTATATTAAGGGTAACTTTAAGAGGGTAAATATAAAAGTGATATATTTTGTTGGTTTGAAATAAACACATTTTTAAAATTATTTATTTGTATTTGTTTGAAATACATAAATATTTTGGAGTGTTGAAATGTATTCATGCAGAGGCTAGTAAGTAAAACAAACATCATTTCTAGGTTGATTCGAGAGAATCGAACTAAGAAGTAATAAACTTGATCTACGTTCTAGGAATATACGATCAGAAAAAGTGTAGGAAAAATGTCAGAATACTCACTGCTCTTCTGACAGGACACTGTAGGCTGAAAAGTCAACTTAGCAAACTGGATATAACCAGATTCTGCAAAATTCAGAGAGAAACCTTAACACATTCTGCTGAAATGTCCAGCTACGAAAAGAAGTCTGATTCTAGAGAATTAGAAACTGTTAACACAAGATATAAAAGCCCTATTTATTTAAAGTTCAACATTGTAGTGAAACATTACTCACCTATTTAACATATTTATTGCCACATATTTCTTATTGCGCTTTGCAAATCCCAAATCCCAAATCCCAATTCCCAAAAGACAAAAAGAAGTACAAGAGACGTTGTATTAGCTACTCTCCGCCATGTCCCTTAAGCCGCACGCCACTGAGCTACTTCCACGCCGCTGTGGCATCATCAAGCTCGCTTCATTAGCTGCGCTCGCTGCAAAGGCCAACGCCAAAAGGTGTAAAACAGCAACAAAAAATACAAATAAAAATGAAAAAATGGAAAAAAGAATTGTAGGTTGGTGAAGAAGCTGCTACTCATAGACAATGCAAAAACAAAAGCAGACGTTCATTCAAGTTACACAAAAGGAAAAGTTGCAAAAAGTAGTAATAACAGCGGCAACAACAACAACAAACTAAAACAACAATAATGGAAGACAGAGTCAAGCTGCTTCTGCCTGTGGCTGATTGATCTCGTGGGAAATTTTGCACAGTTGCTGCAATAGCAAAGAACACCAACAACAGCAACAACTTTGCTCCCACACCAACAAAAAGTAAAATAAAACTCAACTTTTCTTTCTTTTTTCTTTGTTTGTTGTTTCGTTTTTTTATTTTTTGTTGCTATTTTCCCCTGCACTGTGATTATTTTCCAGCTGTAGTAGTATCTTCTTTGGGCTCGTCTTCAGAGTTCGGTTTCTTGTGGCGCGCACGAAAATTAACTTAATGTCACTTACACTTTAGTGCTTTGGGTTAATTTGGTTAGATTATTGTTAATATCCTTTGGGGTGCTCTCTACGCTCGCTTAGCAAGTGTAACTGCGTGTGTGTGTTTATTTCTGTGTGAATGTGGCAACTCTGGCAGCGCACTTTTGGGCCACTAGGCGCATTAATCGCTGAGGCAGTTCTAAAGTTTTTGGCATCAAAATGATGCATTGCTTTTTTTACGACTTGGATATTGTTTTTTGTGCCGCCTTCGAGACAATAACAAATATTGTTTACGCAATACATATTTATACTTATTTCAAACCACAACGAAATGTTTGTGATAATATGTTTATATGTTATTTATCCTTGACATGTAACTATATAAAGAAAATCAATGCTACCGAGCTACTCTGAAAAACGTTTACAAGTCTTCATATTTTGCACAAAGGTTAATATAATAGAATTTTGGATTTTTTCATTTTGTAATTGGAATACGCCTTCACCCCTTTCAACATTATCCCTGAAAGTCTAGAAAAAAATTATTAATTTGAATATGGGCCATATTTAAATATGTCACATATATCTTTTAAAAAAAAAAAAAATTAAAAAAAGAGTATAAAAACGAATGAACATATTGGCATCGTTAGCTGTCTTATATTAGCAGCGACGGGCCGATGTTAAAAAAGTTCTTCGGAATATCAAAGTCTTCTCTCAAGTCATTCAGTTAAAGAAAAGAAAATAAGATAAACTGAATAATATTTGAAAAGCTCAAACAGAGCAGTACAAATATCAACAATAAATACAATATTCAAAATCTAAATTAAAATCAATGCAAAATATAGATAGGTAAATAACAATATCAATTGAATCAATTAAAATAAGATAAACTGAATAATATTTTAATGACTCAAAGAGAGAACAACAAATAACAACAAACATAACAATACTTGCACTTATTTTCTTTTAAACAAAATAAGAAACGATTGCAAGTACAGTCGGATTATAACTGAATAATGTTATAGTGTATCAATGTCAAATGCTTTTTCAGAATATCAATGCCTACTTGATGATGTAGAACAAGTTGGAATGCGCCAGTCGAGTTAGAGACACCCAACTCAGAAAGTTCCAACAACCTCTTTGTATAAATATATGTAAATACAAGCACTCAAAAGCATCAAGCAGTGCATTACTTGTACTTCAAGCAGTTCAGTTCACGTATTAGCAAAAATGCTGTTTCTGTCTACTGAAAAGGGGGAAAATAGATTCTTTAATAACTTTGGTATTCATTTTTCGATCGGAGAATTGATCAACATTGATAAAAGAAGTATGTGTGACAAAAGTCTCTGTAGCTCTTGTCTTTTAGGATATGAGAGACCCTTGTATAATACTATGTGCTGGTTTTAAGCTAGTTTCGCTTGACCTATTTTCGTTGGGTTTCTATGGGTTCTATTTATTGAAATGATTCAATTATTTCCACAATCACATTCTGACGCATTTGAAAACTACAAATTGCCATATACTTTTGGGGAATGTACTTCACGAATGCTTAGTTCTTAAATATTAAGTTATTTTCAGGTACAGAACTGATGCTTTTTTGGGCAACGTGCGAAACTATTATTATCCTACCTTACAAATATGCTTTTGTGTTTGTTCAACAAACTTTGTTGTTCAATTCAACTGAGGTTTATTAAATTGATAAAAACAGAGGATATTGACTCGTGTGCTCATATCTGTCAAAAATAAATAAGTAAAATAAAAAGACAATTGAAATAATTGAGCTAAGCAACACTTACCGCACTGTATTTGCAATGTCTGTGATAAGATAAGTATTGCAGTGATTGACCGCCAGCACCTGACAATTGCTCATGTACTTCAGCTCCACATGTGGCAACGCCAGTTGCGCGGCCTCCAGTGACGTAAATGAGGCATGCAGCAAACTGCGACAATCCAGAGTGGGGGCAGATCTTGACACATTGTCTGCCTGTGGTATATATCAACAGGTATACCAAGTTTGGTAGCTCTCGCTCCAAAACTGTGAAAAAAAAACTGCGTTCATACAAACGGACAAACGGACAGACAGACGGACGGACGGACAGACGGACATTTCACAAACCCAATATACTCTAAATTTTTTATTTTTTTTCAATGTTATCTTCGGCGTGCCGAAGATATATACCCTTGCAGACAAGATTTGCATAAAAAAACTTATTTTTAACCGATCATTCCTATGGCAGCTTTAAGATATAGTCGTACGATTTTGATACAATTTTGACATCATGTATAAGCTCTCCTTAAACTAAGGTTTAGTGAGTTTGGTTGAGTAATCGTGAAAAACAAAAAAGTTTTTCATACAAAAACTTATTTTTCAACCGATCGTTCCTATGACAGCTATATGTTATAGTGGTCTGATCTGGCCAATTCAACTATAGGTGCTACCTGCAGAAAGAAGAAGCACCTGTGTCAAGTTTCATCAAGATAGCTCTAGAACAAAGTCTTGCAAAACGCATATAAACAGACAGACAGACGGACATGACTCGGCGGTTGATGCTGATCACGAATGGTGTGACTTTGATAATATGAACTATGCATGTTGTCTAACTTGACGAATTGGTGCTGTAAAATATGCCGACTTGAGCATAAAAGTTTGGAACGTGTATCGCAATCTTATTTGTTTCATATTTGATAATTGCATTTGACAGTATTAAAGTGAACTTATGTTTTAAATGTGAAATATAAGTGTTGTATGACGAGTCTGTGCAATTACATGTACGGATTATTTAAACGATGACATATTTTCAAGAAAGATTCTTAGCTTATATTTCGGAGTAGATTTCAACTGAAAATAAAACACATGATGGGAAATGCGACAAGCACAATGAATGACATTAACATTTTGCAGTCCATCATAATTGGCCATTAGGCTAACTTGGCAAAGAAATCCCTCGAAAGCCACCTATACCTATAGTATGACACCATGGGTCATAGATCAAGGACGCTTATTTAATATTTTTTACATATTTACATAATGCAGACATTTCACCCCGCATCCTGTTTGGCCTCTACGTCTCTTTAAAAACTGACTTTGCGGGTAATGCAGATGGCAGGCGAAGCGAAGCGTAAAATGCTTTGTAAATTATTATAGAGAAGCGACAAGTTTCCGCGACTTGGTCAATGGGTGGGGGCAAGTAGGCAGGAGTGGAGAAAAAAGAGACAGAGAGAGAGAGAGAGAGAGAGACAGCATAATAGACACAATATACAAATATTTTTGCAGATAAACAAGCTTCCAAATGGGATGCTTGGGTGTTTGGAGCATTTCTCTGCATGCGTTGTGTGTAATAAATTTCAATTGACTTATGGCAAATGAGGAGCGTGGGAGAATTTTTATTTATTTCACTTGATTCCCGTTAGCTTGATTTCAACATCAATTTACTGAGAATCGAATTAAGAATGCGCACACGAACACCAAAGTCTAAAAGCAGTCAACATAAAAATAAAAAAAAACGTCATCTTTGCCGTTAAACTAATTTTCGAGAGCGACGTTCTCCAAAATACCCATTAGACATCAAATTTAAATCCTAACCGACATCAGGCAATTCAAAATGCATATTTCATTTTGAGGCTTAGGCGCCTCGTCGACAATAAAAACAAATTTTTATGACAGTCGCCAGGTAAGGAGTCAGGAGTAAGGAGTAAGGAGTAGGGAGTACGAGCATAATAATCAGAGCTACCTAAATCTCTCACATACGCACTTATAAATTATGCTTTAATTTGTATGCAGGCACGCAGTGAAGGTTGAAGATTGCGGAATAATAAGCATACGCCCCATTCCACGCTACTCATAATTACATTAAGCATATTAAAGCTCTTCCTTGCCGTTCTACAATACAAGCGAAGGACCAAAGCCCTGTCATAAAAGATTTTCACCAGTTTAATGAGCGCATTTTCTAAGGCAGTTAGTGTAGTATTGTTTTAAGTGGATAGCACATAACAACTCATTACCTCGACTCTTAACCGCTAAGTGCATAATTCGTAATTAATGGCAATTAATTTGCACCAGCAAAGTCAGTTCAATGTTCTTATACTACAAGGTAATATATGTGTGAGAGTGTATAGGAAAGTGTGAGTGCTTTGTGCTCAATAGTTCTATGGAAATATGATAAGTTTCCTCGTTTGAGTAGAGTAAGATTTGCTTGGTCGAAAGCGTAGTTTCAGGTGTTAACTTATTTGCATAGCGTTACTTTGCATCCTGTGGAAAACAGATTTCTTCCTTTTTATAGTTGTCAGTTAAGATGTACGTAAACGGAAACAAAAACGTGGAAGCAAACGTGCCTGCTCCTGCTTCCTCATACGCCTACAAAATGACAATTAGATAGATTTGTTGCCATCAAAACTTGTGTTCGAAATCGGTTTAGAAAGAGTGTAAACGAAACCTGTTCGATCTGAAATCTAAACTGTTATACGTTAGCTGTTTAGAAAATCATTCGTTTTTAATCTTCACACATGTACGGAATTAGGATCAAGTCTGTGTATTTTGTTAAATGAATCAAAAACAAACATTTTGGAAGTTAATCATAACTTATACAAAAATAATTTTGTAAACAAATTATCATTATATTATAAAAAGTAAACATGATTAATTTTGAAGAATAGAATGCGGAAGACTTTGTATCTTTAACTTATATTACGAGCCATTAACATTAAACTTAAAAAGTGTTATAACATTTCCGATTTGATTGAATTAAGAGCTCGTGCTGCTCCTTTTTTTTTTTAAATTTTAGTTTTTTAATGGGCAATTTCTAAGCTACAATTAGATTTGAAGTAGACATTTCTGTATTTTGCTGGCGAGAATAAAAACTTAAGACTACTAAAAATGATTGAACTTGTAAAATAAATTATGATTTAAAGACCTTTTATGTAGTTCTTTGTTATCAATACTTAATTTCCTTTCATATATAAATAACATATTCAGTTAAACCTTAACAACACATCTTAGCTAATGTCCGTTGAAATAACAAAATAAATTCCCTAAATGTTAAACAAAAAAAAAAAAAATCCCAATATGTTTTTGGGACAACAACTCGCTGATACTTTTAATATTTAAACAAAAGCAAAGCAAGCACATCAAAACATTTGTCAGAATAAAAACTGAAATGTGCTAGCTAAAAAAACTAACTGAAGAAAGTTTTTTGTTTTGAAATAAATTATTGACTTTAAGATAAAGGCAATTTCTTTACACAAAAGCAACTGTTAACAGTCTTCAAATTGACATTTGAAATAACCAACGATTATTTTCCCTAGCAAATTTGAACACTCTCGCTCTGTTTTACTTTCTCTGAGAGTGCTTCGCTTACGCTCCGAGCACTACTGACTTCGTTAAGTTGAGGTTGCCCGCCCAAAACGACAGCGACACGAAGTTGAGCCGAGTGGCCGAGAGAGTTACACGAGCACGAACAAGTCGCAAAGAGTCCTTTCTGGGGCGATGCTAGCGACGATGACGAGAAAAATCAGCAGTTCCATTGATAACGTGCTACGTATTGGATCTACCCCAAGCAGGGCAGCCACACGAAGCCGTCGCCGCCACGTTCACGTTCACGTCCACGTCAACGTCAAACCAAACAAAAACAAAAACAATTACAACAACAGCAACAGCTACAGCTACAGCAACAGCAGTCAAGAATTGTACGAAATTCCACAACTTTGGCTGCGACACAAGGCGTATGAGTGATGTGCATGCTGCCTCATTTTTCATAAATTTCGGTGACTTCGTTTGCCATTCGTTAAGAGCTGCAGTCGTCAGTCGTTAGTTGTACTTTTTTTTCATTACGCAGCGCGTGTGTTTAATTATTACAGTCTGTGTCTGTGTGTGTGCGTGTGTGTGTGTGTCACACTATAAAGCAGCAACAATAAAGCGACAGCCAAACGAGCCACACAAACAACTTATAAATTAAATTACATTCTTTTTTTTTGCGCTTTTCATGTTTTTCTTAAGAAGTTTTGCGCTGCATTGTACAATCCTCAAGCTTGTGTTGTATGTTAGCTGGTTGCGTGCTGAAAACAATTTGTTTTGTACTTAGTATGCCTGTCCAATTAGTTGATGAGCAAAGTGTGAAAATCTGAGATTAATTGTTGCAAGGATCGGATCTAAGCTTAACAAAATAAGCATTGAAACAAGTAAGTTAAATATGTACATCTTACAATTACACTTTGTCTATAAATAACACAAACTTTGTCTTTAATTATAATAGCATTTTGATAAACGTATTCTAATTTATACATTTTGAATTTCTTTATAATTGTTGGCTTACAGCTTTTCAAATATCTTATAATATTACTAAAAGTTTTGCTGGGTTTAATGGTTTAGAAATGCTAAGCGTGTTCAAAACAAAGCAAGCTTTTCAAAACAAATCAATTATTCTTGGAATTATCAAATAAATCGTTTAAGCTTGAAACATTGTGAAATATGCATATTTTATGCTGAGCTACGCTTAAGTTTATTCAATGAAAAATCAATTCAAAATATAAACTTAAGAGCACTTAAATAGATGTTGTGGATGTGCTGACATTAATATATTTTGGCTTGTTCCCAATTCCGAGAACTTTTCATTTCGAATCGTTGTTGATTTTGTGGTTTTGTTTTTTGATTGAATAAGGAATTGTGCTTACTTTTTTTAGCTAAGTCCAAATTCTTTTCATTCCATTGTCTCGAACACATAACTTTTTATTATTTTTCTTATGTTTTGATCGGAGTTGGAATTGGGAACATGCCTGATTGTGTAATCAACCTTTTTTTATTACCACGTGCAATTATTAACAAACTTAACTTAAATACTTTGTGGATGACTTCTCTGAAATGTTGAGCTGTGTGTCTTCAGCTGTCTCTTGATATTAGTTACAAGCAAATGTCTAATACGTTGCTTAAATGTTGCCACACCGATTGCCTCATTATTATTAATATAAAAGCATATTAAATTCTTTGCACTTTCAACTATTTGAATACCCTAAACAATTTCAACTCGCTCTGAATTTCAATTAAACTCTTATTAAAATTTCATTAAACTGAAACGCCCGCAAAATGACCACTAATTAGTTTTGCCACACTTCCATCCAGCAAACGCCAAAACACCCAACAGCCAAACCTGACCTTCAATAAACCAAGGCCAACAACATTAACCAACATTTTTTAGCATTTCTTATATGGGCCACAACACGTAGACGGCCTAATTAAACTTTAGGCCAAAGATGCGCAGCTTTCTTTTTTTTTTATTGTACTACAGCAGAAAGCAGAAAATTCTGGTATTTTCATTTAACGTGTCGACATTTTCATTTAACCTTTTTTATTTTGGTTGGCAGTGCCGACAATTTTTTGTTGTGTACCTCACCCAGCTGACCTCTGCTGATATTTTTATTTTGCTAATTTACGTATTCTTTGTGCTCACATTGAGCTGGGGGGCCCTCATAATTTACATGAGGCCAAATGTTTTATTTTTGTTTTCGCCCAGCGAACCCAGCGAACTTTCTGCCAGACTCTCTGTTCTGTTCTGTTTTGACTTTGACTTTGGAATGGGCAGTCTGTATGGATGGGTGTGATATCGTCCAGTTGGCGTCGCATAAATTTTTATATACGAGTATTTTCCGCCAGCTTTCAGTAGGCAATACCCCCTCTCCTCTCATCATATACTTTCTCTTTCTCTATTTTTTTTTTTGCTGGCTGACAGTGACTTAATGAGCTGCGGAAGTTAATGTGCAACTTTGGCTTGGACTTGTTTTTGTACGTTAGCTAGAAATTTATTTGCATATTTGGGTTAATTTTGTATCTATTTTATTCCCTCATGCTCCCTATGTATGACTGGCAATCTTTTCTTTTTTTTTGCTGTTGTTGTTTTTAAGCGCCTGCTTTTGTTTTTCTTTCTGTGTGCGCTGTGTCCTCTTTGGCTTCATTAACATTTTCTATCATTTGTCATGGTCTGATGAGCCTGCAAAGCTGCGGGTTTTTCTACACTTAAGATTCAGTTTAAAGTTGTGTAATAATATATTTACTTTATATTTAACTAGTCTTTATTTGTTTGATCTATTAATAAATTTCGTAAATTTTCTTTTTTATATTTAAATCAACTTGTTCTTTCAGATATGTTCAATAATTCTGCTTTGTACTCAGATTTACTTATTAATTTGATTTCCCTATACATAGATATTTACTTTAATCATGTCAGTTTCCATTTTCCTGATTTCACAGAAATCATAGTAATTTTGCTCGATTCTGTGTTAATCTCTGCAAAGTACTATTTTTCCTAGTTTGTAATTTTATCTAAGTTTGCTCATTTTTGCCTAAGCTATTTGTCATTTAAGATAATCACATAAAATTAATTCGACTTGGAGTAATAATACTCGATCCAGTTTTGCACAGATCAGTTAAAACATTACCTTCTTTTTCTAGAAATGTTCCTATCAAATACTGAAAACAAGGTATATTCTTTAACATTATCAAATTTGATAAAATAGACATGTGAAATCAATCTATTATGTTGGAAGCAGCTTTTCTGTCAGCATGTATTGGATTGGTGACTGATTCCCAAATCTTCTTCACATAAACTAGCCCATTTATTAAAAAAATCAAAAGCAAAAGTATTTCGTTCAATAAACTTATTATTTATTCATAAATACGCAAAGGGAATAGAGTTAAATTACAAATTCGCATTATTTTTGGCTGTATTACAACATTTTGTGGGCATATTAGTTATATTAATACTCTTATTTACACAATTTTATAACAAAGCTATTTTTTATCTTATTTTCACCATTATTAAACTCTAAATTTCTACAGATATCTGTTAATTTTGAAATGTTTGGAATACAAAAAATAATTTTCATGATAAATTAATCAAATTTTGATCAAATTTTATCAACATGTTTAAATACGTAATAAAACTCAGAATGATGAATAGCTAAGTTTGGCCAAAAATATTTTGAGAATCACAAAAGTTGTTAGCTCATTGTTACAATTACTAAAAGAAAGAGTGATCAAGTTTTGATGAAATTTTGTCAACTTGTTTGTTCGAAATACCTTAAGCAACCAAGTTTTACACATAAGCTAATCCTGCGCTGCGGACGTTACTTTCGTACGCAAATTTGCTTGTTAGTATTGACAAAGCTAGCGTTCACATTAATATATTTTAATGAAATTTTTTGCAAAATTCAATTATTTGGTAATAGTTTTCAACCTAATTTAAAATAAAAGATTAACTGTTTTTGAAAAAAAGTTATGCTTGTTTAAAGTTGCGTTGCACAGATTACAAAAAATAAAAGTCGACTTTGAGGCTTATGTGCATTTGGATATATTTTTTAGCGAGTTTTGCATTATACTCAAAACACGTTCATATGCAAAAAATTCAGTGGAATATATGACCATATCAATCCAGCTTAAAAAATAATTGTAAGTAGTCCCGTTAAAATTTTTTTTTAGTATTTTGTCTGTTGCGAACGTAACGTTACGAACGTTAAACGATTTCTATTGACTTAGCACTTAAATATTTATAGTTAAGGTAGGCTAAATTGATCTATTTATATTTCTATTAGTTAAAGCTTGTTTTTGTTGAAGTCTTGTAAAATAACTTTCATCAAGTATCAACTCATTTGACAATGTCAATATTAAAAGGAAAATGGTTTAAAAATGAACAAAATAAGGGCAAAAACCCATTTTAGCAGATTCCAGTCAGTTTGCTCACGATAATTATTGAACTGTATTGTAAATTGTTAGATTTCATCATTTGCTAACAATTTATATCGATTAAAGCATATAATTCAGAGCAAATACAGGCCTTAATACTGATTTCGAAATTTTCGGTGCTGACTTATCATTTTCTAGAAATGCCCATATTGCAGCCATATGAATGAATTTATAATCTACTTCTGAAAATTGCAGAATACCTTTGCTATACTTGATGTCTACACTTTAACCAGTTTTAATGGGAATACGTTGTTAAAAGTAATATGGATTCTGGTTAAAAAGTTTTCAGACAAAATGTTTGCGTTTTGTTGCCAAATGTAATAAAAAGATAACAATGTTTAGTGATAAATTCTCTGATTATCACGTTGTTGGGCATTTCGTTGCGTCAAGTAGCCCACTCAGAGAAACTGAACCACTGCAAATAACGAGCAGAAAAAAAAAGAAAATCAAAGGAAAGCAGAGCTGTTGACTTTTGTATGCCCACAATAGAGAAGCAAACGTGCTTCTTCTGCAGAGTCGTAGCATATAGTACGTATTTGTAAATACATACATACATACATATGTACATACATACATATGTATGTAAGTAGTACATATAGTACAAATACACTGCTCACAAACATACTATGGCAATCACACAATCAATAGCAAAAATTCTTTGTGTAAACACGTTGCCTCTTCTATTTTCTGCGAATTTTGCTGGGAAAAAATACATGAGAAAAATCTGTAAGTGAGCAAATTTTCTTCATTTTGTTTTTTTTTTTTTTTGGTTTTTTTTTTGTGTTTCTTGTGCAAAACTCTTTAATCAAAGCAGTCGAAGGCCATCGACGAATCGACTCCACTTTGCACAGTTGAATCTATTGGGAAAATTATTTCGAGTTTAGTTCAACGCTCGAAGCTTCAACGAAATGCAGGAAGGATGAAATGTAACTCAAGTAACTGAATCGGTGTGTTGCCTATTTGTATGCTCAAGTTCATTAGCGTCAGTTCGTAAATATTTACCAAAGTTAGCAATTTTGGGTTTTCTTTCATTTTTGGGCCACTTTACTTTGGCTGCAAGCAACAAACATCATTAAATTTAATTTGTTGCCAATATTGATGGTAGCTATTCATGTCTGTTGATTAAGTGAGAATTCTATAGAGAGAGAGAGAGCGAGAGAAAGACGTATGCTACATGCCCTTAACTTTTTTTTTATTTCGACGTTAGTTCGATTATTATTATAATAGAATACTAAGCATTATTTGTAAAATATAACAAACTTGTCAAGAACTTGAATTCAATGAACGGACGTGGTTCCATCAGGACGACAATAGCAGTTTTGAAGATAGTTCAAGGTCTCCAAATAACCACGTAGATCTTTCATAAAACCATTAAAATCTTTCCTTTCCAATATGTTTTCAGTTATTGTCAATTTACCCGTTCGACAGATACTCCAGTAATTCATGCTATGGATCAGATCTTTGCAAAATTGTTTTTGTTTATCACACATGATCTGCATATGCTTCATGTGTATCTCTATAATTGATAGAAAAAAAACCAATCAAATATATCATTAAGTTACCTTATCCTTTTCTTTGTTACTCACGCGATTGTCTAACATATCGCTTTCCTTGCTGTTCGTGACTTATGCGCTGAGACTTGATGAAAGCCTTGGCAACATCATATTCACGACGCTCATATACCTTGGCCGCTGTTTCCCAGGCTTTGGGTGGATTATAGGCACTATATGGCACAATAGTGTACATGGAGGCCCGTGCAAAGTCAGCACGTTGTGACTGCAGTATAGTTTTGGCAGTAATTGTCTTGTTACCCACGTGTCGATTATAAAATCGATAAGTCATAGTCGATAACAAGTCCTCTACTTTGCCAAGGGTGCTGCGTGAAGTAAATAAGTGTTAATAACTATGTTAATAAAAAAAACTATCAAGAACTCACATCTTGTCACGGAAAGTTAAGAGACCTGGTAATTTATCAGAGTGCATCATTGTATGCAGTCTGCGGGTCATACAATGTAATATATCCTCCATGGCATTCAATTGCATGGTCTTCAAATAGAGCATATTGTTCAAATGCTTGCGAGACCACCAGCCACGAAATAATGCCTGTATCTTTCTAGAACTAGTATTAAACATAATCAACGTAGTGACTTGTGTCTTCTCCTGAGCCATGAGTATCAAGTGACGTCGAGCAATATATCTACGCCAGGCTCTTTGGACTACAATTGCAGCATGACGCTGTTTTTCCAAATAGTTTCGCACAGACCAGCCTCGAAAATTCTTTTGAATAATACGTGCGGACTTGAACTGTTTGAAATCTAGCAGCAGAAGCTGAGTACTAAAGAATCAGCTTGATTAGCGAAACATTATTTTTTTTTTTCGATTTGCTATTATACTTACCGCAAGAGATTATTCTTGTGTTCAGATGGATAATCATCATTCCCATCCTCAGCATCAATTTCAGTAGATGGCATGTCCTTCAAGTGCACTGAATAACTGGTCTGAATTGAATGGTAAGAGTATAGTCCTGTTGGCCACATTTTAAATAAGTATATATATATATATTATATATAAATATATGTCGTGTTCAGCTTCTTGCTGTATTGTCTACTGAACTGAATTTGTTATATATTTCTTTGTTTAAGATCTGCTTGGAAAAAAGACTTGAAAGTCATAGGCTAACTGATACAAAGAAAAATATTTTTACTCCCTGTTACCATTAAAAATGGGAAAAAGGGAGTTATGTATGTAACAGGCAGAAGGAGGCATTTCCGACTATATAAACTATATACTATACGGAATCAACAGCCGAGTCGATAAAGCCATGGTCAGTCTGTCTGTCTGACCGTATGAACCCACAGATCTCAGAGACTATAAGAGCTAGAGACACCAAACTTGGCATGCAGGTTCCTGTATATCATACGCAGATCAAGGTTATTTCAAATTTCGGAAGTTAATGCAAAATTTGTATGCTTCTTGGAGTATTTAAAGAAAATCAAAGTTTAGCTGCTTTAGAAGCAGTCATTAAATATCCGAGATAATGCTATTGTGGCTTCTATTTGTGCAGATTTATTGTTTTACTTATAATGCTGAAACATTAAATTATAAATTGTAATTGTTGAAGTTGCATAAATACATATATTAACGAATTTTCAAGCTGAAAACATTATCAACCCATTTTCGAAGTTGTTTTTCTCGGCCGGTGTAAATTGAATTGCGTGCTGGCCAGAAACTCTTATTGAATATCGTAGTCAGTTCCTTGGAGAGGACAGAAACAGTAGCTGGAATGAGAACAGAGATGAAGAAGGATACGAAGACGGAGACGGGTGAAGGGACAGAGGGGAATGCAAAGAGTCACAAGTTTAATTCATATTTAATGCAAGGACTGGGCGTCGTCTTGGAAATGTTCTCGAGTACTGTGTCGAAACTTTTGCACTCGACGAGAGCAGAGCTTGCTGCATTTGCAATGCAGTTGACCAGGCGGTCTGCTGGGCTGGGTAGGTGGTGGTGGTGGTGGGGGTTGGGTAGGGTAGCAGAAAATACTCAGCATACCGAAAAGGCGGAAATCAAAAGTTAAAATAAACTACGTTGTCGTCGGCGGCGGCGTCGGTGGTGTCTGTTGTCCTTTGTGGGACAACTGCTGCCTGCTTATAAAGTTGCCGGATATCCGGTTGTTGTCTTCGCTCATTTTTCGCCATCTTTGCGCTGGCGTTGGTGTCCTTATGCACGCGCTACACTCCATAACGCTTTGTCCATTGTTGTCCTCGTCGTCGCTCTCGTCGTTGTCCTCGTGGCTGTCGCTGCTGTGCTGTGCTCTGTTCGCTGTTTTGTTTAATGTTTCATTTATTTATATTTTCAAAGGAACTGCAACAGCAGCAGGACACTGTCTGGATCACATTGTGTCCCGCATTTGGTTGTTCTGTTCTGTTCTGTTCTGTTTTTACTATTTGACGCTTGTTTACTCATTTCCGGTTGCAACTTGTAACCGTCCCAGCCTTGTACAATTCCCTTCCACCCCTTCCCCTTACATTTTGCATTGCTAAATGTCCTCGCTCAAGTTTCTTGGCACTTAATGCTGAATTATTTTGTAGGTCGAAGCAACCAACAATGGCTTTAACTTAGCTGCTAGCGTGCAATTTTTATAAAAATATTAAACTCACTTTTCAAATATTTAACAAACTAATATTTCACTGAGTTTTATTATGTAATATATTTAATTAAATTTGAGCATATTTGTTTTAACCACGTAACACATTCCAAAGAAATCATGAGATTTTGATTCAAACGCAAATTAATTAAATATAAATATAGCTTTGACCAGCTTGACAGACTGAGTAGCTAAGTATAACATTCTGATTATTTTTATAAAGTTATCTTAACCAAATCATTGTGTTTAACAATCACAAAGAAGATCAGATTACAAAAGCTTTTAAATTCATTTGTTTTTGTTTGACACTCAAAGTTTGCTTTTGTTAGTTAATATCCAAAATGAATGAATCAACGAAATAATGTTTATTAATGTTGTGAATATTATAATTTATAGCTAAAATGTAAATTTTTCTTAGTTTTGTTGAAAATATGCAAATGAAACTACAACTCGAATATGTCAATTAGAAGGCCAAAACGTTGGGTAAACTTTTTCGATGTGCCTGTGCGCCAATTGCTTTTAATTTGACTCATAGAAAAGCAATCAATCAATATTCATCAAAATGCTATTTCATTTCAATGCAATTCTCCCCACTCCTTACCTCTGCTGTCCTGTTCACATCAAGACTGTGCAAGTCACAAAACTTGACGACGATGCAAACTTTGAAAAGTCGCCGACAAAGCAGGCGTTAAAGGCTGTGATAGGAACTACGACGGCTGAGTATAGCAGAGGCCAAAAGTGCCAAAGCAAGACTAACGAACCTGAAACAGCTTCAAGTGCCTGCTCAATAATAACTACTATGTCGAACAGCAACAACAACAAAAACAAGTAAACAACTAAAAAGTTGCCAAGGTGTTGGCCTCCTTAAGACTGCAGCATTTCTTAAACCTCGCACTAATTGTCAAATTTTGGTTTACCTTGCTTTGAAAACTGTTGCAGACTTATCAAATGCAGCTAAGGTGCATGTGTGTGTGTGTCTGTATGTGTGTATGTGTGTTACCTGTTTGTTATGTTGGCTTAATTGAATTCCAAACGCATTTCAATGGCTGCCATTCAATACAACTTCGTTAACTCAATTGATCCTTTCTTATCAATACAAATGTCTTAAAAATAATACTTGTGCTTTGCATATCCTTGCTAATGTTATGGCACTTCTGTCAGCAACTATATAACATATTGTTCATATTGTATGTTATATACATAACAATCTAACTGCTGTTTCGATCTGTTGTTGCTGACTTAGAACGAATCTGATTACGAGAATGACTGATACAAGTCACAATTTAGGACATCTATACACCAAATTACTTACATAAGTATGTATGCTTAATCAGGATATCACGTTGTGGCGATATATTCATGTCCGTTTGTCATTCTTTCTTTCATAACTTAATAGTATCTCAATCTAAGACTTATTTCAACTGTTGCAGACTGTGCTTAGCATCGAAAAAAGTATATAATTTCACCTTTTTAAAGTCTTAATAGCTGGCATTCAGACTTGCATTCAATTTTAAAAGGAGCACAAGCACAGCTAGTCAGCTTGAATTTTCTTAAAGTGAAATACTTAAATATTATATAGCTTATATTATTTGCATTAACTTTATTGATAACTCATGCTAAAACAAATTTCGCATACTATTGAGCTGCTTTTGTGCGCTTCTAGATAATACTCTCAATTATCTAAAGCACTCTCGTCTGTGGTCCTTAAATATAGCTCCAACATTCTTCTTTATAAGCTGCTTAGCCTCTGACAGAGTATTCACAAGGTACAAAAAAAAAATAAAAAAAAAAAACAAAAAAAAACGCGAAACTAAATTTAAGAGTTTTTTTTGTCTGTTGAAACTTCTGGCAATTGCTTTTAATATTAGAGAGCCTGAAAGGCAGCCAGCCAGCCAGCCAGACTAATATAAATTTTATGCTCTATACAGACACCTTAAATGCAAAATAGGAGAGAGGCCACAGGGAAAGAAAAAAGCAAACAAAATATATTTTAAAGACCACAAAAAGCATGTCCTTGTGTGGCAGGCTAAGGCCACTTAATGTACGCCAAAAGCAGTTGATGTGAGAGTGTACGGCATGACCCATAAATACACACACTTTAACACACCCACATATCTACAAAAGCACACATACACACACACACACATTCATATATATAAAGACTCGTACTAAGGACACATGTTTTGGTTTACTGAGCCTGCTCACAGGCATCTTTTCTGTTATCCTGGTTATGTTTGTCCCTGTACTTGTATTCGTGTTAATAATGCTTTTGATGTGTGCTAAAGACAGCTACAAACTATACCATATGCTGGAACTGCTGGGTGGCTCTGGCTCTGGTTCTGGCGCTGAGTCTGGTTCCCGGTCTCTGGTCTGGTCTGGTCTGGTCTGGTGAGGCGGACTTTGATTGCACTCGTTGCTGGTAAACTAGCAAAGCTTTGCCTGGGGCTGAAGTCTCTGCAGCAAATGCAAATGAAAAGCTGGAAATTTTGACACAACCAAATTGCGCAGAAAATTGAGTGGAAAATAAACATTTTGAAAATATTTTTGGATATTGCATAGTTGCTTAGATTGTAGCAATTTTATTAAAGCAAAATTTTAAGCAATTTCACTAAAATGTCGATACAAGCAAAATCCACAACATTTTTAATACTTATTTTCAAATGTTAAATTAATCAGCTGATCTTATTGAGTTGACAATTAGTTCTTATTGTTTCTAAATACACAAATTATAATCAAACGTTGCATACCTTAACATTTGTTAAATTTTACAGATAATTTGCTATACGTTCAACAACAACAAAAATAGTTGTAGACATGCTCATATTAAAACTAATTAAAATATGGATAAGTATATGGGAACTTAGAGAGTGTTAATTATATCGCAATTCATTAATCATGCATTTTCCATCGATTAAAGCTTATGGAATTGGAATCGTTAAAATAAATTAACAAATTCTAAAAGAATCGTTATCAACATAAGGCAGAAGTAGTATTTAATATTCGAAATAAGAATTAAGACATAAGAAGACAATGCCCAAAAAGCAGTTCAATCGGGCACTTGCTTAAACTGTTTGAGAATTACAAGCGACAATCTAAAAATAGCTTAAACTTCACTTTATGATTTCGATTGCGTTAGAGTGGCTTGCTTTAAAGCAAACAATATTGTTCAATTGAGTTCATGCCGAGAACTTCAATAGCTATCGTCTTTATTATCTGATAGAAATGAAATTAACGCAGTTGCTCAACATTTACTCTACACAAACCCAAATGTTTTGGGAGATTGACGCGCTCATGCAGATATAGCTTTATATAGTCGAAGAAGTCTCCTTATGACTGTTACATACATTCGTAGTACTTAATTACTCCTCTTAACCCATTTTTATTGGGTACAGCGATCAGATATAAAGTTGAGCCAGGGTTATTTTGTAAAAAGTAGTGGGATTTCAATGGGTACATAAAAACTTGATAACTTACTAACTCATAACGTTTAATTCGAACAATAAACTATAAATATTTAAAATAAAAAAAGCAGAAGCATATTTTTATTTATTTAATAATGACTACTAGCATTAGGCACAGAAACATTAAAATTTTTAAATTAAAACATAAAAACAATGTTGTAAATGAATTTAGCATTACAAATAATAAAATTTTAAATATTATAATTTAAATTAATTAGTTTTTCTGCAATGCAATTACTACAACAGCCAACTATTGAAATTACATATTTAAGCATAATTCTTATCTCTATAAGTTTTGCCCAAGGTTCCCCCGTACTGAATCTAAACATGCCAAGATTAGTTGGTTTGAGTGTACAAATTTTTTGCCCACTTTTGACTCTTGAAATTATAAATTCACATATAACATATTTTAATATTATTTATTAAAGACTTTTTGGCTCAAATCTCAGGCTAGATAATACTAACTGAAAGTTGAGTTTTTGTTCATACATGTATTTATGTTTGCTTGGTTACAATTTCTTAGCTGCTTCTCCATTTATATTGTCAGCAAACTCAAGACACAGTTGCTTGTCGCTTTTATAGACTTTTGACTAGTCGCACAATTTTATTAACGTATTACGTATACGCGGCGTATACTTGCTCAATTTTTTATGTCCTCCACTTTCACCTGAGCCTCTCACGCAGGTGAGCAATTACGGCAACAACAAAAGAGACGATGACGCCTTAATGGCGCCACAACAAAAACAACAGCAGCAATAACAACAAGAAACTTGGCTGAGCACAAAAAAAAAAGAAGAAGAAGAGAAGCACATAGTATAACAGGAAAAGTAAGTCTATTAACGGCAATGACAAAGCACGCGAAAAGCTAATAGAATGACAGACCTGTAAAGTGCTTGTGTATGGCATGAAGGTATGAGGGGAGTAGATGGAAGGATGTGTAGGCCAAGTAGTAGTTTGGCAAGTCTATAAAAATGTATTAACTGCTGGGTAGGTGGCCAAAATAAAGTCATAAACACCAGAGACAGGGCTCACACCAAGCAGAGGGGCTGGCAATGTGCGTAATATGATAATCATTGTGTGGGTACTTCAAAAAACAAACCAAAAAAAAAATAACAAGAAGAAAATAAGGGGCGTGTGAAATGTGGATGCGGCCCTAACTGAGAAATGATGCAGACCTCGACTCCTAGAGAACTGAGATGTTCTTCAGGCCACAGCAAATCCATTAAACCCTTATGATGCATGAGCGCAAATAAAGTGAGTGAGTAAAAGCCGCTAGACAATGAGTTGTGGAGGAGGTGTTGCTGAGGAGCAGCAAAAAGAAAATGCAAAAAGAAAAAACAAGCTGAGAACAAACAAAAACACAGCAAAAGAGCGTGGAAAACATATGACAAGGGGACTTAGCCCAGAAAAACAAAAAAAAAAAAAAAAAAAAAAAAACTAGAAAGAAAGGTTATCTTTGGCGTGCCGAAGATATATACCCTTACAGACAAGATTTACATAAGAAAACTAATTTTTCAGCTGATCGTTCCTATGGCAGTGGTCCGATCTGACCAATTGAACTATATGTACTACTTCCAGAAAGAAGAAGCATCTGTGCCAAGTTTCATCAAGATAGCTCTAGACCAAAATCTTGAAAAACGTACATAAACAGACCGACAGATGGACAGACGGACATGACTCGGCTGTTGATGCTGATCACGAATATACAGTCTCTTTCAGTGCGTTACACATTTCGTTACCAAATTACAATACCCTCTGCAAGGGTATAAAAAAAGCAGAAAAAACAGGCGCAACCCAAAACGGTAACTAAGCGGAGTCCAGGCATAGGAATGTTAAAGGGATAGTCATAGGCATAAGGTAAAAGTTGAGAGTTGAGAGCTGTGAGATGTGAGACATGAAGAGACGTGAGGAGACGTGAGAGAAGGTGAGAGGCTGTGGCCCACAAAGTGAGCAAACACTTGAGCCAAGTGCTTGGCTGGTTAAAGCGATGAGTATGAGTGTAACTGAGTGTTGTTGGACTCTGAGTGTGAATATGAGTGTAAGGAAATGTAAACTATGAGTGTTTGACTGAGATATTATAATATCAGCATGGTCACTAAAAAACATCAAGCAGTTATTACAAAAGACAAGCAATTAACAAACACAACAATGAGTATAAGTTCTAAATAACATTGGGTATCTTAATTTAAAGTTCAGGTTTGAATTTCTAGTTCAATTTAATAAGTTATCAAAGTAATATGAATATTGTTTTACAGATACGATTCGTATTAATTATATGCTAGATAAAAAAACAACAAATTGATCAATTTGATGACGAGAACGTTTATGAACGCTTAACTCTGAATGATGAATCCTTGAATTGAACTTAATCTGAACAAAAAGTGTATTCAATACTTTATTTACTAGAATTATAATTGGCTTTATAATATAAATTTGCAGGTTATTTTGATTTAAGCGTTTGTGCTTAAACTTTGTTGCTGCAAGTGGAAAAACAACAATGTCGGTCAACTGTTATATAAAGGCTTCAATTGTTGTGCTCATCACAAAGTAGTTTTGCTTTCAATTTCATATAAGTATTCGATGCTGATACGAGAGTATTACATAAAACATGCTCTTATCTCGTTGCCTTGCCCAAAACCAAACCGAATCCTCTGGCACAGTTGCATAAATAAACAAGAAGCACACCACAGGCACAGCAGCCAACAGACAGACACACACACACACACACACACACACACACACACACACACGCACACACACAAATTCAGATACACACAGACACTTTACTTATATAACATATACACACATGTACACAGATTTCAATACCTGAGTGCATTTTTAGCATTTCCTGGTGCCATCGCTGTCCCCCATCCAAAAAAAAAATATATATGATACTCGTGTGCACAAGAAAAACATTTCTGCAAGCCGACAATGCTCCAAAGAGACTGTCCTCTTCACATGCCCCAGCCCGCAGACCTACACTTTCAGTTCCAGCAACAACAATAACAATTGTGTAAAAAGCATAACGTATACGCGACGTGGCACCAACGAAGAAGACCAGCGCAGTGCATGGAGCCTCCAAAAGTTGCTGAAGCGGACAGCGGCTAACACCGAAATATCTATGCCTTGTAATTTAACAGCAATTATCTTGCAAAAACTAAGAAAGTTATCATTTAAATAAAATTAAGGTCGAATTTTAATTTATATTTTTTATTAGAAGATAAACATATTATTCAAAGCACTTAAGTATTGATTGTGCTTTTAAAGTTCTCAGTGTAGAAAAATCTCACTTTTTAAGCAACAAATTTCTGCTGTTACGAGCTGAATAAGAATATGTGTATACCCTGCAAAGAACATACGAAAAAAAAAACAACAACAAAACGAAGGCAACCAACTAACAAAAGCAAGGCTCAACTTTTGGTAGTAACATACACAGCGAAGAAAGAAGAAAGTTTAAATCAACTTGTGGGAATTTAGACAATTTTATAAACATGTACAAGTAAGGAGGAAAAATACATCTGATGGTTGTAGAATAGGGGTGGGGAAGGGGCGGGCTGGTGCGGAGCGGATCGGAGGGTATAAATGCATATAATACAAATTTAAAAGTAAACCAAGTCGCGTTACGCTATCTGCGGATGCTTTTTGTGGTTAGCCAAGTTGTTGCTGTTGTTGTTGCTGTTTTTGTAGTTGGTGTTTATGCAAATTCTCGCCCTGCGTCGTGTGTGTTGGGCCAGCGCCAAAGGAGATACGAATACGTGCTTTATATATATTCATGAATGTATGAATATCTCGCCTGTATAAACAGCGCGTAACTGAATAATAATAACAAGAACTGAAGCAGCAGCCGCCGCCATTGAGAATAAGGCTGAAAATGGAACGGAAAACGGGAAGAAAAATGTCGCCAGTTTAAATTGTTCAAAGTTTTGCACAGGTAAAAATCCATTTGTGGTATCTTCTTTAAAAAGAAAACGTTGGCAATGAGAGCCGAGTGCTCGTAATATGTTTATATTGTAGGGTTTCTTTTTTTATGCATGATATGAAAAGATGTGACTGCCTGAAGATAGCAAACATATGTTCTAAATTGCATTCAACTTTTATCTAGCACTTGTGAAACAAAGTAAATGAATCAGCTACTTTTTGAATCTACGTATTGTATATGTCGAGTCCTAATAAATTTTGCAGAAGAGAGTTTTTTAAAGCTTGTTTGTTGTTGTTTGTTTAGGGCTATAATCTTTGTGAATATATTTATCAATTTTCTAATTTTTGGATTGCAATTGTGACACTTCTCTTTAACTAACAGCTTTCCCCTACAATCGCCTCTTGGCTCTTGGCTTTCAAGATAATTCCAAGTACATATGTATACAGGAACTTGGAGAATTTCAATTATATATGAATTCATTATACATGCATTTTCTATCGATTAAATCTTATGGAATTGGAATCGTTAAAATAAATTAAAAAATTCTAAAAGAATCGTTATCAACATAAGGCAGAAGTAGTATTTAATATTCAAAATAAGAATTAAGACATAAGAAGACAATGCCCAAAAAGCATTTCAACACCCAGTGTTTGCTTAAACTGTTTGAGAATTACAAGCGACCATCTAAAAATTAAAGGTGTTTATGATTAAAGGGTTTATGATTTCGATTGCGTTAGAGTGGCTTGCTTTAAAGCAAACAATATTGTTCAATTGAGTTGATGCCGAGAACTTCAATAGCTATCATCTTTATTATCTGATAGAAATGAAATTAACGCAGTTGATCAACATTTACTCTACCAAAACCCAAATGTGTTTCATTAAAATTGTGGCTGTGGGAGCTTTTTCGATTTGTGGGGGTTGAAAGGGTACACAAAACTAGAAAGAATGATGGGCGTGTGCTATACAGGAACCTAAATGCCTAGTTCTTGTGTTCACTGAGATTGACGCGCTCATGCAGATATAGTTTTATATAGTCAAAGATGTCTCCTTATGACTGTTACATTCCACCAAACTCACTAATTTCGACTTTGAATTGACTTTACTTTGTATTATACGTATATTTTTTTCCAAGTTGTTCTCAAAAATGTATAATGTACAATTATTTGTCCTAATCTTTATGAGATATTTAACGTTTATTAATCTGCTTAATCCTTAAACTGCCAACTTGAAGGGTTCAACTTAGTTGACCTGTTCAATTGTCAATGCTCACTCGTTTTATAAGCTGACCTTTGTGTCCAACAATGTTAAGCTCTTTCACCTTTAACCCACTGGCAGCTAAAAGAGACAAAAATAAAACTATAAAAATGAACAAATCACAAACATATTGTGCTTTTTATTTTAGCTGAGCTATTTCTCATTCCTCTAGTCAGTCAGCCATATTCATTTGCTGTTGACGCTTGCCCCTTGAAACAATCCCCCATCCCCACCCCCACCCCCTCTTCCTTAGCCCCATCCCCTGGGCTGTCATTCTGCTGCACATTGAAGCGTGAAACTTGTGCGCTTGTCACAAAAATGCTTCCTGTCAGATTTCGTTCGTTGCGGTTGCTCCATTACAAGGATGGGTGCAGCAAGAAGGACGACAGCTACAACTACAACGACAACTACAGCTACATCGACACGCGCATATAAATTGCAAAATAGTCACAGGCAACAAGCCACAGAATGGAGTTACTTGACCAAGCGAGGCAGCCATCGGATTGCAATTCCACTTGCCACTTGCCACTTGCCTCTGACCCGCTCTGCTACGCATTGCATTAGCATTTGCTGTTTGTGTTTTGTTTTGCTGCCAGCTCCCCCCTTCGTGGCAGCTGCTGCCACTTGTCTCATTTCATAGGGATACGCTGAAACGTGGCAAGTAGAAAGTGCAGCGCAATCTATGCACCAGATGCATGACTCAAACGGAACTCGGCGAATATCTCACTTTCGTATTGTTCTATTCTGCCATTTCTGTTTTTACAATTAATTAAGCTTTACAGTGGATAAAGTGTGAAACTAAAGTTCAATATATAAACATATATATAAATACACAATATGGCTTTTGTTTTTAAACAATTTTTTAATTGAAATATCTAACATTGAGTAACAATGCTGCAGCTTAACAGCTGTTCATGGTTTAAAGAAGGACATTTATTTAATTCGTTCAGTATATAATTCTAAGCTAAAACTTAAGCTTGTTTTCTTAACTTCGAAATGGTAATAATAAAAAAATGTGAGAAGATAATAGTAGTAGTAACTTACCACAAATCGATGACATCTCAAAAAATTAGTTTCTTTTAAATAAATACATAAATAAAATCAAACAAGTACTTTTGAAAATTTCTTAAATAAGCAATTATTTTGCATTATAATAGAGTAGTAGCAATAATAATTGAACAAAATCAAAGCTTTTTATTAGATTTTTACCGAAAGGATCTCAGAAGTTTTATAAGTGAATGGATTCTGTCGAGAAATGTGGAAAACTGCCGTAAAATTATTGTATACAACTTTTTTGAACATCATATGAACGTACTCATACTTATCTTCAAAGATCTATACAAAAAATCATCAGACACATATTTAACAGTTTTCGGAAAATTTACCAAACGAAAAAACGTGAACATTTTAAAGCGAATCAAATTTTAAACGTTTTTTTGAGAATAGTTTCCACTGTTTTTCAGGTTCTTCACTTCAGTCGGTACTCTTTTTTGTTTGCTCTTGGCATCTGCTATTTTCATAGTTCATTAGCGCATTTTGCTGCTTTCTCGCGTTGCTGCTGTTTTCGTATTTGTTGTTGTATATCCGTAAGAGCCAAGTTGCTGGCACTCACACCTAACAGCTGCCATCAGACATTAGAAAAATATTTGCAATTTGCCTTTTTTGTTTTGCAATTCAATTTTTGTTGCAGCTGAATCCAGTGAACTTTCCCCGGGACAGACAGACATTAGCTTTTTTGCTCATGTCCCTTTTGAAGTCTGCACTTCCTGAGCTTAGCCCGTTGCTGCTTTAAGATCTGCAGCAACAGCAGCAACTAATGACTTTAAATGTATAAAGATAAGTAGCTTCATGCCAGCTAAAACGACAACGACAGCGACAAAGTTGCAGACCAGGACCACAACGGTAAGCGGGGACCTGGTTGCGGGCAGTTCAAGGAGCAACAGTAGCAGCAGCCAAGTGCCTGCCAGGCATATGCACACAACAGCCAAATGTATGAGCAGGAGTGAGAGGACCTTCTTTCACATAGCAAACGACGACAAGAGAAATTTCGTTGTGTACAAGGACTTTGAAGCAGCAAAAGCTGCTCTACCTTATCCTCCGTCTTCTTCTAGTCCCAGTCACCCACTCACCCAGTCGCTCTGCCACCCACTCCTTCCTCTGCAGACTTTGCTGCTTGTGTAAAATAAACGACAGCTAATAATGCGCACAACAAGGCAGCAACGCGCAAGAGTAGACTATAGTAAGTAGCAGTCGCAGCAAAAGCAGCAGCAGCAGCAGCAGCAGCAGTCGAGCAACTTGTCTTTGAATACCCTTTTTACTGACGATGTGCTAAAGTTCGCTTGACTTGAGCTTAGGCTTGTAACTTAACCTAACTTAGCTTCAAAAACACAATGAATCAGGCCTGTTGTGCATTTCACTTTCACATCAATTCCACTGAAAACTGTGTAGCATACTTTTTAGAGCAGGCTAGAATTAAGGAATTCGACGATAGTTCAAGTTCGAAAAATTCGAAAGTGGAATACAGAACAGTTCTGTATTTCAATCTTCACAGCTATTATCAGCCCTGCACTGATTTCCACGTTCGAAACAATTGCACAAAAAAAGGTGTAGCATACTTTTCAGAGCAGAATAAAATGAAAAATTGTAGTTTTCGAGTTCATATAGAACAATCCTAAAAGTATGCTTTGATTATTTTCAATTGAAAATGGAATTTATCATACAAGCTGCTAGTGTTAATATTTGCATGGACTCTTAGCATATGGTTTGAAATCATATACAATGAGTTGGCTTTTTACAAGCAAAAAACAAGGAAATTATATTGAAAACAGAAGATTTAAAGGAAGAAGCAAGTTATTTTATTTTACCTAGTTATCAAGTCTCGTGCGACTGGTTCAAACAACTGTTAAACGATACTAAAATTATTAAATATGCAATAAAGCGACAAAAAAAGTAATAAATTCAGCGAATAATAATATTTTCGAGTAACACAAGACCTTGTTTCTTTGCTTTTAAAGAATAATATCGTTTTAGGTTAGCGAAAGTCTTATAAATACATATATGAAATTTGAGTTTTGGATACCATTCATCTGCTTCAACACAGAGCATAGCCAATTCGCGCACTTTAAACTTAGCACCATGGTTTTTTTGGGGGCGTGGCAGGACTTTAATTGGCACACATGACACAAACGTGCGCATGACACAGTTGCCACTACTCAATGGAGTAGGAGGGAGCAGTGTTATAATAGAAGGGTTTGGGGTACAAGGGTGGGGGGACATCGGTTCAAAGTTTCGCTCATATGCATAGACACATTCGCGTTCACATTCGCATTTCGCATGTCGCATGTCGCCCAGGCGGGTGTTGGGACATGTTCCCCCGGAATGGCTCCCTGGTTGATCTTTCGCCTGGTAGGCGTGTGCGTCCCCTGCAACGCCTTATGCAAATTACTTGGTGTGTGCGCGGGCACGCGGCTCAGCGTGGGGCAACAGCTACAACATGGGGGCAACAAAAACAGCAACAACAACGACAACAACAACAACAAAAACAATGGCAAAAGTTCAAGTGTTAAGGGTCGCAGCTTAAGTTTAATTAGACGCGGGCTGGTGATTTATTTGATGACGCCAACGCTCACAATACGCAGTTAAATAGTTTTTGTGGGTCAAAGCCTACAACCCAAGTTATTTGAACCAGATTCTTGGCTTTAATTCAAACTGCTGCAAAAGCTTTAAAAACAATAAATAAATACAAAGCGAACCAATTGGCTCCAATGAGAAACGTTTAAATTGATTTTTCAATTCAGCACAGCTCACAATTATGCTTTTCGTTAATCAGAAAATATTTCTGCAGCTATGTTTTTCTCGAGACCACAGACCCCTCAGAAATTTTAAGATTTTTTCCTCTTTTTACTCCCTGTTCCCATTCAAAATGGGAAAAAGGGAGTTATAAAGTACTGCAAATGTGTGTAACAGGCAGAAGGAGGCATTTCCGACTATATTCTTGATCAGCCGAGACGAATTAGCCATGTCCGTCTGTCTGTTCGTCTGTCCGAATGTCCGTATGAACACACAGATCTCGGAGACTATAAGAGCTAGAGACACCAAACTTGGCATCCAGGTTCCTGTATGATTGATGATTTTACATTTTTAGGCGATTCAGAAATGCAAGCGTTAGTTGCGACCTTTGCGCTTATTAAAAATCTGTACTTAAAACACCGATCCCTAAGGAAAATATTCGAAAAATTTGAAGTTATGCAGTCCTGGTTTTTGTAATACTTAATAATATGTTGCTGCAACTGTTCACTTCTGATGTAGTTATACCTTTACTTTCACTACATTTGCAACACTGGGTGTACGAGTACCAGAAAACTAGTTTGCTTCATAAAGTTTTTGCTTTTGGCCCAAGTTGCACTCGGATGAGTAATGAGCGTTTCCATTTCGCGATGCTGCACTTAAAAGCGCACCCAGCCAAGCACGCAACAACAAAAAAAATAGAAATAGAGAAAAAGAAAGAGACAGTGCTAGTGAGAGTGAGAGAAAGAGAGAGGCAGTGGCGGAATGGGAAGACTGTGGAGCGACCCAGAAAGCCGCATAAATAATAATATCTGTCAGCTAAGTTGGAGCTACTTTTCTTTGTCTGCTTTACGCCTGATTCGCTACGCAACTTTGGCTAGGTAATTTCTCAGTGGAAAGTGGAAAGTGGCAAATGGCAAATGGCAAATGGCAAATGGCAAATGGCAATAGGAGGTGTGGGGCAGACTTGAGGCGCAGTCACTCAGGCGCAGTCGAGTGCACAAAAGTATGCAACAGTCTGTGGCAGCGGCATGCACAATATGTTCGCAGCGCAGCAGGGCTAAAATCGGTGGCATAAAAGGGAGGCAGTGTGGCAGTGTAGCAGGGTGGCAGGCAAGGCAGCTACTAAAGAGCTAAATAAAATGGCTCAACCGGCACACTCACACACAATTGGGGTTGACCTCCATTGCCGCGAAGACGCATCCGGCTCCGGCAACGTCTCCTTCTCCGGCTACGTCCCTATTCCGTAGTCCTTGTTCCTAGTTCTGCTCTCTCTTGTCCTGACTTGTCACTTGAACACGGCGTTGACAGTTGGCCAGCAGCTTTTAGACTTGCTGCACGCTCTTTTCCTTGCCACACTGCCACTGACAGTTGCATTTATTTATGCTGCAGCTAAGCGAGCTACATCTGACCTACAGAAATGGGTGCCACTCTTTAAGAAGCTGCCAAAACTTTAATCTTAAGTTGAGGTTTGCTTGCCACAAACATTTTTCATTAATAACCCAGCCAACAGTTTCTGTACAAAATATTTTGACCGCTCTGCACGCAAAATGAAATCTCTATAAAAGTTTCGAGAGGCCCCAGCTCGACTGTAAGTGTGTGTGTGTGTGTATGTGTATGTGTGTGTGCAGTAAAATATGTAATTATCCATAAATTATGTTTGCTCTTCAAATTAGGTTGGCTCACCAAACACAACCCCCGTCCCCCACGCCCATGTCTACCCCCTTCTGGCAGGTTAACAAATTTGTACATTTTTGGTTTTAGAATTTACGTTGCTAAAAATTATTTTTCGGTTTCGGTATTTACTATAGTTTGTGGATGTACTTTGGTGAACAGATCCGTGTGGATGGCGAATCAGACAGAGGGGAAGCGTTTCTAAATATATACATGTGTGTGTGTGTGAGTGTGTGTGCGTGCTTCATAATTTGTTGGTTTTGCGAATTTGTTCAAACTTTTGAAGAGTTTGCTGGCTTTGTTGTTGTACAGTTTTTGTTATGGTTTAAATGAATATTATAATTAAGTAAGCATTCAAATTTAGTAACCTGTGCCACTAATTAAACTGAATGATGTTCGAAATTGTATAAAAATTATCGAAATAATTTTAGAAAATTATTTAATTGTGCATTGCAAAATCTACATACTCGCTCAATTCATATTTGAATTCAGTATTTTGCTGTTTATCACTAATTGTTCTCAATTTGTAAAGAATTTGAATAAATATAAAAGTGCACTTGATATTAAACTTGCCATACAATTTTTAGTTAGGAATAATTTCCTGTTTTTGAATGAATACTTCGTCTACTTCTCATTCCACTGTCTCAATAAAAAATCGTTTAAGCCGAATTTTTTATTGATATTCGGAGTTAAAAACAGCTAAAACTTGTAATATTTATACTCTTTTTTTAACTTTTTTGAAAAAAAAGGAAAAAAGAGTATATTGGGTTTGTGAAATGTCCGTCTGTCCGTCTGTCCGTCTGTCTGTCCGTCTGTCTGTATGAACGCAGGTTTTTTCCACAGTTTTGAAGCTAGAGCAACCAAACTTGGTATACATGTTGGTATATACCATAGGCAGACAAAGTGTCAAGATCTCCCCCCCACCCCCACCCCTTCCCCCACAAACCGCAAAAACCTATATCTTCCACAGTTTTATAGCTAGAGTAACCAAATTTGGCACAAGGGCTACTTATCACATCCTTCATTGATCTGGCAAAAAAAAATTCGGCCACGCCCACCCCCGCCCCCACAAATAGGCAAAGTCTGTATATCCCCCACCCCTTAAGCTAGAATCACCAAATTTTGCAGGTTGAATTCTGTTGCCCTATTTAATAGATTGGATAAAAATATTTTTGCCACGCCCACCCCCGCCCTTGCAATCAAGCAATGTTTGTTTCTCCCAAACCTGTAGAACAGGCCCAACCAAATTTTAATTGATGGCAAAACTTTAAAGATTTGAGCAGAAATTCAATTGCCACGCCCACTGACTCCGCAAAGAGGCGAAAAAAAGAGTATATCGCAGTCGGGTGCATCCGACTGCAACGTTCTTACTTGTTTTTATTGGAATTGGTTGTAGCGACAGGCCTCATTAATTCACTTATTAAATACACACAATTATTAGCAGTTAGCTTATCATAATTGTAACCATAGCCAAATGGCTATAAAACCACAAATCACAATTATCTAAGCTCAACTTTCTAAGCTGATGGCCATAATCGGCCATATCTGGAAAGCAAATTGAATAAATCAAATGCAAATAAGAGCTCAGTATATTTTAAAGGCTCCAAAAGCCATTGTCTAGTTAAACTATGATATCCATAAATATCAACTGCATTTAAAGTAGCTGAACGAATATATTCGGCCACTTGTAACATGCTCGTATCATGAGGAGGAGGAGGAGGAGGAGGAGGAGGAGGAGAAGTTGAATTGGGTGAGTGATTTCAATGATTGCCACTTTACCAACAATTTCCATTCGGTACGGTAAATGGGTATACAAAATAAAGAAAATCTTTCGATTACAATACAAATTATAAATAACGATTTATCATGAGCTGCAGATGTAGCTGCAATTGCAGAGTTGCAGAGTTGCAGTAGCAGCAGCAGTTGCATTTGCCAATTGCACACCTGAATACTCAGCGTCAGGCAAGCAGGCAGGTAACGAGTGTGTGTGTGTGTGTGTATGCTTCACATGGCCAATTCCAATTGCTCGAGTAAAGTCACCAGGAGGCACTTGAGCAAGCGCACAAAATCCCTGGCAACATAAAGCGAAATAAATTGCCAGTGGCAGTTGAGAGTTGAGAACTGAGAACTGAGTTGAGATGCCTGCCTGCCTGCCAGCCTGCATGTAACTGAGACAATTTTTACAGCCAGACATCAGTTATACTATAATATATATGCTGGACCTATATACGATCCTTTATTTAGCCGTAAATACATTGCCAATAGCATCAGCAAGGAAACACATAAGTATAGTATTTTCCGCTTGCTGCAAAACATTTCTGCTGGTCAAACTCAGCTAACGTGAAGCCGGAAGTTTTGTTTTGTGCACTTTTCTTCTTTTTCGTTGTTGTTGTTGTTGTCGATTTTGGCAAGAGCAACAAACTGTATAACTGAATTTACTGGCATTTGGACCTTGCCATTGGGACTACTGTGAATATTATTTAAATTGCGCATACGCCGCGTGTAAAAAAGTCTCAGACGAAGCTGCAAACTCGAAATAAACTCGGCACATTTACCGCTAATCGCTTCCCCACAGACGCATTAACAATTTATCTTGTGTTATTTTATGCGAAAAGTTTCGCTACCCCCAACACTCTATTCGATTCCAAGCCCATCCCCCACCCCCAAACTCAAACCCCAACCCAATGCCCCACCTAGCGCCACATCGAGTAGAGTGCGAGTAGAGCATTTGAATTGAAAATCGTGAGAATTGAAGAAAAAATATCAACGATATGCGCATTATTTCGGCAACGGCTTCAATACTTTTGGGAAATGAGAAAAATTGCGAGGGCTTAGCATGTTCCAGAATTCAATGTGTGTGTGTTTGCCTAGTTAAATTATTTGGATTGAGGTTGCCAAGGTGCTGGCATTGAAATACTTGGCCAAAAAAGGAATGTTACTTAGAGGAAACAAAGTTTATTTTTATATTCTTTTATATTGAGTATATGTGCTGTGTAACACGTTCACATCTGATGTAATTTTATTTCGAGAACCAATTTGTTAATGAATTATATATTATATAATTCGAAAAGCTGTGCTATGCAAAGTGAAACACAAGGCCTTTAAACACTTAGTTTTTAGCTTATGGGATTATATACAGACAAAAGCTTGAAACTGAACGAAGGATTTTAAATTTTGTTGAAAACTTTTTTTTTAAAACCGTCGCCATTTTCTTTAAAATCAACATTTTTACAAATCTTTCGCTCAGCGACAAGATAATATAACACACTAACGGAAATTTTTTAAATTTTTGATTTGAGATGATCCGTTCTCAAGATATGATCTCCAACGCATGGCACTTTGAAAAAAAGGACTTCCAGGAGTACGCCTATAACTTCTTTATTATTGAATTTTTTTTATGAAAACAATTCCAACAAGTACTTGAAAACATGTTCCATTTCACGTTGACAAAGGATTTGGAATACATTTTTTTTAAGGTATCAACAAAAAATCTAGAAAACTTCATCTTTTTTCGCGGCACAAGTGTATATAGTATATATAACCCCTTAAAAACATAATTATTGACTTAATTAGTTATTGTTAGTTATTGTGTCACATAATATAATTAATTTTCATAAGCCCAATATATACACTAATCAGTCAATGCAAAAATTAAACTATTCTAATTGAATTCGGTGTCGTACAGTAAAAGTTAGTCAAATATAACTTTGGCACTGGCCCTGGCCCTGGCACTGGCACTGGCACTTTAAATGACCAAAACTTTAAACATCTTTCAATTATGTTGGCCACTAGTTAATTTGAACTAATTTAACACAATTTTCAAAGCTATAGAAAAGTTAAGAGCCACCCCATTGACCCAACACACAATCCATTCCAATTAAACATCAGCTCATAAACTTTTGCAAATAACCAAAACCCAAGTCCCAGACCATAATCTTTATTGTGCCCAAAAGGCCATGTGCGAAAATTACAAAATTAACCCACACATTTAAGAAGAGAACTGACCAAGAAAAAGACACAAAACGAACCAAAATACAAAGGGCTCAACATTTTAATGCTGGGGTCATCAAAATGAGCTGCCATTTGAAGTGAGTTAGAGAGAGAGCTGGCTGGCTGGCTGGCTGGCTGAACTGAACTGAATGGAATGCAAATTTTAAAGTTAATCATGTTGAAATTATATGACATAATAAAGTTGAGGATAGGGACGTGAACACAAAAAAAAAAACAAATAAAGAACCATAGAAACCCTTTCACGTTGTTCATTTGTCAAACTCAAAGAGCTACAACAGCTGTTTGGCAAAAATAGTTGGCTGCCTTTTCAGGGCTGTCAAATGAGATTAAAATAAGCTTGTTCGTCAATCGACTTGGTTATCCCTTACGACACAGTCGCACACATGACAATGGAAGCATTCAGAATCCGAGTTACTCCACCCCTTTCCTCCCCTCTCTCTCTCTCTCTCTCTCTCTCTCTCTCTCTCTCTTCTATATAATGGCCGCAGCAAATTTATAGCAATTGTGCACTAAAAGGGTTTTATCCACGCACAACAGCTTGACCAATAAAGCAACTAAGCGCATTTGTGCGCCACTCCAGTGAAGGGGCGCGAGGGGAGCTAAGAGTTGGTGAACCAGAGGGAGGGAGAAGTGGGACCATTGGGATCGAACAGAGGGAATATGGTATGGCTGAAAGCAGTTTATTGCCAAATTGAGTTCGGAGCGAGTCTGTGAAAGAGGGCACAAAGCTTTGTTAGCTGACGACAAAATGTTGTCAACAACAGCTGCACAATTGAGATAAACTTCAATTTTCGTAAATTGTTTAGTTTATTGAAAAATGCGACAACTTGAAGGCTGCTGTCAGCGTATATATATAACTATCTCTCTTCTGCCCATACACTCTGTGTCTCGCAATCTCTCGCTTGCTCTCTTTCTACATTAAGCGCTTTGAATTTTAATTCAATTTGACTTTAGTTTAGTTTTCAGTGTATGAACGAGCATAGCATCGACTGAATTTATTGGCACATTTTATTTTACGAATTTATTGGACTTGATTTGATTGGACTTGGGAATGGGAATGGAAATTGGAAGAGTATGTACGAGTATGTGATGTGTGCCTGATGGCCAGTTAAAAGCTTTGTTTATGTCCCCCATTTTGGCAAATGCTTAAAACAAGTCTGCAATTCTTTTTTTGTTTTGTTTTTTTTTTTGTTCAACTAAAGCGATGTTAATTTCAAGTGGATGGCAAAAGTTCGACACATCCATTGTCAGTTGTTGCAGTTTTTCAAAACTTATTGGATAGGGACAAGTTGCATATAATTTAGGGAGAATATTTATTAACTTTTTCAATTCGCAATGTGTGCACAGGGGCGTAGGCTATAGGGTACAGCTAATACTTCATAAGTCTTATTGTTTTGCAATTTTGCTAGAAATGGTCAATTGAAATTCAAAATGTAGTAAGATTTAAGAAAGCATTTCCGACTATATAAACTATATATATTCTTGATCAATGAGCCATGTCCGTCTGTCCATCTGTCTGTATGAACACACAGATCTCGGAGACTATAATAAATAACACAAAAAATATGGAAGAATCTATTACCCCCCGTCTCAGCAGGCAGAAGCAACAGTTTGACATGCACTGGACTAGTTAAGTGCGCTGCTTGCTTGCGTTGCCGCTGAACTGATTGAAATGCAAATTGGGAGCAAGGAGTCTGGTAGTCGGGCACACTCGACAAGAGCATTCTTACTTGTTCACCCAGGAGATCCGAAAAATCGAACTTTAAAAATGAGTTTGAACCCGATTGAATGAAAAACATACAAGTTGCATACAAAAGCTTTCCACGCAGTTTCCACATTTCCCGAAAAAAATGTTCAAAAATCCGAACTAATTACTCACTTTCGTTATAAGAAGAAACTTCTGTGGAGTTAGGTACCATTTTTCATGAATACCCTGATTGATGCATCACAATATAATGTTTGCAAATATAAAATCAATATGTGTAATAAAATCTGCAAGAAATTTTCTAAATGAAATTATACAATATTAAAACTTTTACTGTTTTAATTTTTTAAAGAAATTTACTTAACTGGCTGTCCTTTGATTGGAGTGCCGTCTTTGACCTCAAGAACAACATTGCTCTAATGAGAAACAAAAAGTCAAACAACATTGGAAAAGAGCTGCCAAAATCTAAAGAAAAACAGCAATTTTGGTAGCTAAAATAAGACCGTGAGCATTTTCCAGGCATACAAAATTCTATACAGGGCACACACTGAGCATGTCGCGCTTTTATGTGCTCGCACTCGCTCTCACTCTCGCATGCACCATTTGCAATTTCTTTGAGTGTGTGTGTGTGTGTGTGTGGGAAAACTGTTTAGGCAGTCGCCCCTACTCGACTCGACTCGACTCAACTCAACTCAACTCGTTCAACTTGATAATAGCCAAGGCAGCTTAATTGCATTCATGTGTGTGAGTGTGTTATGGCCAACAAAAATGTCTAAAAGGGCAAATAAACAAGCAATATGTGCCAGAAAGCCATAGCAGAGGGCAGTGTGAGCGGAAAGAGGAGGAAAATTTGTTATGTATTTTGCGCCTTGGAGCAGGCCAAACGGGATTTGGCAAACGCGCTGTAGCCAAAGCCAAAGCCAAAGCCATAGCCATAGCCATAGCCATAGCCACTTGCCATGTAACTAAGACTAACACTCGACAACACAAACGTTATTCGTCTAAAGATGCCAATACCTCAGCCCTCAGTCTTCAGCCCTCAGCCCTCAACCTCAACCCCCAAGCACCCGAAGCATCCTTCAATCACCCAATCACCCAATCACACCACCCACCGCTCGACCACCAAGCAGTGCTTACAGCGCACTGCAACTGCGTCTGCTGCGGTTTGGTGCTTGTTAATTTTACAGTGAAAATTGCTTTGGTATTTACAGTGCACTCGGGCAAAGGCGCATTACAGACACGCAGCTGTCTCGCTCGCGCGCTCGCGTGCCATCTCATTCACGCTAACTGCAACGCCTTCTGGCAAGTCGTTTGTGTGTTTGTTTTGTGCTATTTGCGCTGCATTTTCCATCGACAGCTGTTAAACATTTTCACGTTTAGTCTGCCGCTTGATTGTGTTTACTCGCTGATTCCCCCACTCCACACAGCCCCTGCTTCACATCTCTGCTCAGCTCCACTGCTCCACATCTACAGTCCTCTCCTCTGATGGCTAATCAAGGGAGCCACTTTGTTTGATAGCCAAAGAAAGTATGCTTTGGCATATTTTGTAACCTGCTTATCTTTAAACTAATTTGTTTCGTTTTGTGAAGTAGCATTGGGGGCAAGCCCCCACTGCCACTCCCACTCCACTCCACCAAAAGTCTTTTACATTTCCATTCACATCTTCTTGTTCGCTTTTTGTGGTCGCCTTTTTATCAACTTTGCGGTGCGTTTCATTACCCAAACAACGACAACGACGAATGACTATAAAACAATGCAACATAAAAAGTGTAGCTACGTCCCGCTCCCTATCCCCCTATCCCCCTATCCCCATTCTCATCCCTATCCTTATCCCTAGCCAAATGCTAGCGTCGTAACAAGCAAAAGTACTCTACGAAAATAAAACAAAGTAACTATAATAAATGTTTGCAAATAAATTTGAGCTGCAATATTTGGTTTTTTCTTTCCATTTTCATTTTCCTTTTTTTTTTTTTGTGTATTTTGGTTTTGTTGCCTGGGCATAAAAAAAAAAAGTTTAAGCACTTTGCTTACTTCTTGTGCGACTTCTCTGCGAATCTGTATAACAAAATATGTTTTATGTTGCAGAATTTGTAAATTTTGTGACTGATGAGCACGAGTTGGTGGTAAGCATTACATGAAGACTAGCTAAAAAAAAATATATATAACAATAAAAATGTACATAACATAAGTACCATGTCAGTTCTTAAGCATATTTAACAAATTATGTGTGCTAATTTTGATTTGACTATGAATTGCTAGAAACTGATATAAGATTACAGATATATAAGCTATATGATATGGATGACTTAGCTGAGAAAGCCTGACTTTTCAAACAGACAAAACTCGGCAAAGTTCAAGCATTATCTTAACATGTTTACCATATTTTATAGCAGTCATTGAAACAATCGATCTAAAAATTAAGTTTTCATATGAAAAACTTTTCTGCAAGAGTATATACTTTCGACATGAAAAGGATTACTTTTCTTTCATGTTTTAGCAGTTGAAGAATACACAAAATAGATTTATTAGTTTCATAGGAAAAGACGAGAAATATTTGTTCTACGACTATTCTAAAAAGCCGCTAGCTTAGCGGGAAATCGATTGAAACCGTTAACAGTTTAAAAACAAAAAAAGATACACACATGTTCTTAATATCGTTAGAAAGGTATTTTTAAGCTTAACACTTTTTTAGAACTACATGTGACATAAAATTAATTAATTTAACATTTTTTTCAGTTCAAGTTTTTGCGATTATTGTGAAAATTATTTTATAAAATTTTAGTGGAAAATGAGATAAGCGTTCCAGGACTAGGAAATATCGAGTCCTGTAAAATAAAGATTGCAAAAACACAACGAAAGTAATATTTCTTAGAGTTATTTTATGCAAAGCATTAAAATAAGAATAAGAAATAAGATGCTGCCCCAAAGTGTGATTCTGTCGAGCACTACACACAGTGTTTGCTTAAACTGTTTGAGAATTATAAGCGACAGTCTGAAAATAAGTTTATTTTGTTTTCATTTTGATTTTAATAGAGTGGCTTGCTTCGAATCAAACAGTTTTGTTGAACGGAGATGATGCTCCAATATGACCAATCGTCCGTCCGTCTGTATGAACGCAGGTTTTTTACACAGTTTTGAAACTAGAGCAACCAAATTTGGTAAAATGTTGGTATATACCATAGGCAGACAAAGTGTTCAGATCGGCCATATCGAGCCACTAGAACATATAGCTGCCATAAGACAAATCGGTTGAAAAATAAGTTTTTGTATGAAAAACTTTTGGGTTTTTCAAGAAAACTCAGCCAAACTCACTATACCTAAGCTTAGGAACAGTTTATAAGTATATACTTAGTGTTTAGAGTATATCGCCGTCGGGAGAACACGACTGCAACGTTCTTACTTGTTTTTCTTCCTTGCCTTAAATATAATATATGTAATTAAAGGCTAGTGAACATTTCAAGTAAGACTATCAAAATGTCATGTCTTACATGACATCCTTGATAGTATCTATTCTCAGAAAGTTTGGAATTAGTGCATTACAAAATAATCAATAAGCTCGACACATTTTCTATGAAATAAGAGGTATCGGTTGAGTTATATAGAGTTAGGTAAATTATAAAATGCATTGACGAAGTTATTAAAGCTATTTTTGTATGCAGCGTTTGAGCTCGAATCCATTTCAACGAATAGTTTCTGTTCTATTCTGCCAATACCTATGTTTTCATTTGAAATATAAATTTTGGTGATATGCAGATCAAGGTTGCCACATCAATACCTACTTTAATATCGAAAATAACTCAAACTCAAATAATCAGTCGCATTACTTGACATACAAGAGATAACAAAAACGAAGAAGTTCCCAAAGCGATGCATGTCACCACGTGCTATCTTCTAAGTCCTACCCACAGAGTATCCTCCACAGTCACTTTTCACTTCAACCAAACAGAGTTCCAATCAGAGCCCCCAGACCGTAGTCTGTCAATAAGTGAGTTATTGTGTGTGTGTATATGTGTGTGTGTGTGTGTGTGTGTGTGTGTGTGTGTGTGTATGCACGTTGTACTCTCAAGCGCATTTTCAGCTTAAAGGATTTACATTGAATACTGAATGTTGATACTTCATATCAGTTTAGTTTTAGGTTCGTTCGCGAACTGTCGCTGCCTGGCAACGTTTGGAGAATCTTCGATTTCCATAAGTGAATTCCACCCCTACACACACACACACACACACACACACACACACACACTCACACACACACACACACACACACAGAGAGAGAGAGATGTAGGGGCATGTTAAGAAGTCAGTTGTAGCAAACTCCAGGGCGTCATATATATGCAAAAGCCGCTGCCATATCATTGCCAAATGGTGTCATGTACGATATGTGGGAATCGTGTTGTACAATTTCATGGCTTGGCTTTTGCCAAATTTCCAATGTAAAGTCTGCCAAAGAGAGAGGGCCAGAGAGAGTGAGAATGGGGGAGGGGAAGGCTTTAAGGCCCGTTTCGTGACTGGGAATTTTTGAAGTTGGAGCTACAATTCGGTAGAAGCTTTCGTTTGTGCGTATTTGGTTTGCTAATGGGCAACATTTGGATTTTCAAATCAGTCGGAAAATGCACTGTGGGCTCTTGCTCTTCGTTCATTTTCTTGAGTCTGCCATATAAAGCCTGTGCAGCTTAAGGACTATGCCAATGATTTAGGAGTTGAGTTCTGTAAGTGGAGGCAGTAAGTCTTGTGACTTGTATGATGATTGGATTTGTTAGACATTGAGTTTGCGAAAGGGTATTATCAATTGTGCAGATTGCTTAAAGTATATGCTAGATGTCAATGAACACAAATTGAATCAAGAAACTTGAATATGTTATTAATATTGTTCATCGAAATGGAAATCTATAAAATGCATGCTTTTTTGTAGTTTTCGTTTCGTTTTAATAATTTGAATATTTCTAAATATTATGTTAATCTAAAAGAAACAATAAACAAAAGCTTGCAAAACTGTTTTGTTACACTGCACAAAATAATTCCAAAATTGTTGTATCTAAAATTAATCAAAATATTTAAATCAATTCTATTTTATTCATGTGCTTTCAGCTCGAAGAAGAAATCACACGTTAGCACAATTCAACCACAACATTGCATCAAAACAACAACAAAAACACAGGAAAATAGAAAAAAAAAACTCTTAACGACACAAAGTGGAAGTTATTGCAAACAGGAAATGAATATGCAAAAAAGCTAAAAAAGGATATGCAAAATGCAAATAACAAAATAACCAAATCGAGTTCAATGCTGAATTCCACCAACACAACGTATTTACACAATTCTCTCTGAATGCATGAAAGGGACATCTAGGGAAACCCAATACGTAAGCCAACATTTGTGAGGCACTGTGCAGTAAACTGCTAATTGTGGCTGCCAACTAAAGCAAAGGACACAAAAAAAAAAGAGAAGGGAATTCAACAAAAGCGATGGAAAAAATCATATGAAAATATGCATTAAGTGTAACCACAAAATAGAACAAAAACAACAAAAAAAAAAAACAAAAAGGAAATTGCAGCTGCGGAAAAATAAACACGAGATTGCAAATGTAAAAATTGATTTCTGCGGTTTCAACTATCGGATATTGTTCAAATACATACTAACAAATATATGGCAGCAAATCGTTGCGGCTAAATTCGGGAGTGCGGCCAAAAAAGAGTTGAACAACAATTTCACTTTTTATAAATATATAATCGGTGTAACAACATTTAATAGAATGCAGCTGCCAAAGATCAAACTGTGCGAGATTTTCATCATCAGCATTGTCGGTCTAACAACATTGCCAGGTGAGTGTGGACAGCTTTCAAACCAGGCGAAGTGTGACCAGGGCTGTATTGTATGATATCAAATGAATCGATAAACTCGCTTAAATGTTAATCGCAAGCTAAAATATAATTTCAATTTGTCTATGCTCACTAACATATGTATTGTATTGTGGTTTATTAATGTTGTGGTTAAGGTTTCAAGAATATGACCCAAATCGATAACCGCAGCAAATACTATAAACAACATCAAATTACAGTTTCCACAACTACAACAAAGAACAAAGAACTCAAATGACTTTAATTAAATAAAACCACAAATAATTGAGTGTTGCTAAGGTCAGTTGAAGTCACACTACAGAACTTTGTTTATTAGTTATACTTGACCTCGTATTCCAATTAAATGAGAAATTTTAATAAGAATCAACTAGCCTTAAATCAAAAAAATTAAAGTTCGATGTAAATAATTTATAAAAAGAATAATGACGCCATCTAATCACTTGAACCTTTAACTAAAAAAAAAAAACAGCTTAAGTGCCGAAGATATACATATACTCTTGCAGAAAAGATATGCATAAGGAAACTTATTTTTCAACGGATTGTTCCTATGACAGCTATAAGATATAGTAATCAGTTTTTGATAAAATTTAGTCAACATGTGTAGAACGTTCTTTTATTAAGATATAGTGCGTTTGGTCGAGATATTTAAAAAAAAACAAAAGTTTTTCAGACAGAAACTTATTTTCAACCGATCATTCCTATGGCAGCTATAGGATATAGTTTTCCGATTTTGATTAAATTTTGTCATCATATAAAAACTCTCCTTAAACATAGGTTCAGTGAGTTTGGTTGAGTTATCTTGAAAAACAAAAAAGATTTTCATGCAAATACTAATTTTTAAACCGGTCTTTCCTATGGCAGCTACATATTATAGTGGTCCGATCTGGTCTATTCAACTATAGGTACTACCTGCAATACGAAGAAGCATCTGTGCCAAGTTTCATCAAGATAGCTCTAGAACAAAGTCTTGAAAAACGCATATAAGCAGACAGACAGACAGACGGGCAGACGGACATGACTCGGCTGTTGATGCTGATCACGAATATACAATTTTTATACAATTTCAAAACATATTAAAAATTTCTAATTAACAGCAAACAAGCAAGGATATTTATATAAATTTTGACTAGGTTCGTTTGAACTTATCACTACATTGAGAAAGCAAGGTAGTGTCGACACATAAAAGTCATCGAAACTAGCAATTGTGAATTACTTTAAGTTTTAAAAATCAAATCAATTTTCACACTTTTGCAAGTTAAACTCCATAAACTTGCAAACGCTTGATAAAGTTAGAATCGAAGAAGTGAAAAAAGTTTTAATAGAATTTATTTTCAATGGCTGAAACCCTAAGGGCTTTTTTAAAACACCTTGTAATGCACAGGTAATTATCTCACTCGCCATTAAACCGCATTAGTCAATGATTTTATTAGTTTTCTTTTATTTTTTTTGTTCTTTTTCTATTTTGATTGCTTTCTGCGAATTACTTTGATGACTTACCAACACCTAAAACTTCTTTGTACTTTGCTCTCTCCGCTTTCAGACCCTTTGATTACCTCACTCAGTTATTCATAAAAAATGCTGTCTACATTTTTTTTTAATTTTTTTTTTTTTCTTTTTAATATTTTTCTCTTATTGTCATTTGATTCTATGCGCGTGCTGTTTGTTTGTCACGCCTCCCACCTCATTTGCTATATGAAAATGATTTCATTTCAATTTCTTCTTTTTGTTTTTTTTTTGTGCTATTTTCGCCGTCTGACACTTTGGGCAAAATGGCTGCAACGACTTTTCGCTTTGTCTGCATTTCCGTTAGCTTTAATAACGTTTTATATTTCCGTTTCCCTGCTCGCCTTTGACGACAAACAGACCGACAGACAGACAGACAGTCAAGAATTATATAGTCGTAGTTGGTAGATAGATGCTGCTCATAAATCCGTACTTCATGTCGTAAATCCCTTTTGGCATTTTATATTAAAGAACAGAGAAGTCATTGCATACAACGTTGAACTTGAGAGTTGTTTGTTACTCTGCTCTACATCTTCATCTTCAGGTGTGCGGCTGGGTGTAGGGTCTTGCAGAGTGTAGGTGGAGACATGCAATTCATCAAAGCAACTTCCGTTTCCGGTCTACGCTAAAGCTACACAACAGCTTGATTTTGACTGTTGACTCCTGACTTCTGACTGACATGCGGCCAAGTGACGTGGAAGTCATATTTTGTGTGCCTACACACAAAACACACTCGCATTGCCACTTACAGCACACAAACACAAACACACACACCCATACCCACACCCTTAACAACACCCACACCAATTCAAAGCGGCGCCTGTTCGAAAATTTCAATCACGTCGCGCGTATCCTTCACTAGACACGCATTTCAATGGCCAACTAAGAACGAGTACTGAATAGTGGGCTGAAAGTGTGCGGGTGTATGTCACATATACATACATACATACTCCTACTCCTAAGTTGAACAAACACGATACTCCAAAAATATCCGCGAGGTTACATTGATGCATTATGTATATACGAGTCGAATGTTAGTTTCACGTCTCCATCATTCAATTAGGCGCAATTTGTTTTTTCTTTTCATCTGTCATCTAATGTGGTCCAGTTCTAATCTTAATATGACAAAGAGTAAATCATTAATACATGCCAAAAACTTAATTTCCTATATAGTATGTTTTACCATTCATGAACCAGTGCTCGCGACTTTGTTTTTATCTTTCATTTTTTCGTTCGTGAAAAAGAAGAACGCTGGTTCCTGAAAATCTACGAAATGAATTAATTTCTGCTGGCAGCTAAATATTTTTTTCTATTTTGCATCAAAATTTCAAATCAGTAGTTCAAATGAAGAGAGGTTCAAGCTTTTTCATATTCTATATGGTCGCTGGCAGCGCTGAACGAAGAGGTCGATTGCTTATACCTAGGAACCTGGGTTCGAATCTCCCCGCACCTCCCAATGATAATTGGAGCTTTTGGTGATATTATTTGTGAATATATTAAAAATGATATAAAAACTTGGCTTGGCAATATAAGAATAAATGCTCTTAAAACATTACAAAATATGTTTTAATGAAAAAGGAACACAATTTTCAAACATAATAAACACAAAGTTGTTCCTAAATTGAGCAAAATTTTCAACAAAGAACAAGAAAATGTTTGAAAATTGATAGCAAAACGTTGGACTTAGAAAAAAGGCGGTTAAACCCTACTTTTGATATTGATTAAGTTGTTGTTTCTGGTAAAAAAAAATAGCCTGTTACAGCTATGGATCATCTAAAAGCTTAACAGTAGCGCGACTTATTTATACCTTAGCAAGTTTAATTATGAACAATATCAATCAATATCAGCAGAGTATGTTTATATGGATATGACAGTATTGAGATATTTCGAAATTTCAAGTGAACTTGATTTTTGTATGTTATTTGAGAGACTATGCACGAAACTAAGTGTCTCGAGGTTTTTTTTTAATGTTTTTTCTTTACAATTACAAAAAATAATTCGACTGAATTGTACTCATTTCATTCAACATTTTATTTTTTTTGTTTTTGCTTTAAACTTCATGGTCAACCCTTGCATCAGCATGAATTATTACGAGTATTTTTGATATTTTTGTTTAGCCTCTGCTGTCCGACGTAGCCCATGTGATCGTCACCGCCTTTCACTCGTTGTGTAGCACTAAACTTTTGACACACATATATACACATACACACACATACATTAACTTGTTGTGGCACGCACGCAATGTTGGTGGCATTGGCGGCGGCTGCCGGAAATGCCAAGCACAACGTCCCAAAACCAGCAACAAAATGGAGAACAACAAAAATCAACTGTTGGCATGTTGACGATTCTCTTTCCGACTGCCCCTGCAAGTCCCCTCACTTTTGTTTTGTTTTTTTTTGGTTCATTTTTTTTCTGCTTGGCTGTCTGGTTGAAATTTTTGCCAGCGTAATCACGATTAAACTGTCAACGGCATACTAATTAGATTTTTATTTTTATTGCGCTATGACAGCGCCGCGTGACGACGCCGCTAGACGTCCTGTGTACTCTGTGCTGTGTACTGTTAGTGAGGGGTGAGAAGAGGGGTGGCTGCTTTAGCAAGTGTCCCCCTGGCAGTAGCCCCCCCATACCCTTCAGCCGCATCATTCCCAGGCGTGCGCGTGCCTCGCATGACCAAGTGACTGAAATATGTGGGATAGAGTTCGGGTTGCAGCTAGCTGTCCTGAAATCCAGCTGTATCCTGCTGTATCCAGGACTAGGTGGTACTTTGCGACGCCTGCTACTTTGTGATTTATGTCTTATCATATTTATGAAAATTATTGTTATTGATGGTATTCAATATTATAGGCCTTTGCTACAAGCAAAAAAAAAAAAAATTACATTTTGATTGATTGAATCATTTTGGTTTGATGCTGCGACTAACTAATTGATTTCAAATATACTTGCCATAAGAGTTAGTTTCTCTTATATTTAAGTGTTAGCTGCCATATGCAATTGTTTTAGGACATGTTCTTTAAAGTCACACATAGAATTTAAGTTGAGTTTAACAAGAAGTTGCTCGCCCCTCGCAGGTTTTTGGTTTCGTTTATATTTTGTTGTTGAATAGTTGACTATGTTGTTAGGGTCTATTACTTCCAAGCTGTTGAATGCACCACCGTTTCTCAAGAAATACCCCTAGCCAATTCCCTGGCTGAAGCTCTCCTTGCCTGTCAACCATTGAGGGGCTCTTTCTTGCCACTTCTGCAAACACAATTCTTTGTCGCCACGCCTTTGTTAATGTTTTTTTTTTATATATATTTTTTTTTATTAAGTTCTCACCGGGACAGGAAGTGAAATGTTTTGTTGTGCTTGAGTTGTTGTTGTTGTTGTTGTTGTTGTTGCTGTTGTTCCTATAGTTGTATTTATGGTTGTTGTTGTTGCTGGTTCGCTGGTCCAAGTGCTAATGCGACCAGACAATGCAGATGGCAGCAGCGGGCAGCGAGCAGAGGGTGTTCATTCGTTTCAAGTAAAATCGTGGCAGACTTTCCTGCATTGAGCTAAAAAGAAAAATTTAATGAAAATGTGCAAAATAGTACAACAACAAAAGGACTGCATCTGTTTGTTGTTGCTGCTTATGTACTTAGAGACCTGCCTGCTGCCAATTATGAACGTGCAAATATTTTTGCATGCAATTTAAAATAATTATTGTACGAGTATACGCATAGCATAGACCTTAATGCGAGTTGAGTTTTTGAGTTGTTCTTGTTCTTGTTCTTGTTCTTGTTCTTATTATATATACTTGTTGTTTTAGTTGTGTGCTAAATCCTTTTATCCTTACAGCACTTGTTATTTGTCTGGTTCAGCTCAGAAGTTTTGTAAACCAACATTTTATGGTTCACTTTTGTACTTGTACTTAAGGTATGCTAAAGATATTGATATTAGTGCTTAAAGAAAATAAACTGAGCTTGAGTAATCAACTTTAGCTCTCTTTTGATTCTATGTATAAAGATAGTTTTTTCTAAATCAAAATTCAAAATAATAATCAAATTAAGTGTTTCTAGCTCTGCTTGTTTCTCAGATCATTAATAGATCGACTCAGATGTGAAAGTCTCTTTCTTTTAGCTAAACATATGTATATACAAAATATAAATATATACATACTTATTTTTTTGTTAATCATCGGATCAGATTCTTACTTTATACAAAATATCTAACGACCAATATTTTACCGATTTCCGAAAATTCAAAACCCTGTGTTGTTTATCGGTTGAATGTTTTCAAACTTTTTGCTTATCTTCTTTAAGCTTATTTTCAAAGATTTATACAAAAAATCATTAAGAATAAAACGTATTTTACCAATTTGGGAAAATTTACCCCACTGGGAGGAAAATGTGGGGGCGAAGGATAAATAAAGGAAAATGCAATTTTTGTGTAATTAGCTTAAAACTCATTTTCAAAACTCTTGAAGGATAAATATTAGACACGAATTTGAAATAAACCACCCCATGTTCGGAAAATTGTGTTACGGAAAATTTCGGTAATATCTCAACTTGCTTTAAAATCATTTTTAAAAGTTTACCTCAAAAAATGTGTTTTCTAACGTCTTTGAAAAACGTTGGCACACGGACCGGAAATGGTGTTCAAGATCAGTTCTATAATGAAATATAATGAATAACTTTTATATCATATCATATTTAAGAACTTATCTCAAACATTTTTATGTTTTATGTAATTTTGAAGTATTATTTAATGTTAAATATATCTTTAAATTGATCAACATAACTTTTGATTAAATATTAATATAAATATGTTTGAAATATAAAAACAAAAATACATGAAAAGGCAAATAGCAAAAAAAAAGCCAAATTAAATGAAAATCATTGTGAGCCATAAAAAGACAAAGTTGTAATATAAAATATATATTCCATTTTTGTATATGGCAATTCAAATATTCGACCGCACATGAGCCGCTCTCAATCATGCAAAAGTTTTAAGTAGTTGGCCGTATTTCACGTATCAGAAATAATAAAACGAGTGAAGATAAACCCAGTTTGAAAATAATACCTACTCATAACCACTTTGGCATTATGCTTATGCGTCATCTTGTTATACTCTTATGCACAATCCGCTTTTAAAAATAGAGTAATAAAAATTATATGAAAATATAAAAATATATATATACCAGGCTACTATGAGAAGTATGTATAAGCTGAAGGAAACGCAGAAAATATATATATATATATATAAATAGAAACAAATATTTTGATGAATATGCAGAAAATTATATCATGCGCATGTGTTCATGTGTGTGTGCGTGGGTGTGTGTGCGTGTGTGTGTGTGGGCGTCGCAAATAAAAACTTTTGACTGTTGAAGTAAACGCACCCAATGGAATTGGCGTCAGTTTAAAGCCCGTCTGCAACAGATTCACATCATCATCATCATCATCAACATCAACATCATCAAGAGACGCCACAACGGCGTCTGTGGATACAAAATGATCATCATAATCGTCATCAACAGGCAGAATACGTGACGCATAGACATTAATATACAAATACATATACCTACACATACATACACATACATACACATATACATACATACAATATTTACATATGTTATTATGTGTACGAGTATTTATGCTCCTGTAAATTGATGGATGAGTCTGCGCCGGCTGTGAATTTTTGTGGGTTTCAGATGATGATTCTGTCTTTTTGTAGCATCGTGCGGTATGCGACATTGCATATTCATAACCAGGGAAAAGCTTTTGAATAATGCTTATTTATTATGCTATTTAGGTAAATATTTGCTAGGCCACAATTAATAAACTCGAGTTTTATTTGAGAGCACGTTAGTTTGTCGATTTTGAATAGTTGCAAATTGTATTAAATGTATACTATTTAAGGCTTGTATAAAATCAAAATATGTTGCTTGTTTTGCACTGCAAAGTTATTATTTAAAATTTTTTCCATGCAAAGTATATTTAACTTTCTCAATAATTCAAACTTAAAACCAGGAGAAAAGCTTTGCCACATTAAAATCACTTTCACCAAAAAAAAAAAAAAAAGAAGGAAATCGACGCCACATTTCTTGTGAAACTTTTACCGACAACAGGCAGAGAAAGATGCCGTTATGAAAATTATATCTCTGTCTCGTTTTTTTAATGTTTGTTTGTGGGTTCAGAGTTTTGGTTTCTTTTTGGCTCACTTTCATTTTATTATTTCGCACAATGAACGCACTTGGCGAACATTAAATAAACCCCCAAGAAGCATTTATCAAAATTCTCTTTATAAATATTGCCAGCCAAGCAAAGACTGTGACTATGTTATGTAGTGCTGACACACTCTCTTTCTCTTTCTCTATCTCTCTCTCTCTCTCTGTGTGTGTGTGTATTTTTTGAAACATTTATAAAACGTCAGGTGGTGCCGCACAGGGAAACTGGTGGAGGAGCATAATGTCCGCTTAATGACAGCAATGAAGATGCCAAAATGATAAACAGCAAACACGGCCCAAAAGTGCCCACAACAAGCCGATGGAAAATGGCCACAAAACAAAGTGAAAAACAAACACACTCAAAACAGGAAATGTGTTTGGTCATTTTGTATTTTGTGGTTGCCCGGGAATTTATCTGTGTGCATGTATATGTCTATGTGTGTGTGTGTGTGTGTGTGTGTGTACGCGTGACTATAAATTTTTGATGGGTTTTCATAGCAAACAATAGAACAAAATTTAAACGCAGTTGTGCAATAGCTTGTTGTTGAACTTTAATCCCTTATATGTATGGTCCATATGAGCTTGTAGTGTTAACAAATTAATCGAATATCAATTTCAATTCTTGGCATATATCAATTTTTAATATATTTTGAGTGTTCACTTGGCGTTGAAGATTGGCAAATTTGTCACATTGCATACCAGAAACGTTTTCAAAGCTGCCAGATCTCTGAAACCTCTGTCTATAGAAAATCCAACAACAAAGCAAAACCAGTGTTGCAAAATGCTGTTGAACTAGCAAATTTGCCAAGCTGCAACGCCAATTATTTATTTTAAATGAATTGAAACACAATCTAGTTTGTAAATACATAATTAAATTAAAAACCAACTCAAATTTAAGTACAAATTTTTCAAATAATTTTAAATAATTGCTCTTAGATACCATTAACAATACCGTTCTATCTTATACCACAATATGGCGAATGTACTAAATTAATCAACATTTTCTACGCCTTTTTATACACTTTTACCCCACCAAAACTGTGAATAGATTTACGCTTTTGTAATGCAATCTTATATTTTCTACTTCCACTTCCACATTTGACTTGTAATTTGACTTGCTGCTGTGTGTTGTTTTCATCAAGATGAACTTCATCATCATTGATGTCGTCGTTGTCGACTTTGTCGTCTGTTAAATGAGATGACTTTTGTATGCGGAAAATTGCCTCTACACTGGTTGTCAGCCCATTTACAGGCTCTCAATCTCTATGGCTTATTGATAACAATAAAAACAGCAACAAAGCATTCCATTCAAATGATTCAGCTCCATTCCTTGCCATTGTTTGCCCCATCGACAGCCATGACGAAATGACACTCGTCATCGGCTCAAGAAGGGGACGAAAAAAAAAGAAGAAAAAAACAACAAAAAAATTGTGATAGTTATCATTTGTGTTCCTCTACATCGCATTCTTCCTTGGGCGCATTTTAAATGTCAATTAATTGTCAAATGTTTTATGCAGTTGCCATTGGGAAGAAAAGCAGAGAAGAAAAAAGCAGTTCAAGATGGCAAAGCTGATGAAAAAGTTTTCAGCGTCTGGTCCTGCAAAAAGCACAATGTCGAAATAATAATAATTTATAACTATCAATGTCATAAGTTCATGACATGCTCATCAATCAATGCATTAGACAGCTCAACACTGGCTACGTGGGCGTGGCACAGCCCTAATTCTTCAGCAGACCATAGCAATTCAGACCAAACTTTGCCCAAAGAGCTTGGCTGTCCAACAGTAGCTGTTCTTGTTGTTATTGTTGTTGTACTTCTTCTTCTTCTTGTTATTGTAGTTGTTGTTGTCGTACATCGAAAAGTTTTTCGCCTTTAGCTTCCTTGTGGCATTGCTCATAATTTTATGTTGCATACTTTGCTGCGCATAAGAATTTCCACGCTACAATTGACAGCAATTGCGTTTTTCGTCCTCTGTAGTCGTCGAGTATTTGCAAAAGTTATTGAATCGATTGCCAAAACTTATTGGTAACATAGAAAGTTCACTGGATTGCTTAGGGCGCCAAAGGATTTTCCTGTACAGACCGACACTTGATTGAGTTATATTTTAATTCGATTTCGTTGGCTACGAGACGTTCAAGAAGATATTTTCCATGAATATGACGCAGAGTTATTTGTAATAAGCATAAAATATTACAATTGCTAACTCAAACATATTTCAGCAACTACTGGTACTCAATAAGGCTTTACTTTCTCTTATATTTATGTATTTTTATAAATTGAAATATATATATAAGTTTTATTTGAAATGATATTGAAATTCATTCGAGTAGTAAGACGATTAACAAAATGTGGGCTCAGAAAAAAACCATCTCATAAGAAATTGGGCTCCTAAAACGTTGAAAATAAAATATAAATTAAAAACAAAAAAGAAATGTTATCTTCCGAAAAGATTTGAATTAGAAAACTTATTGTTCAACCGATCGTTCCTATGGCAGCTATAAGATATAGTAGTCCGACTTTGATGAAATTTTGTCATCATGTATAAAATTTGGTGCTCTAAAAGTTTCCGAGATCAGCGTTTTCTTACAGATGGACGGACAAAGCGCACAGTTTGATAGCCTCAATCAAGCTGTTGAGATTCAAAATTAAAATGAACTTATTATCTAGCTAAAGTTTTTAAAGTATTGTTTGTTAAATATGTGAATAAGTGTTAAAAGTGAAAATGCCTGAATGTTTTTTTTTTTTTTGTAATTTCCATTCGATCTGTGAAAATCTTTTTGTATTCCATAGTCTGAAGCTGCCGAGCTTTCAGGTGGCTGTAAATTTGTTTTTCACTTGCATTTCCCATTTGCTTTTGCTTTCCCTTTTCATTTCCTTTGTTGGTGTTTTTTTCTTATTTTGCTTTCATTGTTATTATGTTTTTATATCGTCTTCTGCTGCTGCGCGTGTTCCTTATCCTTCTCATGCCCACGGTTTATTCAAATTGACTCAATTTTTGTTAAATTTCCGCTGGCCTGCAGTTCGTACATATAACTTACATACATATATTTATGCCCAAAATGAATCCCGTGTCGTTTCTGGCGCTCTGTTTGCTGCAAGCTTTGCGTGCTGGTCCAAGGCCCATGGCCCAAGGCGGGCGTGGCATTCTTCGATGTGGGCAGGGCTGCTCTTAATCCTGGCCAGCGGGATGTGTCGGCGCAAAAGCCAATTTAAAAATGCCAACAATGATTTATGTTATGTATCGTATAGCTGCTTGCTCCTTGTTCCTGGCTCCTTTCTTCTCTCTGCAACCTGTGCTTTTTATGCACGTAACTGCAGTAATTTTAAATGCCGAAGAGCATTGCGCTTTAATTTAAACAATTAACCCTAATGATTAACCCTAACAAGGACCCCCACACACACATGCAAAGTGTCAGGCCCTGCTTGGCGCTATGTAGCCAATAAAACTTAATGACTTAATGCCCCGGCCCAGGTTCCGCCAAGGCTTGCGTGTTTCGACCAAGTGGCAAAAGTCACATAATTAAAACAACAACTACAACTATATCTACACCAGCAACAGCCACAGCAACAACAACAGCAACAACAACAACAGTAACAACAACAAAAGCCGTCATGTTGGGACACTAAAACTAGTGCTAACGGCTCTATTTATATAAACGGCTCAGCAAAGCGGGAAAGTCATTGACTTCCTGTCCCTACCGCGATATATTGTTAGAGAAAGGGGGGCAGTGTGGCGGAAAGGATAACGCAGCAAGGCAAAAAGGAAAAGGGAGCTTGTGTATGTGCTTACAACACTGCAGTAAAGGCGCAATTAAAGTACACGAGACACGAGACATGGGACACAGGACAGAACAATAAAAACCAACAACAGAATCGACAATACAACAAAAAAAAATACTATTGCTACACCACGAGTATTATATGCTCTATAACCGGTCTTTAAATAAGAACTTAATACTCTATATAATAAAAATTTTACTTTAGCAAAACTGTGCTTTTTGTCATAATGCTTGCTTAATTAAGACTGAATCAAGACAGTTTATTTGAAAACATTTTTAGATTCAATTGTATTACATTTGTCAGAAAAATTTTATATATGAAACAAAATAAACAATATCTTATGCCATCAACTTGTTTATTTCATTAATACCAACATGTTCTAAAAGTCAAACAATCCAAAAATGCTAAAATTCACTATACCTTAATAGTTCATTACAACAAAAGAATTGGTCATTTCAAAAACACGATTAGTTCTCACAAATCTTTGTGGTTTTTATAAAGATAAATATAAAGATAAGAAAACAAAAGTACAAGTCCCAAAAAGATTTTCTTAATTCGTGAATTGGACAGTTTTTATAAATGCGTGAAAAAAACTGCACAAAGTGGATTTATCATGACTTTGATATAACCAAATTCAAATTGATGGTGTCTCTTTCTGAAACTGTAACAATATTTATCTAAAAGTGTTATAGCTCTCAATACCCTACAATTTGCATAGTAATAGCATACACAATATCCCTGGAATGACAATGGTACCCTCCTCCTGCCTCTTTCTCCTTCCTTCTTGCTCTCCATTCTCCATTCTCTATGCTCCTGAATGGGTGTTGGTCGCATACCCGCATCGCTCGCATTGCGCTCTGGGCATAGTTGGAGGCAGTTAGGAGACATAACATATATGAAACACCATTATAAACATATGTGCAATTGGGTGTCCTGGAGCTCTTACTTCATTCTCGTCCTCTCTGTTACACTGCTCTGTGCTGTGTTTCAAGTGCTTTGACATACCCGATAATCAATGTATCAGTATGTGTTTGTATGTGACATGTGTATGGTGCTATTGTGCTACTTAATTCCTACTAATTAATGTGAATTTGTCTACTCAAACATATTCTCAGAGTTTAAATGCAGTCATTCAATGCCAGATTATGAAAAGTTTAATAATCTGAAGAAAAAAAACAGCAAATAAACTGAATATTTTGAAATTATCTAAGCAGCTTTGTAGAGATTGTATTTAAATGCAGCAACAGGCCACGTTTATTTAATCACGATCTAATTCTAGAACTGATAATCATGATTTTGAAAACATTTAAATATTGCCACAAACTAATATATAATATATATATATACATGTACTCAAAATAATCTAATTTTGCTGATAAGCGAACATAAAAAAGCACTTGGAATTGTCAAAAAGGTCAAAGTTAAACCAAAAGTATACACTCAAAATTCCGGGTAAGCCCTACTATATAAGTATAAATATTATTTTAATATTTTATATTTAAAATGTACTAATATAATCAAAAATTATATATATATATATATATATATATATATATATATATGATTATGTATGTGCGAAACGTAAATGTGATACTTTCTGGAACGCTTAGTAATCATTGAGTTTCTCGGCTGATCAGTTGAAATGTTTGTTCAAACTGGCATTAAGTGAAGTCCATTTAATTCAAATTTACCAAAAGAAAATCATTTTCAAACAAATTTAAAATGCGTCAAAAAGTCGTGTTCATGTTGTGTGTAATAAAACTGTGCCTTTTTATACTCTGTTTTCCAAAATGGAAAAAAAGAGTATATTGGGTTTGTGAAATGTCCGTCTGTCCGTCTGTCTGTCCGTCTGTCTGTCCGTCTGTCTGTCCGTCTGTCTGTATGAACGCAGGTTTTTTCCACAATTTTGAAGCTAGAGCATCCAAACTTGGTATACATGTTGGTATATACCATAGGCAGACAAAGTGTCAAGATCTCCCCCCCCACCCCCACCCCTTCCCCCACAAACCGCAAAAACCTATATCTTCCACAGTTTTACAGCTAGAGTAACCAAATTTGACATAAAGACTAGTGACCACACCCTTGACCGACCTGCCAAAAAAAAATATGCCACGCCCACTACCACCCCCGCAAATGAGCTAAACCTGTATCTCCTCCACCCTTATAGCTAGAAACCCCAAATTTTGCAGTATGACTCCATTTGAACTCTTCGATAGATTGGAGAAAAAATTTTTACGTACAGAAAACAGAGTATATCGCAGTCGGGTGAGCTCGACTGCAACGTTCTTACTTGTTGTACTTAATATACTAAAACTAAGCTCAACTGCAGAAATTTACCTGAGCAACGAAAGAGCTGCACTTGAAAATTAACTTTCTAAAGTAATCAATATTTCTCGAGAGCAAAGTGAATTAGTAAACAAATTATTGAATGAAACATTTGCGCAAATTGAAAAGAAAATTACATTATGCAAAAATGACAACTTTGAATCAGCATCCATCGATAAATCGCAGATGATGTGTCAGTGTGCTCCTGATATGGAATGTGTTGTGAGAAGCCATTGCGAGAAATACAACATAAACTGTTTTCAAAATCAAAACATTCCAGAAATTTGTGTTCAAATAGGATATTGCAATATAACCAAAACCAAATATAATATTACTGAAATAAGTTTTCAAGGTGAGAATGAAACCTGCTGCAAAATAAACAATGTACCTTTTACATTGCCACAAAGCAGCTGCCATCAAATGGAGTGTTCCGACATAACGCTTTGTAATATAGAGGGCTTATGCCCTTCTAGACAGATCTGTTGTTACCAAGCCAATGAGGTAGTTTAATACTACTATTCTTTAGCCATTTCTAATACAATTGCCATGCAGGAAATATGCGGCTATCGTCAAGAATTTGATGAGCACTCTCAGATGGCACCAATACGTTCAGCAGGTTTCGGCGAATTTCCCTGGATGGTTGCCATTTTAAACATTACGAATTCGGGTGACAAAAAGCAAAAGGAGTTTATTGCTGGAGGTGCTTTGATTGCCAGCAACATGGTATTAACAACCGCTCACAAAGTGAGAAACAAGACCAACTTGCAACTGCTTGTGAGAGCTGGAGAATGGGACAAGGAGAGCATATTGGAGCTGTATCCGGATCAAGAGCGTTTGGTCTCACAAATAATACAGCACGAAGGCTTCAATGATTTAAAATACAATAATATTGCACTGCTTAAACTCCGAATTCCTTTCAGCCAAGCGCCTCACATAAGTCCCATCTGTTTGCCCAATTCACTTGAAGCAATCGACCAGACCAGCTGCTTTTTAACATCCTGGGATAGCCAGTACACGTTCCACTCCATTCTTAAGACAATTTCTTTTAACACAATGACAAGCAGCGATTGCGAATCTAAAATTAAGCAGCAAAAAATTCAAATGTTTGGCAGAACCATCAGAGAAAGCGTACTTTGCGCTGCAGCTCATGAGGACATCCATAACTGCCATATCTATGGTGGATCACCATTTGTTTGTCCTTTAAAAGATAATCCCGAACGTTACTTTCTAATTGGCCTGGCTGACTGTACGCAGAATTGGGAATATAATAAAACCTATCAATTGCCAGGCGTTTATACCAATGTAACATATTTTGTGCCATGGATAAGAAGTGTTTTCGCCAATCTTGGCATTCAGTCCATATGGTTTTCGAACTAACGCGAGTATACTTATGTTACATAGAAAGAAAAAAGAAACAGATCAATATCATGTTATTAGCTAGTTAAATATTAAATCTAAATATCACTTCAAATCTAAAAAATTTAACATTTATTTGCATATTCAACAGAATTTCTTTAAAATTCGATATCCATTGCATCGATCGGCTGTCTGAACAGCCCTCAATAGCTGCATCCAAGTCATTTTAAAAAAGAGTTTTGTAATTATAACAACTGTTTCATAACAACTTTTTATTTCAAAGTTTTAAAACTTTTCTTATATCTTATCATTAAGTTGATTCTAACTCAGCCTTGTTTTTTATTTGCTATATTTTGTAAACATTTTCGAGCGGTTGTTTGTCAAACCAAAATGAAATAAACGCTGCCCGCATCCAGATTACTGGGCAAAAATCCAGACAATTTGGTTGGTTCACCAAAGGCAGGCTCCCAAAAAAATGTTAGCTTGTTTGTTTATTTAGGTGCCAAGAGGATGATTAAAAATAACTTGCTTAAAATGTTCCAACTCGGTGCACGCAATTGCCGTTGCTTGTTTTGAAAGCGTTTACGTTTACTTTTAAGAGAATGTAAATACAACATAAATATGTAACCAAATTTAGGACGTATACATTTTCATATAGCCAAGCTTGACAAATTCGATAAAAATGTGCCAAAACAGCTGCATTATTTAGTCTTTTATTTTAAAAGAATTTGAGAAAGATGTGTATTTTGTAACCATCTAAAATAACATTGAAAGTTGCTCGTGAATGACACGGAAATTGATCAGAACAACTAGCAAGAAAAGCCTGGTGATATGCAGGAATAAAGATTCAAACATTATATACATTATTTATAACAAAAACGATTTGAAACTTGTAATCTTCTCAAATGGAATTGTTTAAGAGTGAGTGTTGAATTTGAATTCAAGACACAAATATTTTGTTTCATATTCAAGCATGCCCAGCTTAGTGTCAAAAGCCTATAAGCCATTGTCCAAATTACACGCAAATTAATTGCCCATAATTAATAAATTTAAACACTTCTTAAGTCATTAGACAATCTGAAAAGGCTCAAGGCATTAATCACTTGCGAGAATTTCACTTGAAATGCTACTAACAAATGTCCATCAAGTGACGCAAATTATAATTTAACTTTCACAGCTAAACACATACTAATTTACACTGCAAATTTTGAAGAAATCGAGAGGCGAGTGTCGAGTTTTGAGTTTCAAGTTTCGCGTTGCGAGTGCCAACTGGCAACTGGTTAAAGTCTTTAAGAGCTCATCCCGCTAAATGCCAAGAAACGACAATATGGCAGTCATAAATCTGCTAAGAACGTCGCTGACTCTGCTCTTGATGGTTGCACCATGGGAGCTACCACCTAAACCAATTATAACTCACGCCAAACATGATAAATCAATAAAGCGTCCTGTGCAGAGACTCATGTTATTTTTGTTTGGTTGGAGTCTTGAGGCTTGTGGTGTTTACTCCTTTACAGTTTGCCTGTCAATTCATAAATAATTCAATATCCTTATATTATGTACTTACATGTGTAAGCAAGTAAGAGCCTTGCAGTTGCATATTATCGACTGCGATATACTCTTGTTTTTAGTCACTTTGATTAAAACTGTGTAAAACTGACAATTCCAAACAAAAATATTAAATATTTTTGAAAAAAAAAGTATAAATCAGGTGAGTGTATGTTTTCAATCTGAAACAATATATATCAGAACCTTTATCCCTTTTGGGACTACTGGGACAGTACGTCCGGGCAGTTTTCAAGCTTCGGCTTTCACACTCATTGGGATAATATGTAGCACTCGAAATACTTATTGGGTTTATATATCCCACAAAATAGGACGAATTCAGGATTTTCAAGTATGCAATATATTTAATTTTTATCACCATTTAGAATATGTTAAAATATTTTCGGTTTCTATCTTGAATTTCCAAATAAAACTCCATCCCGAAAGGGCTAAGCCGGTTCTCATTTCCGTTTCCAATATAATAGTAAGTCAGCAATCTTTATGCTGATAAACTTTACATGGTAAAAACGATTCCGAATGTAGAAATGTTTCCAAAAAACAATATCATCCATTTTGGTTTTTAAAAATAAGCTGTTTAAGAACTATTTAAATGTGATGAGGCATAATATTGAATCTAAGTTTTTAGCTATAAACGATTATATATAAAAGTTCAAATAGCTGACTAATAAAGTGATAAGTTTATTGTTGTGCTTATTTGGCTATGCTTTTGCAATCTAGTCTATTATTTGAATTTCTTTATCATATTTTTAGCTAACACTAACACGATTTTCATTTGCGCTTTCTTGTCTGCTGTTTTTTTTTTTTTTTTTTTTTCATTTTAGGTAATTGATTGCAAAATGAAATTAATTTATGTGTCTGCGTTGGGATCTCTGGAGTCGCTTGAGTAAGTACCAGGCAATATATCACGCATTTGAGTAGATGGGACAAGAGACGATGAGAACGAGTAGGAAAAACAACTACTAAATAATTGTTAATGTATTACGAATAATTTATGGCACTATTTCATAAAAAGCAATAATTTTTCAATATCAAACCAGGCGGCAAACTGGGGGCAGGCAAGAGTGCTTTTTACAGTGCTGCGAGGCGAAACAGAGCCGAGGGCAGTTCCAAAAGTGTTGCAACGCTCACTTGCTGCACAGTTGCAGTTGAAGGCTGCTCCCCTTTTGCTTCAGCCACTTTTTCCTTTACTATTTTGTTTCTTTTCTTGTTACTCCTGCCTGCCTGGCTGGTTGCTGTTTTCGTAATAAGCTTGATAAATAATAAAATAGCGCTAGTAAAGTGAAGCAAGTAAAGAAGGTGGCAATATCAAAAGCGGTTTGGGTAAAATTGTATACTGTTAGGGCTACGGACTAAGGAGTACGGACTACGGACTACGGACTACGGACTACAGACTACGAGGCGGGTTTGGGTTACTGTCGCTACAAAGTGAAATTTATCATTTTTCATAGCTGCAAGCTGCACTTTCTGAAACATTTCACTCAGCGGCAACTGGCAACAGCGGCTGTGGGTGACAGGGGGGTAACAGCTTGCTGAAGTACACCCGCCACCCAACCCAACCCAATCCCTTCCCAGTTCAAGTCTCATATTTTTGGCTGCTTAGACGTCAGCGTTTTCTCCCATGTTTGTTATTGCTGTTGTTGGAAAAGGGTTGGCAAATGTTTACGGAAAGAGATTAATTGATTCCACTTGGCTGCATACAAAGTGTCCCTGCAGAGCCTCTGAGTGTAGCCCCTCAGCCTTCCCCCCCACCCCGAACACTGTTACCAGTTGTTCGTTGGCATGCGAATTTTGAGGTAGGAAATGTTGCTGAATTGCTTGTTGGTGTTTTGATATTTTGGTATTTTGGTGTTTTGGTGTTTGCTGAAGACTGATTTTGATCACGCTGTGCATTTATACGTTTACGAATTTCATTAAGATATTTCGATTTCGCAGTAAAAAATGATGTTTGCCTGAGAAATACTGAAATTATGAAACAATTCGTAAGTTTTTCAAAAGAAGCTTGATAAATTAAGCTTGTGCCCATTTCCGTGAACGTTTCATTTCGAATCGTTTAAGAATCTGGATAACTAGCAACCATTCTACCTTTCAAAAGTTAAGCTTGCAAACTTCACAATCCACTGTCTCAAAAACAAAACTTTTAAGTCTAAATTTTCCATCGACATTCGGACAATCGGTATCGAAAATGGTTACAAGTCTAAATAACTTGTTTTTCATTGTATATTTTCTTTTCTTTTTTCTCTAATTCTGTGTATTCCCACTTCATTTGCATGTTTGTTTCAACTTTTCAGTCTTTTTTCCAGCCACAACTGATTGCATTAAAAACTTAAATAGAAATACAAACAAAGTAAATTATGCAACCAAAGCTGCAGTTAATCATTCATTTGGTTTTTTTTAAATATCGCCATTTATCATAATTATGTCATTTATCACATTTATTTACATTAATGCAAATTGCATTTCAGTTTAATATAAAAAACGGAATGAATGCTTTAATGATAATTGGCGTCTATGTGATATCCTGTCAACTCTCGAACATACGTGTACAATGAAAGTATTTGATAAAGGAAAGTTATTTGCTCGACTAGAAAATACCCTATACCCAAATCAAAAACGAAAGTTTACGCTAGTCACGAATCATCCTGAATTTTGAAAGAAGGCTAGCTTAGCGGGAAAATGCTAAAAATCCGCTAAAACTGACAACCCACAGTTTGCAAACCATAAAAGCTAGATATTCGAGTGATTAATCAGCTATATTACTTACAACTGCTCATATATATTATTTTGGGTTTGAAAAAGCATCGTCACTAGACTTTTACCTTGTGTTTTTTGTGACATTTCTTGCTATTTCGTAGTCATTAGCATTTTATTATTTTGTTTGAAAGCATAAAGTACTAAATAAGTCTGAATATGCATTCTTTTTCTTCTTTTACCCTCTAGTATATTTTTTTTAAAAGAGGTCGGGTACTGTCTGTTCTTTTTCCATTTCAATTACTTTATATGAAAGCGTTTTTACTTTTGAAACCGGATTGTTAACGTAGCTATGATCAGATCGATATTTGTATGTCTAAGTATACATGCAAATTAACACTCACTGTTCAATGTTAAAATTCAAATACAAATTTAACAAAATAATATGTTGCATGACAGTTATATGTAACACTTGTACCACAACAGAAGCCATGTGGTAAGTGGGGAGTAGGTTCAAACTTTGTGGCACTTCCGAAGCAGCCAGTGCAACTTGAAGAAGTCAACCCTATGTCTTATATGCTTATATTTATGTATATATAAAAGTAGTATATATGTATACATATTTATATATGTATATGTATACATACATACTTAACTATTGGTATGCTTTACATGATTAAAACTTTATAAATGGTAAGCACAAAGGATATTCCAGCCAGTTAACAAGTCCTCAAAAACAGTTGCAACGCTTTTTATAGTTTGGCAGCCTCGCAAAACTTTTACTCAAAGTTGTCACAGGCGCCAGTTTTGGGCAAGCTGATGTTGAGGTTGGAAGGTTCACTGCTTTTAAGCAAAGTCTTTTGCCAAAGAAAAGCCAAGCCAAACATTTTCAACTTGCCGCACAGTTTAATGTTTGACAAGCAAAACATGCAATGCACCCTACACTTTCTTTCCCCTAACCCTCTGCCCTCTACCCTCTACCCGCTCCACCAGCTGCCAGCTGCAATTGTTACCCGCCCCGATGCGGTTTTTGATAACTTCAGCTTGTCAGCCATTTCAAAGTGACAAATATATTTAATTGCTTGCAGAAGTTTGCTGCCAAAAACTTTTCACTACAATACTATTTTTTTTTTTTTAATTTTTTCTTCTTTTTTCGGCATGTGTGAAATAGACGTTTTTATAATTGCTTGTAATTACGTTTTCATTTGTTGTCTTAATAGCAACTCTGCTTTTTTCACCAATTTGGCTGATCATTTTTCTTTCTTATCATTTCTACTATACGCATTCTGCGGGAAAATACACATAGTAACAAGAACGCAGAGCTATGTTAGGCATGCAGAGACACATCTTGGTACTCACACTTACACATACACTTTCTTTACACAGATACGCAGTAAGAAGTTCAACACAGTGCAACAAAAGACGTTAAACTAAAAAGGCACAAGGAAAAACCAAACAAAATTGTCCGCATTGTCTGAAAACTCACCAACATTTTGCATAAAATTCATTTCCAAATGTGTGATTTTTTTCCAATGATATATGAATATATTAATTTGATATTGCAAATAAATACTATTCCCATGAAAAAAGCATAGTTTGTTATGCCATGAAAGAGGCTTTTCCGAATCCTTAAAGAACTTATAGTTCAGCTCTTCTACTTTTATGCATATTACTTACTTATTCGGCATAGTTCGAGGTGTAGCACCTATAAATTTAATTGAGGTTTATTCTACTGATAAACTCCCAGTAAGATTGAAAATTCACTATAATGGTCAACAAATCAACATAATCAGATACAATTTTAGAAAAATCAACTTGCAAATACTTTATGGAAATGTCAAAATATTATTAAATTTAATACATTTTGAAATTACTATGTGGTCATTCATCTGTGTTTGGCTTAGTTGTTTAACTGTAATCGGCTTAAATATGAATTGAAATACAAACTCCATTTTGTTCAACCAATAAATGTTGTTCGTGTCATGTCTGAATGCTGAGCTGCCACCTCTTAATGGTAAAAATGATGGCAATACTCAACGCTTGATGCATAAATCGAGAATTATGACCTTACACAACTTAACGATATAAAAAACAGAAATAAAAAAAAAGACAAAAGCATCAATTCCAGAGGAATGCGTTTTTTATGCAAATGTTAATACTGTGCAATTTCAATGGAATTCAATTGAATACGAATGGAATAATAGCCATCAAAGAAGTGTTATGAACTGTTTATTAGGGCCAATTGTCGGAGCGAGTAGATCAAAAATATAAACTTTGATGTCCTTTTTGAAGTTTGGCTGTGCAACATAAACAAGAAATCATCCATAATACGAATACGAATCGACTGCCCAAACAAAGGATCAGGCTCAGGTTAGCTGTTCCTTATTGCGTAAGTATGTGTGTGTGTATATGAGTTAGTGTTAAGGTGTTTATTGGATTACCAAGCTGTCGTCATGCTGCATCCTGTGCTTGCCTATTGCCTGTTTGTCAATACTAATCTGCTACTCACACACACACACACACACACACACATACACGACTAAAAGAAGTTGTTGGCAGAAGATGGAGCAGAAGAGAGGAGCGTGTATGTGGGTGTGAATGTGGACCTCCTGTAGCGACAGAAACACCACAATCAATATAGAAATCGAAAGCAGCGGGTACTTTGCGAAGGCCGTGCTATGTCGTTGGAGTATTTGAACCGGAAATCAAAATAAACAACAGCAAATCAGTCAAACAAACAAACAACAAACAACAGGGCCTGGCTAAAAGCAATAAGGTCAAAATGCGGCTCACATTCAGTCAAGTGTTCCCCCCCTACCCTAAACTACCCCACTAACATGCCAAATTTTTGTGACAAAGCTACTGTAGGGTGTGTATATAGTAGTAGTAGCCATATAAGTATGTAACTAGCATTCACCAAACATGCGCCCCAATAAAAGCTAATGGCACCGTTCCAATCACCCGCCCACTTTTAGACCTAGCAAAATGGGCAGCCCTTGAGCTTGTGGGTGCAAGGAACTGTGGCAGACTGTTGGTGGCTGGGGCCGGATGGCAGAAGCAACTCTTGCAATTAGCTACAAATTAATTTCAACCGTATAAGTTTCAACAAGCACACCAAAGTGGTGAGCTGAGACTTTAATAGACTTTAATTTGAAAATAAAAATAGAAAAAATAGGAAATATTTCTAGTTCTAGGAGCTTTGGTTACTTTTTGCAAAAAAAATGTTATCAGTAGTTAATTTTATGTCAATGATTTGAACAGAAATTATGCTTTATAAATTTGATCTGTTAGGTATATAGCAATATATGTAGGCCAAAACAAACTAGCTTTGTCCATCTATCCATCACTCGGAATGCAAAATTTCGGCGTGCCAAACATATATACCCTTGCAGAAGAGATTTACATAAGAAAACTTATTTTTCAACTGATTGTTAATATGGCAGCTATAAGATATAGTGATCCGATTTTGATCAAGTCTGGACAACATGTGTAGAACGTGCTTTGATTTAGATATAGTGAGTTTTGTCGCGATTTTTTTAATAATACAAAAGTTTTCCATACCGAAACTTGTTTTCAACCGATCATTCCCATGGCAGCTTCAAGATATAGCAGTCCGATTTCAATTAAATTTTGTCATCATATATAAACTGTCCTTAAACTAAGGTTTAGTGAGTTTAGTTGAGTTATCCTGAAAAACAAAAAGTTTTCAATACAAAAACTTATTTTCAACCGATCATTCCTGTATACATTATATATACATTTAAACTTGAGCTTTAATTTTAGCAATTGAGTAAAGTTGTCTTTCGATTAAAGTTTTAAATTCCCGCCAACTGTTGCAATGTAGCCACCAATAAATTAAAGAAGGGTAAAGAAAATTTGCTGACCTACTGAATATTACGAAGGTAAAACAATTTTGTTTTTATTTAATTTACTAGCCACATCAAAAGGCAACTGCAAACACTTCGACTACGTGTAATGCCATTTACAGTCACGCCCCAAAGAAGAATTCAACTCGTTTTTTTTTTTCTTTTTTTTTTTTTTTGTGTATAAAAATTACATTTTTACATAATTTAACAAGATGAGGGAGCGAAAGGAAACCAAGGAAATGAGACTTCAGTCAGCCATTTTTTATGGCCCTACTTGAGTTTGTTGCTGTTGGTTGTTGGTTGTTGTTGTTGCTGCTGTTGTTGTTGTTGTTGTTGTTGTTGTTAGCGTTGTTTCCGTTGTTTTTGCTGTTGCATTGACCACTAAAGTTGCCATTAAATGGCATAGAGCGTGTGTTCCAAAGAAAGGCCTCAAGTCGGTTCACTTCTGTTCTGTTTTGCGTTGGCGGCACTATAAAAAAGTGGCACTTGAGTGGCCGCACTTTAAATGGATTTTAAGGTGCCTCCGTTTGCGGCAGCATCCCCTTTTCCCCCTTTCCCAATTTACCCTCAACATATTTAAGCGCAAATGATGTTGTAAATACAATTTTTTAGCAAGAAAAATGTCTTCATCATCAAGTGGCTGCTGGCTAACGGCAGCTTCTTCCTCTTTACCCCAATACAAAATGGCGTAAAAGCTTCAAAGCTGCGTGCTGCTCTTGTTGTTGTTGTAGCCAAAAGGTTTGGCTAAGTGGAAATGGGTGCTTTGTGTTAAAGGGCGCAGGGGCTGTAACTGGGGAAAACTGTGCTAAAATGTTTTTTTATAGCAAGCTCGCTTGAAACTGGAATAGACTTATGCTGGGGATGCCATAGAGTAAGCTACGATTTATCGGCTTAAGTTACAACAAGCTTCTATACATTTAATATGTTATAGTTGAAGAAAAATACGTATTTTGTGATATTTTTCAAGGAATATTAATATATTCTTGATTAACATCCTTGTCGATCTGTTTATTCGTAAACGTGTCGATCTCAGAGACTGCAATGGCTTAAATGGATTTGCTTCAAAGTTCTTTTTGGAAAACCCTCCTTCAATGTAATCCCTTTGGAAAACCACACAATTATCCAAAAAAAAAAACTGCTAGAATGAGTCTTTTGATATCGTTTTTAGCTAATCTTTCACATTATGTAATCTCCTTTTATAACTTTTAGTTTTAAGTATATCGTATACCAAAGTCAAGTGCTGCGCTTACCTTTTTACCATTATAATATCAATATAATTTGAGAACTCAATAGCTGTAACTAAAGTGTATGAAAAATCATTAAAAATTATTTGAAAGCTTTTTAATCTTTTTACAAAATGTAGAAAAAAATCTCTATCCAATTATTAAAGTTTTTGAAATCAAAGCTTAAATTCTTCTAATAAACTCACTTTAAAAATTCAGCACAGCTTGGACACACGAAACCTCTGCAAAGGACTACGAATCGCATTTAACCAATTGCCGAAATCCCAGCAAATATCCTTGAGGCTGTATTTAAAGTTCAGTGCGGTATAATAAGCTGCACAGACTTAAAGACAGCTCGCATAACATAGAATGAGAAGGCGAATAGGCAACGCTTCATTGGCTAACAAGCTGAACAGAGCTGAGACATGCCCAAACTAAAAAGAAAAAAATCATCATCACCGAAAATGTCCTGCAGCGTCAATTTGTAAGCGCCGTTGGCATTGTGCCCTTTGCAAGGAAGACAGATCAGAGGAAAGGAATGGAGAGGAAAGGAGTCGGAGAAGAGAAGAGTCCAACAGCCAGACACTTAAGTCTAATGGTTTTGTCAGCCACGCCCATCGCAGGCAAAGGCAAAGGCAGAACAGGGCAAGCCAGTTGCGTTGCACGCATACAAATTGACAATTTTATTAGCTCATAAATTAGTAAAAATAATCAATAAGCAATGTGCCAAAAAGCAGACGATGGCCATGGTGTGAGTCCAATGACCAAATAAATTCAATTTATTAGCCGCACTTATGCAGCAATTTGCCATTAACGGCCTTTCTCAGAATACACTCCGAGTGCGATGATATTTGTGTGTCAATTAGTCGACTTCACTCGCATTACGAATGCCCATTCCCAATCAAAGTAATGCAGCAGTTCGCGTCGACTGCAATGGGAACATTCCTGTTAATCTTATTTCTATAGCTCCCTGGCTTGAGGACGCTCTGCTGCCAAACTGCCAACTGCCAACTTGGCTAATTGCTTAATTTGCGAGCATTTGCGTATTGCATACTTTTAGGTAGCTGCCATTTTGTTGGAGTTGGAGTGGGAAGGGTGGGGGGGGGGCGGTAGTGTACCGGTGTTTGGCTGAGGGGTGTTGCATCCTTGTAATTGGCAACTATTTTACAGTATACCAACAAAGTTGTACTCCGCTGTTGTGGATCCATTCGAATGCTGCGCTAATTAACTCGATTTTTGGAAAACAGTTTACTAATTTGAAAATTAAATAGTTTTATTTTAAATACCCCAAAGTTATCAGACGTTTGACAGGCACTTTCTAGCTGTCTATCAAGCCAAGTATTCCATTTCCCTTCAACACCCAACCCACCCATCAGCTCTTCAGTGCTGCTGCATTTCATTAGCCTCTGAACATTTCCTTTTCTCTTATAGTTACTCAACTCAGTTGGCTTCAATGAATGCAAATTTCTTTGCTGGCTGCTGGCCAACTAAAAAACAAAAAAAATAAAAAAAAATAACAAAAAAAAAAAACAAATAAACAGTTCTACACGTAATCGACGGAAATGAAATACAAGCAAAGTGACAAACAGGGGAAAAGGCAAATGGGTTCCGGGGCCAGGGCCAAGGCCAAGAGAGAGGGCGGGTCGCACAATTTGCTGTCAAACTTAACTCAAATTAGGACGTGATTGGATTTCATTTAAACATTAAGCACAACTGACAGCCAGCATGACAGTTTGATTGCAGATTGGTTATGTGGACTTGAAAATTATATTTTAAGCACGCAAATTTATTGACAATTAGCTGGCCAGCAAGATGGAGAAAATATTAACTAGGATACATTAATTATAACCTGCATAATTAACAAATTTGGCATTCGGCAACACAACAACCTGAACCGAAAATCCAAGAAGGAAGCGCACACCAACATCAACATTTAATCAGTGGAGAAGGGGAGAAGGGGATAAGGGACGAGCTTGCTCGGTCAAGCGTATTAATTAAAGCTCTGGCAGGATTGTGGTGCTGTCCACGCAACTAGAAGTTATTAGTTGAGCTATGATTATAGCTAACTCTCTGGCTAATTTACGGTTTAAATGGCTGCTAAGGAGTAGTAGCAAATCGTCTCATAATTGGCCAGGCTAATTATGAGATGTCATGCTAATGCAATCGAGATTACCAATAAAATTCAACGAGACTGGGAATTGCGTATCTGCCAACGTAGTGTCACTCACAGATACCCCCCACATCACCTTGCCCAAAACATACAAGGGTAAACAAACAAACCGAAAAAAAAAGGGGATTGACAGCAAACACGACACGACACAACATAACACAACAGAACATACAACACAAGACGTCAAGTTAATCGTTGCAAAGTTAAATAAACACAAATAGATTAGTTCAAAGTTCATTCAATGATCGATGCCAAAAGTCAAAATATGTCAACTGTTCTGTGTGGTGTAGAAAAAACGAAAAAACAAAAATAAAAGAAAACGCCAAGGCTACTAGGGAACTTTCTAAAAGCGTTAGATGTGTGGGCGTAAGAGGAACCAGCATTCGACAAGCAAAACAAATTGCCTTTAATCCATATGCTTGTCGATTGGTTCTTGCTCAGGCACAGATGAGTATGCCGCCCGAGCAGGGACATTCAGGCACAGATGTGTATGGCGCCCGAGCAGGGACTTTCAGGCACAGATGTGTATGGCGCCCGAGCAGGGACTTAAATAAACTTAAGTATGTACAGTTTACATGCAAGTATGTAGTTCGAGAAACCCTTTTGTAATTAATGTTAAGCTCTGCTTACATTTTTCTTGTATTCTAACTAATATGCATACGTTCCATTACACAAACTAATTCTATTTTTACCCAGTTGTAAGTTTCCTTTCACTAGATTTAAATAAGGCTCACACGTATTTCAGTTTCGCTTATTTCATATTCTCATCAAATTTACCAGTTATATCAAGTGGCAAATGTAAAGCTTAATGTCATCATCACAATCAACTATCAGTGTACTTGCTCTATTCCGATCTAAGATACTTTGTATAATACGAATTCTCGACGAGGAGAACCTAATTAGCTTACAGACATCGCTACATTTCATTAAACAAATGGTCCCTGGTGTATAATTTTAATACGCAATTACAGCTAACTCAACGCCACTCTATTGCCTGATAGAAGGCCCCCCAACGTTCCGCCCCCATTTCTGGCCAGATACTTGAGCATAAGCCGGGGCAATAAATTTCATTTGGTGCTCATTGCGCTGGTTACCTACGCAATCATCGGGTTGCCTGACATTCACTAGGGTTGGGCCTTAAATTATTTGATAATTTATGCGAAAATTATGTGACAATTGAGCGAAAAAAGTGAATCAGGCTTAAGTCGCCTGGCAACACACGCCAATCTTGGGCTAGAGCAATATCATCTTTTTTATTGGAAACGCTGGCGCCACCATCAATCAATTAGTTGCCATTCCAAAACACCCTCATGCCTCGAACCAAATGTCCTGCTTCGAGTCTAACTGCGGCTCCATTTCCTCAATGTCGTTGAAGATGCGCATCGGACACACAAACTTGATGAACTCGTAGAGCAGAAAGTAAAAGGTGTCCAGCATATCGGGCATGGATTGCAATGTAAACAGTATCCAATATAATGAGGATGAAGGCTGCTCACCAAGGACAGCTGATGTGCGGAACAAATAGGAGGAGTGCCCAGATAAAATAGTGACTTTACTAATGCTGTAAGCAATCAGTTAGAATGTGAAGATAGTAGCTATCAATTTGGCATTTCAATATATTCTACTAACTTACCACGAACAACTCGTCGTGCAATGAGTTTAATATATTTGAATGTCTTGCGTTTTATTTGATACTTAAATTTCATTTCAGATATAGAATTTCAAAAGCTGCCTCCGATTTGTAGTGTAGTTATGTTTAGTGAATAACACTGAGCTCACAGCCTACGCTGCTTATTAAATTTCACTGTATCTATTAAATATCACCATTTTCCCCTCATCTCCGTGTCTTTTGCTAGCTATTACATCTAATTAACGCGACACAAAACCCGCAAAATTTCAACCACAGCGTCTCAATTGTTCTCATTCCTTGGTTTTCCTGCTCAGGCCACAAAGTGTGTACTGCGTTTCTTGAATTATTAAAATGCTTTAATTTGTGCTTGATGATTAGATTACAGACTCTGCATAGATAATGAATTCAACCTGAGATACTCCGCAATTTTATCTATGTGTTTTTTGGTTCAGTTATGTTCTTTGTTTGTATTTCGATTCTTTCTGCTGAGCTGCTGAGTGCTAATATGAATTATAATTTGGTGAAATTTTATCTTTAGCATGGCAAATAGTATATAGCTTAGGCAAATTAACATACATAGTTAGCAATCTATTGTATATTATCAAAGTGAACCGTAGTAAATTTGTACAAATTTTCAATATTTGCGATCGCTAGTTAGTTATTTACTTAACTATTTATTTCAAAGATAGAAGAAGCATCTCAATGCCTGTGTTACAAGATATAGTTTCATTTTTCGAACTGCTTCTGCTTTATTCCAATACGAGTTGGCTACAGTTGTCACAGTGGCAAACCTTTACCATTAAAAAACAGAAGAGAAATGAGTGCTACATTGCATTACAATTGATACCAATATCTCATTCGATCTGTTCGTCAATTGTTCGTTATGGTCACAGTTAATCACTCTTTAAAAAAATGTCATAAAATATTAATTTGTATACACACAAATCGATTATTAAGCCTCAAAGATTACTGGCAAGCGACACCCTTTCAAATGGTAATTAAGACAGCTCTCCAAGCACCTGTGCAATAAAAGCTTTAAAAGTCCATTACATCAAATGATTGTTCTTTTTATACATTTTTATTTCTTGACTGTAGTTGGAGCCTTCCGACGTTACCAGGAATTGTTGTGGTTATAAATGATTGTTGCAGTGACTGACAAATGATGTGACTGAGAAAAGAACGTAAATTTACCTATAGAGTGCTCTTGGTTTAATTCGGGCTGAAAAAACTTTGAAATACTAAATACAACATAAATTTAACCATTTCTAAACATAAATTTTTTGAAATATTCATAAATATGTTAAACTGGAAGGTAGCACAGACATTTGAAAGTAACAGTCAAAGTGTACACAGTTTCAGATTAAAATCGTTCTAAGCTCCAATTGCGAGTCCGTTCCACAAAAGTATATAAAGCATACCTTCAGGAGCGAATATAAAGAAAATCAACGTAGCATAAGGCTAAGCTTCTTCAATTTGAACAACGCCTAAAAGTATGCTACATAGTTTTCTGTAAAATTTATGCAAAAGTGGAATTCGGAACAGCGCTCTATAAAACATTTCATATGAAAAACTTTTCTGCAAGTGTATAAATCTTTGGCACGCAGCAGATAACATTTCTCTCTTGTTTCAAATTAAATTGTTATATATTTATTTTGCGTAAATTTATTAAAATATTATGTATGTATACTTTTAGGCTGATATTTAAAATTTGCCGCAGGAGCTGCGTGGCAGTAGCAGTAACAACAATAATAACAAACACATTGAATATGCAATCAATCAAGTTGGCTGCTGGGGCGGTCGAGGGGCGTGGCCAAACACAAGCCACAGAAGCGCAAAATCGAAATTAATTATTATGCATTGAATGCACAAATATGCATACATATATGAACACAACTATTGTGTATTTATAAATGTACTTGTATATTTTGTATTATTTGTTATTTTAATGCATTACTTTAATAAACTTTTTATTAACGCAATTTCTTTTTCACGCTGCTGACGATTTAATTGAAAATTAATGTGCTCTTTGCTTTCATTATTATTATTATTATTATAACAAAACATTTTATATGAATTCAGTGCACAGCTTCAAAGACTTGTATATGTTCTCTTCGATATCGCTGCAGGCGCAAATTTGTTGCCTGATTAATTTTATAAAAATGTATATATAGTACTGTATGGCCATATATTCCTATAGTTGTATACAGGTGCTATAAAAAAAAAAAAAATAAATTACATTTCTGACATACCTGACAAGAAACGCCATTTTATGTCTGGATTTAAAAAAATGTAATTAAGCTACTCGTTTATAGATATAATTAAAAAATGATGCGACTTCAACATAATTAACAAAAATCAATTGAATAGATTAAGTCAGAGAAAACTGATTTGCGATTGTTTTTGAGTTAACATCTTTAACTGATTTCTGGCATATAATGTTGACAGAATAACTGCTTTGTATGAATTATTTATGAATGCTGGTCACTCCTATGTGAAGTGAAAGAGGAGATCCTGTGGACGACTCCAATTGTCTCAGCGTACATCTTGACAGTTGACGAGCATAACAGTTTTCAGCACCTTCTTTGTTGTTTTTTGAATTGCATTCTGGGAATGCGTTCACGATTTACAGGCTGATAGCTCAGCAGCCAAAGCGTCATAATTAAGAATTCCATTATCCAATACGGTTTCCTTATAACACAACAGACTCAAGCAGAAGCCTTTGAGCTGCAACATCAACAAAACTTTCTCAATGGCCACTCAGAAGCTGCCTGCCTGGCTGAATCTCATAACGTTGCCTGGGCCACCACTTCATCATTCGCATCGTTCACAGACCGCACACTTTAACAATTATTGCCAACCACATGGACATGCACATGGACATGGACACGGACACGGACACGGAACAAGGAACATGGACATGGACATGGACATGGACAAGGACATGAAGACGACGGTACATATCCTGTGCTGCTTGTAATGTGCTCAATTTTTCGCATTTTGCACAGCCGGCGGGCGGAACGAGGCTCAACGATTGCAATGGGGGAAGCCAACTGGCAACTGCCACCTGCCACCTGCTACGTTCTACGTTCTACCTGCAACCTGCCAGCCATAATAATATTAAACAATACATATAAATCACTCAGCTGTCTGACAACGAGCCAAACGTCGCTCCATGGCCGGCAACTGGCAAACTGGTAAACTGGAAGCTGGCAAATGGCAAATGGCAAGCTGGCAAACTGGTAAACTGGCAACCTGGGGAAATGGCCCTGACAGGCGAAGGTTTCATAAAAATTTACCGCCATAATGCTTATTTTAAAAGTCAATATGTTCGCTGCCAGTTATTTTAACACCCATCGTGTCCAGGTGCCACCGCTCGACATCCTTGTTCTCCTTGTCGTCGTCGCTCATATCCGTTGCAAAATGTACGAGACAAGCAGCAGCAGCAGCAGCACAAAATGTCAGCCCACAACAGAACATACAACACAACACAACACAACACAGCACAACACAGCACAACACACAACAACACACAACAACACACACAACATAAGCCCAAAGTGAAAAGTTAACAAAAAGGCTAAAAGGAAACAAGTCCGAGGCCCTGCAGCCATCTAAAGTTAAGCGACACATGTCACCTGGCCAAAGCCCGTAAAGAAAATGGAGGCTACCTCTCTTTTCCTTTACCCTTATATCCTGCCCTCTTTTCACTTTATATGACATGATTATGTGCAAAAGTGCAACAGGCAACCAACAACCAGCCTGACCAGCCAACAAAACGGAAATGCATACCCACAGCTGATGCGGTGTCAAATGGCCCTCAAGCGTTGCCAACAATCTGGATGGGGGAAAACGTGATGGAGGCGGAGTGAAGGAGTCAGGAACTGTAGTTCAACTTCGTTGACATCCTGCCAGCTGGGATCACAACTGATTTTTAAGTCAGACCAGCTTTAAGCATTGATCAAAGCGTATAGCATAAAAGTCTTCTGAGCTGATTCATTTTTAGTTAAATAATTAATTTTGAAAACAAACAATATGTTTGCAAATTATGAGTCGTTGATTACCAATGTAGATTAGAAGTAAAGTTATGAATATATATTTATAATACCTACTTGTTAAACTTTATAAGGACATCACCTTGCCTTTTATATAAGTTCTTATACATATGTACTATGTTTTTCTATGTATTAGAATCATCGTCAGCTAGCTGTAAAACTGTGGAAGATACAGGTTTTTTCGGTTTGTGTGGGAAGGAGTGGGGGTGGGGGGGAGATCTAGACACTTTGCCTGCCTATGTTATACACCAACATGTAGTGGTTGCTCTAGCTTCAAACCTGTGGAAAAAACTGCATTCATACAGACAGACGGACGGACAGACGGACATTTCACAAACCCAATATACTCTATTTTCTTGTTTTTTCAAATAAATTAAAAAATAGTATAAAAATAAAGTAGATTATTTTCATACTGTACAATTGTAATCTAACCTAATATAGTCATATAGTAAATGTAATCAAGTTTTTGTGGTTAAAACGCAAATTAATGGCAGCTTATCGACTATATACTCGAAAACACATAAGTAACTGTAACTGTATATAAATATGGTATATTCTTAGTTAGAAAACCTTTCAAGTATATCAAACTTTTATGTCAATCAACGATTTTCAGTGCGCTTTCAGACTCTTAAGTGTGAAGCGTTATCGACCCGCGTTTCCTTCAGCAGAAAAACAGTTTTGAAGTAACTTTTTTAAAGTTTAAAATTATACAACATTTTTGAAGATACGATTTTGTAGGAAAACAAATCTTTCTTCGATCCAAAAGATAAAGTGATTGCGAACTTTCCGATTTGAAGAAACAGTTGTAAAAACAAGTAAGAAAATTGCTTATCGCCGTTTGCACACTTTGTGCTGCTTTGTCCCTAGTTTTGGCATTTTGAGACAATAAAATTATGAAATTCATTGGTACAGTAACCCTAAAAGTCCGCAAGTTTTTGAAATTTTTCGTTAAATTGTTAGTATTCATTGAATTTATATAGATCTTTGAAGAGATCAAAATGCAAGAACCAGAAAGTAAAGAGTCCAGCAGTAACATAATGCAAAGCTGCTCACGATCAAATTTTAGAGTTATTGATTGCGAAGCGCTGAAATAAGAATATAAAATAAGATGTTGTCCCAAAGTGTGATTATGTCGAGCACTAGACCCAGTGTTTGCTAAAACTGTTTGAGAATTATAAGCGACAATCTGAAAATAAGTTTATTTTGTTTTCATTTTGATTTTGATAGAGTGGCTCGCTTTGATTCGAACAATTTCGTTGAACTGAGATGATGCAACAATGTAAAGCCAGAGTATTCAAATATTCAATCGTTATATATTGAAGTCAGAGCACATAGACATATCTTTGATTGCATTCTTTTTATTAAACAAAAACAAACTGACTTTTCATCTCATGAAAAATATGAAATTGTTATTATTCGAGGCATATTTTGGATTAGAATAATGTATGCGTTGAGAAATTGTACGGACGGACAGACGGACATTTCACAAACCCAATTTACTCTTCTGTTTATTTTGGAAAAAATAGCATTAAATAAGCCTGTTTGCATTGATGTTTATCAACAATACTCATTTCTTATTTCTAAAAAAATTTATAAATTTTAAAATACAGTTATGATTAGAATGCACATACTTGCTCTGGGCGTGATTCTGCTCTGCATGTTATTTGAAATTAAGGCCGATTTTGATGATTTGGTAGACGAGCTCCCAAACGAAAAGCCTACAAACTTAATAAATGCCAGCACAAACAGTGCAACGACTGAAAGTTCTATAACTTTCGAGGAATATGAGGTACACCAAATAGTTACTAGATAAGTTTGTACAACTGATATACTATTTTAATTCCTCAGATTGTGGATCCAATTGAGAACATTGGTTGTGGTTTTGCCAATCCCAAGGGCATTGATGTTTACAGCAGAAGGCAGGATGAACATGAAACAAACTTTGCTGAATTCACATGGATTGTTCGCATTATTAAAGACGATGGTTCCTTTATTGGTGGCGGTTCTCTAATTGCACCAGATGTTGTACTTACAGCGGCTAGTTTATTAAATGATAGTTTAATAACCGAAATGCTCGTTGTGGCTGGTGAATGGGATTTAAATAGCGAAACGGAAGTCTTACCTCATATCAATCGCTCTGTGCATACATTTATTAAGCACGACCAGTTTGATATTGCACTGGTTATTCTGCAAATAGGTTTTAGCTGGCAGCCCAATATTAGAACCATTTGCCTGCCCTGTCCAGGGGCCGTTTTTGACATGACTGTCTGCAAGACAAGTTCATGGAACTCGTCTGAGGTCGGAAAACTGAAGAAAATGGATTTTCGCATACAGATTGGCATTACAGATGAAAGTTCCAAGTTTGCCATTGATACGGATGAAGACGATTCCAGCATGGCCAGCATAGGTTCACCTCTTTTCTGTCCCATGAAAGGCAATCCAAATCGATATACTCAAGCTGGCATTAACATTGGTATGACAAATAAAACTAGGGTATTTGTAAATGTAGCTCATTTTATGCCTTGGATATTTAAACAACTTGCACCTCGTAAGACAGTTTTGATATACTTTTTACCCTAGAACGAATCCATATACATAATTGTATTTTCTATATACACTCTAAATTATTATAAAACTTTTAAATCATATAAAACTTATTATAAAATAAATAAATAAATTTTAAATATAAAAGTTTTGCTTTTATAACACTGAATGTAAAGAATTCGAACTTAAAGAACAATTGTTTTTTTGTTCCAAAAATGGAATCGGAATCAAATTTCCAATTTCGAATGTTAACAATCTCTCTGTATAAAATTTTTTATATAGTAGATCGCATATCAGACATTTCTTAAAACGTTTTAAACCGGAATCAATCAAATAATCATTTTGATTGAAGCTGGAATCAGTTGAATATATTAATTGATGGGCTTTTTATTGACACTTAAGTTTAAAATTTCATTGAGTAATTGAGTGAAACATTTCAAAATACCCATACAGAGAACATATGCATTTACATGAGTTCCAGTTTTTCAATTTATAGCTACTTATAGTTTAAAAATACATTTTCCCTTCGCTTGTCCCACTTGGATGGATTCGTGAATCACAAAACAAAACGCTTCGATCGTTGCGGCTGCCATCGCGGCGTATCAATTGCTCATCGAGCATTGCCAACACGTAACGTTTGCCGAAAAATCAAACAATTTGATCGAATGAGCATGTTTTAATACCCTTACAAATAGCTACTGAGACAGCTAAGGCTTATTTCAGCCGATCTATACAACAACCGATCTTAAAACAGAGCAAGAAACTCAATACCCCACTTGTTGTTCCTATCGCAGCTCAATGATATAGTAGTGGTCCGATTTTGTTTAAAATTGAACAAGTGCAAAATGCAAATTGTAACTTAAATACATTAAAACATTGTATAGCAACTATATGATATGCAGTTGTAAGTAATCTCGATGCGACAACTAAGAGATATGTCGATTGAATTCTGATTTGAATTGTTCCCTTTCAATGTGTTACAAATGTTGTTGCCAAATTGTCATACCATCAACAAGGGTATACAAAAACCGAAAAAAGAAAACGATTGTTGGGTAATGGTGTGTGGTTCGTCTGTGATTGCTGATCGCCTGTTCTGTTAGCAAACTATTTAAAATGTTTTAAACTTTTTTACGCTCTCTGCTGTTAAATTTTATAAACAAAATAAAAATATTTATAAACAGCGCCCCAGCGCTGATAATACAGACCCGCGAAAATAAAACAAACATACATACTTACATTAATACATACATACATATGAAAATACATAAGTGTTTGTTGTGCCACTTTCATCAAGATCTTTGGTTTATATAGCTGCGTCTTCTTGTTTTCCATAATCCGCGTCCCGGGCCACAGAAATGAAAGCTGAACAAAATCGAGCAAATTTCAAAAGCGTCTGCTCTCTTTTTGTATCTCGCTCGATCTTCGCTCTCTGTCGTTTGATACGCCCTCAGCATAGCGTTGTTGTTTCTATGCTACTACGCCGTAACGGTAAATCCGTACAACTCTAGGAAATACGGTATTATTTTGTACTAATTCGAATAGGCGTACAGCTTTCAAGAGCAACGCGCCACGAATGCGACAAAAACTGATAATTCCGCAGTTGGCCCAATATTTGGATAAGCACATACAAATATACGTACATAAGTACATACATACAAACATATGTATATGTGTGTCAACTGGTATATGTACATACACACACATACATTTTTATCTCTTTGTTGTGCTGGTTTAATTTGTTTATTCGTTGATTTCCATTTCTTTGCTGAGCTTTGGACACATTTGTTTAAATAACGCTGGATACACTGAAAAAGTTGAAAGTACACATTTGTATATCTAGATAAGATTGGAAAATCATTATAAATGTTTATTCGACAACATTTCAAAAATAATTTTATAGTTCATAAAAACTTTAACTATTGAATAGATTCCTTGTAACCACATGGTGGTCTACTGAGTTGCTTTAAACATTCTTCAAGTGTATTATACGCATACATACATCTATGTATACGACGCATACGTAGATATAAACGTTCAAATTCTCCCCATAGAAATCACGTTTTATCCAAAAAGAAAAAAAACTTTTTGACAGACCCGAGACAGATACAAACACGTCCACTTAAAAACTGAACGCCTGGGAATTTGGATAAATGCTCCGCATGGAATTCGCCACTGAAATTGAAAGTGCCTTATGATGTGCATAGCTTTTATAAGATCACGCAAATTTTATATCAAATTATTAAGTGTCTAGTTGTACATACATACATACTCGTATGTACACATGTATAAGTATGTATATAATTTTAGCTTCTCTCAAGTCTGCGCATTACTCTGGTTTTTATCATGTGTAACATACATAAACTGTATAGCTGCTGCCCAGCTGCGTGCCAGCTGGTTGTGTGTCATTCCCTCGGTTATCAGACAACCTCGAGTGGGCTTTACGCCCGCCTCCCCCTATTTCCACTTCCACTTGGAGCACAAGTTGTGGAGCGAGTGAAATGCATTAAACAAACGGCTTTCAGTCGTTTGCTGCGCGCTTGTTACAAAAAGTTTATGATTTCGTATTAAACAAAAAAATAATGTTTATTAGCGGATAGAAAAGAAAAAATATATTAAGTTACGGACGGTTATTTGGTATACCGCCGCCTCTATAGGGTAGACCCACTTGTTGCTTGTCAAATTAACCCTAGAAAACCCATACAAGTAATTGAGCTTGAATTCTTCTGCACCACAACAAATTATATTTAACTTTTTTTGATTTATTTCTATACCTTTTTTGGGTCTCCGTATATATGTTTTTTTTTTCTTGATCAGATAATGATGAAGGTATATACATACGTATGTTGCCACCAGTTAGATAACATGCAATACAATACTTTAACATATTTTGCAATTTGAAGATAAGCAAATAAAACAATAATACTTATTATAATCTGTTTCATTCCTGAAATTATATTAAAATAATTTTTCCAATTTTTTTTTAATCTAACATATACAGAGTTTTGTTAAAACACGTAATGGCAATAACTAAACTAAAGTAAAATTAACTGATTTCAACAAATATATTAAATTCCACAAAAGAACAACCGAAAATTGATGGAATAGTAACAGCCTATGACCCTTTTTTGATCCATAACTATATCATTAACATATCATCATTCAGTTAGTATTTTATACTACTTACATTCATACAGAAAATATATGGATATGCCATTAATACAAATCGCAAGGAATGCATAACTTTGCCTTTCTAGTGTTAAAATGACAACCAATCGTCACCGTTAGTTTTTACTCTCACACTCTCTCTCTCTCCCCATCTTTGTTTTCGATTGCTGGCAACGCGCTTACTCACTCACTCGCTGCTGACGTCGGCATTGTTGTTTGGCAGCGCTCTCTTTGCTCTCTCATTCTGTTGCGGTCAATGATCTTTGAATATATCAAGCTTGCAGTTCATTGAACTGCCGAAAAAAGCAACTGTAAATGCGTGTTCTCTCCCTCTTACTTTTCAACTTTCTGTGTTGGCAGCTAATCGTTGCGGCTGCGCGCCTGTTACACGCAACAGGCGTCTGATTTTTCTTTCAATCGTCGCGATCACTGGGTGCTGGGTCAGGGGCGGTCCCTGAACGTGACATTGTTGAGGGGCATTTACCTTTAACGAATGTTGGCTTGTGCTGTGGCAAGGTGCATTGAACCTTGGGCCGAGGTCAATGTAAGCGTTTGCCCTCGTCCGAATTGGGTTAAACAGCAGGCCAGGGCCTCAGCCATGTATGTGCGCCAGGGTCGTCTCAACACTTTCGTTTTTTATGTAGAAATCGATAGCTTGCTTTGTTTACGGAGCAGGCGAACAGGAAACGCAGCAGACACAGTCGCATCAAAACTTTATGCTCTTATAACGACAACAACAATTTGAGGGCCAGTCGTGCGTACAATTATCATACACATTTTGTATGTTGGTTGCTATGCTGCCCCCCGTCTTTGCCACGCATTAACCCACCACCACTTTTTTGTTGTTGCTGTTTTCGCTTGTCGCTTCGTCTTCACTCTCGCTTTTAAAACATGATCGATAATATACAGGCACACAGTAACAGGCAAACATAAAGCGCTGCTGACCGACACTCGACTCCACAATTTATTGTGCGTCGTTTCTTGCTGACCTCGTTTGCGATTTTGATGTTGGTTTTTGTTATTGTAATTGTTGTTGTTGTTGTTGTTGTTGTTGTTGTTGCTCTACTTTGGTGTTGAAATGTTTAACAAATGACGGGAAGGGCTACAGCATAAAATCATTTTCAGCTTTTACAACTAACTTGCCTTACAAAATATTTGTTTGTGTGTTTTTGGTAGTACTATAAAGTCTACATACATAGTATTGCATACCATACATATGGTATATTAAACATGTTTTATTCGTTCTTAAGAGCATAAGCTTACTTATGTTCATATGTATCAACACTTAACAGTTTCAAGTACCCACTTTTTTATACCCTTGCAGAAGATATTATAATTTTGTGATGAAATGTGTAACGCATTGAAGGAGAAGTCTCAGAAAAAAAATAATTTTATATCCGTGATCAGCATCAACAGCCGAATCATGTCCGAATCATGTCCGTGTGTCTATCTGTTTATATGCGTTTTTCAAGACTTTGTTCTAAAGCTAACTTGATGAAACTTGGCACTTATGCTTCTTCTTATTGCAGGTAGTACCTATAGTTGAATTGGCCAAATCTGACCACTATAACATGTAGCTGCCATAGGAACTATTGGTTCAAAATAAGTTTCTGTGAGAAAAACTTTTGTGTTTTTCAAAATATCTCGACCAAACTCACTATATCTAAATTTAATCACTTTTTACACATGTTGACCATATTTGATCATAATCGGATTACTATATCTTGTTGCTGCTATGGGAACAATCAGTTATGTACAAAAGTTTTTTTATGCAAATCTCGTCTGCAAGGGTATTTATCTTCGGCACGCCGAAGATAACCTTTCTTTCTTATTTAGTTATTTATTGTTTATTTTTTTCCCAATGCTTACAAATTATCGCTTTAGTCACTATCATTGAACAACATTAAAGTAAAGTAGGTATGTACATATAAAATTAAATTAAAATTAAATTTTAAAAATAGTTATTGCTGATCAGCTAAAATTTAAGTTATAAATTGAAAAGCGCTTTTAATACTTTGAATATTATTAGGTAAGTTGTTCCAAAGTCTAAAGAACTACTATTTATCATCTCAACTTACCTTTGTTGCTCTACCAGTGACAATTTTGAATTTTTTATATCAATTATACTGGCATATGCTCAAATGCACATACATACACACACACATACATACATACATATATGTATATATATATATATATATGTATATTTATTCCGACGCGTTTTGTTGTTCGCCTTTTGGTTTTCCAAGGTTTTCCAGTCCGATCAGTGAGCGATTCAAGGTTTCCTTTTTAACTGAAATCAACTAAAATGTTGGCACTTGGTAAACCTTCTGTTGGCCTGGCCAAAATAGAACAGCAACGGTTTCTAAATAGTTGAGCTGGTCTGGGGCTCTAGCCAGCTATCCATCTATAATACATACTCGCATATAGTATGTACATATGTATGTACCTCTGATGCTGGGCTGTTGTGCCGGCAAATGGTTTTACGCGTTTTCGGCAAAACAAATAGTTTTTGTTTACGCAAAATTGTGCGGCCCAATTGGGTGTACCGCCCGGCTAGACTAGCCCAGCGTACGGGATGGCGTATGTGATTAGTTTTTTCGTACTATTTGGAACCGGCGCTCAGCGGCGTCGAGGTGGCAATTTTTCTGGGGGCAGCATACAAATTTTATGTTGATATGAAAACAACAACAATAACAATAACAGCGACGAACTGTGTACAGAGCTCGCGAGTGCCATACAAATCAACGTGAAACAACAATTAGCATTCAAGGTTAACCAGAAATGAGCTGACAGAGCCGCGACGAGCGACTACCGTCTTGGACACCCCTCCCCCTCACACTTCCCCCTTACTTGGGGACAATCCAGCAGACGCTGGCAAGCAATTGTTTTACCAGCCCAGCAACAACAATAACAACAACCGGTTTCTGAGCCAACAGCAAAACATATTTTTTGCTTTTATGATAATATTTAGTTAATCAATAAAAACATAATTGAAACCCTCCACAAACATACATGTTTTTATTCTAATTGCCAATTTCTCAAATCTTTATACAAGCTTTATACAACAGACAAGATCGGGACGAGAGTCCCGCGTTCAAAAGTAGTATAACTTGGCTATCCGGATCATCCCGAAATTTCTCTCAGATCCCGACAATTCTCTCGGACTTAATTTTTGTCAGGATAACTATAAATTTATTGAGCCGATTACATTTTGTATAATAACGATTACATTTTGTATAATAATTTAAGTTATTTAACAACACCCAAACAGTATATACAACTAATTTCACATATCGTCATCGTTTTTGCATACCCTGTATCCATCAAATGAAAAAAAGGTCTTCTTACAATACAAAGTACCATATAAGTACATTGGTATAAAGTACAAACATATCTAGATCAAGCAAGTATGGCTCCTTATCGGATCAAACGATATATCAAACTACGTTCACATTCGAAACAAGCTATGCGTATAACTTGCTACGAAGTATTCGCTAGTCGGGCATACATAAATACAGCCCTTGTGCCAACGAGTTCAATAACCTTTCATTACGAATCTACTGCCTACATAAATATCACTTGGCACATGTTCCTGTAGCCCTGCTAGCCAGCAGCAACGCAATTTCCTATGTAGTTGGGGTAGCTTTATGATTTATGATAGACTCTTCTCAAGAGTCCAAAACAAAATTCACTTTCGATTTTTAATTTTACTAGGAAGTTTTTTATAAATTCAGCCAGGCGCTCAGGGCTGCAGGGGCAATGGCCAATGGGCTCACTTTTGTAATTTGACTTTGCTGTCTCTGTATATATGTGTATGAATGTATGTATGTATAAACGCAGGTATGTGTATATTATATACATATCTGTATGTATGTATGTATGTTTACATATGTGCAAGTTGTTTGGTTGCTTGTTTTGTTTCATTGTATTTTTTTCATGGTCGTGACGATCTGTGACCCACTTTTTCTTTTGATTCAGTGTGTATTGTATCATAAGAAACGTAAGCATTTCACAGAATTTCCAAAAACATGTTTTTTTTGTCAAATGCATATGATTCGCAACCACTTTGGGATTGAATGCAAAGAGAATGATCAAATGAAAAGGTGGCTAGAATTGAACAAAAACAAGAAAATATATAGGCCTAAGAAATATACTCTTGCAGAAAAGTAGTTCATTGGAAAATTTAATTTTCGACCGATTGTTGACAGTTTAAAGATATACTCGACAGATTTTGATAAAGTTTGATCATCACGACGAAATTTGATCAGCATGTATAAACTGTCCTTAGATTCAGGTTAAGTGAGTTTGGTTAAGTTATCTTTCAAAACAAAAAAGTTTTTCATACAAAAACTTATTTATCAACCGATCGTTCCCATGGAAGCTATAGGTTATAGTGCCTATGGTATGTACCAACACGTATACCAAGTTTGGTTGCTCTAACTTCAAAACTGTAGAAAAAACCTGCGTTCATACAGACGGACGAACGGACGGAAGAACATTTCACAAACCCAATAAACCCTTTTCTTTCATTTTGGAAAACAGAGTATAAAAACAAAACAACTTTTCATACAAGAGCTTATTTATCAACTCATTGTTCCTATGGCAGCTATAAGATACTTTGATCCGATTTTACTTAATTTTTGGCAACATATATTGTAAGGCTTTATGTTCAAGGGGGTCAAATTTGGCAAATTCTAACATATGTTCTGCTTGCATCAAGATAGCTTTCAAATTGCGAGACGAGCTTGCATATAAACAGACGGACATGGCTAGTTCGACACTGCTATGGGGTCGAAGACATCACCTTTAATGCGTTAAACATTTCTTGGCAAAATTATAATACCCTCTGCAATGACTAAAATCATTTCAGGAAATTCTAAAATATCAAATAACAATATCCCAAATAAGTAATACTTGAACAATATTAAAGTCAAATTACAAAGTGATAAATATATTGTTATAAAATTGATAACAATGAATTCGCCTGTAATTTATAAATAAGGTGCTTAGTAACTTAAACTCAGATTATCATAAGGTTGTAACTAAGCGATTTCCCACGCTGCTGCGCCCAGAATTTGCATGTACAAAAATCCAATGTAAGCCGCCTGGTATCATAATTAAGCTACAATAACTTGTCATATTTAATCCCCTGTGACAATGCTCACGGGTTGCTTAACTTGCAACAACAGCGAGCACAACTACACCTCTCTCTCTTTCTCGCTCTGCTACCATCTCACTCACTCTCTCTCTCTCTATCTCTTTTTGGCTTACAGAACTGGCTGCTGGGCTGCGCAATGTTAACGTTCGCATTCCGGCAGCCGTTAAACGCGGCGATAATGCGCTCTTAATCTGCAATTATGACATCGAGAACGACACGCTCTATGCGGTAAAATGGTACCGGGGCCGCAGGGAGTTCTATCGCTATACACCCAAGGAGAATCCAGCCTGGAAGATATTCACGAAAACGAACGAAATTGATGTGGAGGTGAGTCTGATGATGCTGAATCTGATGTTGATAATGATGATGATGATGCCAATGTAAAATTGTTGTAAATAAGTGTTGTTGTTGTTCTTGGCGGTTGTATTAACGAGAACAATAACAACAACATTGAAAGCAACGCACACACTGTAAACAATTTGACTGCGCTTTCAGTTCCATCCGTATACGTGTTAAGTCGTTGTGTGTTTGTGTGTGTGTGTGTGTGTGTGTGTGTGTGTGTGTGTGTGTGTGTGTGTGTGTGTGTGTGTGTGTGTGTGTGTGTGTGTGTGTGTGTGTGTGTGTGTGTGTGTGTGTGTGTGTGTGTGTGTGTGTTTGTGTGTGTTTGTGTGTGTGTGTGTGTGTGTGTGTGTGTGTGTGTGTGTGTGTGTGTGTGTGTGTGTGTGTGTGTGTGTGTGTGTGTGTGTGTGTGTGTGTGTGTGTGTGTGTGTGTGTGTGTGTGTGTGTGTGTGTGTGTGTGTGTGTGTGTGTGTGTGTGTGTGTGTGTGTGTGTGTGTGTGTGTGTGTGTGTGTGTGTGTGTGTGTGTCGATGTTTGTTTTATGCATGTTAAAAAGTTTTAATTAACATTTTTGACTTTTCACTTGCTGTTGCACTTGTTACACACATGTCCTGCCAGCACATTTTCCTCTGTATTTTATTGTTGACTTTTGCCTGATATTGCGAAAATAAAATGCGAATTACCTTAAAATTGTTTTTAAGCTGTTTCAACACATCCGAAATATCTTAAATAAATATGCGCATTTTTATTTCGCATTTGCAAAAGTATGAATTTGCAATTATATTAACAACTAATATGTAGATTAAATGTAATATTAACATTTTTTTAATTTCCTGATGTTTTTTAAAAGCATTATAATTTGGCTGTTTAATTAGATATTTAAATGTTATAAAAGTAAACAATTCGTAGTCACACTTCATTTTTAGGTACGTTTTTGCGTATTATATCACGACAACGTTAGCTGATATATATATATATATATATATATATAAATATATATATATAATTTTTGTCAAAATAAGTACAAAAAGCTACTTCAAAACTTTTATTTTTTGCTAAAAAAAAAAAACATGCCAAACTTTCAACAGAAATTTGACTTGTAAAATTCTCACAACTTTGTTAAAACTCGACCTATTTGAAAGCGAAATGTGTTTTTGGTTAATTCAATTTAATTCCTTTTTGCTATCGATGAAATTCATTTTCTATCGGATATGCAAATTTTTTCTTTGCAATTACAAGTTACCTAAAGTTATTTCACAGAAAGTTGATTTAGTACATTGCTTAACTAAAAGCATTAACATTCAGTTTAAGTTTCCATATTCAATTTGTTATCATAATTGAAAAGCCTTTTAATCTAACAGTCATTAAGAAGGATGGTTGCTTTAAACATAGTCATCTCATTGAATTTTATATTTAAAATGGATGTAGAAGAAAGAAATTAACAAACTTATATATTATGAATTATTTAAATATTCACCAAAAGTAAAAGAGCATGTTTGTAAATTTACAATTCAGTGCATTTACAACTTATTTTGTATGAAAATGATCAAGTCTTTCCATTTATAGAGTCAAATTTAAATAGAACCTAAAGTAAAGCTTAAATTTTCTTTTCACAGACCACACAATCGAATGCAAGTCATGTGCTTTTGCGTAATGTACCCACCTCCATCTCAGGTAAATTTGCCTGTGAAGTTTCCGCAGATGCGCCCACCTTTGACACCTCGATTGTGACTGCCGATATGGAAGTTGTGGGTAAGTGTAACAAATTGCAGATTCCTTGTATTCCTTTTTAAACCTTTTCAGAGGGTATTATACTTTTGTCACGAAATGTGAAACGCATAGAAGGAGACATCTCAGAAAATAAATAATTGTATATTCGTGATCAGCATCAACAGCCGAGTCGTGTCCGTCATGCCCGTCTGTCTGTCTGTCCGTCTGTTTATATGCAAACTAGTCTCTCAGTTTGCTATCGTGATGAAACTTGGCACAGATGCATATTCTTTTTGCAAGCAGTACATATGTCAGAATCAGCCAGATCGGACCACATAACATATAGCTGCCATATGAACGATCGATTGAAAATTCGATTCTTCAAGATAACTCATCCAATCTATGTTTAAGGACAGTTTATACATGATGACAAAAATTTCATTGAAATCGTACCACCATATCTTATAGCTGCCATAGGGACGATCGGTTGAAAACAAGTTTCTGCATGAAAAACTTTTGTGTTTTTCAAAATAACTCGACCAAACTCACTGTATCTAAATTAAAGCACGTTATACACATGATGACCAAATTTTATCAAAATCGGATCACTATATCTTATAGCTGCCATAGGAATGATGCCATAGGAATGATTTGAAAAATAAGTTTATTTCTGCAAGAGTATATAACTTCGTCACGCCGAAGATAACATTTCATTCTTGTTTAATATCATTTCCATCCGCTTCTTATAGAGCTACCCACACAGCGGCCAATAATAACTGGAATTCATTCACGTTATCGTCTTGGCGACATTATCAATGGCAACTGTTCGTCCGATTACTCAAAGCCAGCAGCTAATCTCACCTGGTGGATCAATGATATTCAGGTACAGCACAATTCTTTAACTAGTTTATATTAAACTACAAAAGAACAGCTTTAGTAAAGATATTTGTTAATTTCTCACAGGTGCCACCAAATTATTTGCGTGTTTACGACATACAACGACATCTGGCTGAACATCTGGAGTCATCTGTGCTGGAGCTTAATTTTATCGTTACGACTCATCACTTTATCAAAGGACGCCTCAAGGTGAGTGTGCAGTGTTTATACATATAATGCAAAATTTAAATACTTTTGAAACTTTACAGCTGAAGTGTTCGGCTCGCATTCATGATATTTATGCACAGGAGAGCGAAAAACTTTTAGAAGAGGATCGTCCGCGTATTTTGGCCTCAGGACGATCGCCAGATATGAATATGTATCCCTTCGATCAGCCGGGAGATGTAGATGAGCACAACGAGCTGTATTTGGTGCACAAAAGTGAGTTCAATAAATATATGTCATTTATAACTTTCTATCTTCATGAAAGTGAAAAAGTTGATCAGTTAAGGTATAGGTTATTGTGGTTAGAGTCCTAATTTTAAAAGTAGCTAACATTTGTATTTAAAACCAATTTAAAACATAAACAATACTCGAGTCGTTGACTTTATTGTAACAATTGTTTCAAAGATAGCTATCAATATCTCATTTGATTAACAGCCGCAACAACATTTCAAAAGTGCTGAACGTTTGTTTAAACAGGAACACAAAGCCTAAGCTCAAGATAAGCAATGTCAAGATCTTGGTGATACACATACAAACACATAATACACGATATATAAGACATATAGTTAAGACACGCACAATGGTCATTGCTGGGACTAGGTATACAAATCTTAGCCTGATTGTTTAGCAACTAAAACAATTGCGAAAAGGAGACCGTTGGGGATTGGGATACATTACACGCACGCCATTAGAATGATAAACGGTAGAGCATTAAATCAAAGTTAGTGAAAAAAGGACGCAGGAGGCAGGACGTACCTTATTAGCTATTGTTCTTGTGTTGTGTTGTGTTGTGTTGTTTGCTTTGTGTGCGCCACGATTTATTAATGCTCTGCACTAAGCTACAAGCAATTAATTCAAAGATTAATTTCACCAGCGGGTGCCACTGCCACTGCCACAGCCACAATTCCTTCCACAGCTACAGCCACATTCAAAACCAGCAAAACCACCTTAACCAGCTCTCAATATGACTTCTCTCTTTCTTTCTTTCTTTCATTATATGTGTGTGCTACTGAACACAGATGCTGCCCCATCGCAATCCAAACTCAATTGGCATCAACAGCTAACTCTGCTGCTGCTAATGGTTCTTCTGCAATTGGGCTGGGCAGCCGTATATCCAAATGGTATTCGCAGCATGACGAACAGGACTACACAAAGTAGATTCAACTGTGCTCTGGAACAGGAACAGGTACAGGTACAGGTACAGGCACAGGCTGTCCCAATGCAGTTTCTTACCACCTGCCAGGTAGAAGAATTGAGCTTTCATTCGCGGTGATAAGTTGGAAAGTAACTGTCACGAGAGTTGGACTTCAAATCGCGAATACAGATGAGAACACTTTCTGTTAAAGAGACCTAGTATACCGATATAGGTCAGACAGTGAAGATCTACTTTTTTTTTTTTTTTGATTATAAATTAATAAATAATATTTTCTGTCTTGTTGTCGCCAAACACAGTATTGTCTGCGTGTTTCACACAGTTCAAACCCACAACAATTATAAAATCATACATATTCATACATATATATATATATATATATATATATATAAACACATATATATATAGCGAAGCGACTAGTAAAAATTGTCATCAAGTGTGACATTTAGCAAATATTTGTTGTGCGTCATAGACAGAGAGCTGCCCCCTCTCCACCATAAGTCAAGTATATATGTCCATTTATACATATATACAAAGTATACTTATATATACCATTAATTCAAAATACATACTACATACATACATACATAACATATATACTGTAAAAATGTTTTTTTTTAACTAAAAAATCGATCCTTCGAACATTTTTAAAATGTTGTGTAATCTGCAGTTTCGTCACTTAACCCTAAGTCAAATGTAAATAAATCATAAAGCATCTAAATTTTGAATGGATTAATCCAAAGATTAAGCGAAATACTAAAGCTATGCGAATACTGAGAAATGTTTTTTTTTTTTGTTTTTGTTTTGTTTTTATGTGTAAAAGTTTAAACGTTGTGGTTTCTAGACAACCCTTTTTGTTATGCTAGTATATCAAAAAAAAAAATGTTAGTTTTTAAAACTGTACAACATAATTTAGTACTTAGCCATTACAACCATATTCAAGTGTGAGTTTCCTTTTTGTTTAAACTGTGAATAAAATGGCAGCCAAATAAATTGCAATTTTTCTTTGATCAACAACTTGTGTTTACCTTGCTCAAAATGTAAGTATTATGGAAGATACACTAGTTATAAAAAGGATTCTGTTCAATTTCAATCTGAAAGAGCGTTTCGATTGGGTCTGTGACTTACTTCAATTGCATACTCTTCAAGACAAGCAATTCTTAATATTAATTATTTTCAGGTATGCACTTATGTATTTGCTTCACTTGTTAAACAATTTGCTCTTCATTTATGAATTACTGTTGTCAACAATTTTAAGTATTTTTTTTTTCATGTTTCTTAACTTTACGGTTCGCCAAGTCGTTCTCGGTAAAGTGTAAAATATTTTAGCGTCAACTGGAAAAGCCACAAATGAAAAACTTGTAATTTAGGTGACAAAAACAACAAGACAGGGAACACAATGACAAACAGACGGACAGCGGGACTGAGGGACGTTGAATGATACAAAAAACAGCGTCAAATGGGTTGGCAGCACTGCAAACCGACTAAAAACCATTTGGCAATACCCCACTTAAGGCTCCTTTCAGTTTAACAGTCTACGTCAACAAAATATGGACGCTTGAAAATGTGAACACTTGAAAAGATATAATAATAATAACACTATGCAACAGCCAAAATGCATCGGGGCTTAAAGTAACTTTTTCTGTTCTAACCATGAAAATAATTTTATTTTTTTTTTAGGTAGACTTTTTTTTTAAAACAAATTTCAAAGTTTTTTCCACATTTTAGACATATATCTAATAGTTTTAGAGATATTTTGTCCAAAACAACGCAAATATTTTGTTTTGCAAATATTTTTAGCTTGAGTTCCTATTGAAAAGTCGAGGAAAAGTGAGCATGGAGATTCATTGAAAAAGTCATCACTCGTTAAAATCTATGGTAGAACTTTCAAGCTATAGCCATTTGAGCAATTCAACATTTTCAACAATTTCAACATCGTTTTTCCAGTTGCTGAGCAAGAGTCAAAGAGGTTTTCTGAATGTTTTGTTTGGAAATGAAAACAGGTTAGAAATAGATTTTCACACAGATACATGGAAACAGAAAAAGGTTTTCTAGGACTATAATATATTTTTATGCCGATAGCTTATATGAAATATACATATATGTATCTAGGAGAGTCCGACACACAGCAAACACCAAGTGCAGCAATATTTACTAGCATAGCTTTAAAGCTCAGAGACCATCTTGCATTGAAAACATTCGCAGAATATATTAACATAATTTGTTACTAAATATTATACACTCGCAACATGTATGTATATTGTCCTTATTCAACTGCCAAGTGGTGTATGTGTATGTTTCTGGGTGCAGGCTTCGAGGTAGTTCCATTGCATACTTTTTAGCGCGTCGCTTTGTTGTTGCTGTTTGCAATTTCGCACTTGACTGCATCTCTGCAGATCTGAATGTGAATCAGAATATCTGTGTGTGGGTGGGTGGATGGGTGGATGGATGGTTGGGCGTATGGGCTCGTCTTGCTAAGCATCTGCATTTGGGGCGTGGTCGTTGCCCATTGCACTGTTGCAAATTTATTGTGCATGTGAATGCGTTGCTCTTTCTCTCTCCCTTAGTCAATGGGTGCTTGTGTGTGTTTGTGTGTGTGAATGTGTGTGGTATGTGTGTGGTGTGTGTGTGTGGTGTGTGTGTGGTGTGTGTGTGCGGGCTTGCTTTGCCAGTCAGCGAACCAAGCCAATTGCTCGAAAATGACTTTTGGCACGAGGCAGCTACAAAAGGCATTAGAGGCAGGGGTAGGATGAGGGTGAGGGTGAGGGGGAAGTGGATGTGGAAGGGGCAAGCTATGATACTCAGGAGCTGTGGCAGAAGCATGAGTTGGATGCTCCTAATGGACAATCGAAAACGCATTCAACTGGCAATTTCAGTTTTGCCCCATGGCGCCATCGTCAGCTGTGTTGGCAAATTGATTCCCGTTGCGGTTGCTTGGCACTAGCCACGTCAACAGGCGTCGCCGCCAGGTGGCGCCCTCATTAAAACTACACTGCCAACTCCTTCGCGGTTAGCATAATGTCAAAAACATTTAAAGGCGTAAGACAAACTTGCCACAAAGACAGACAGAACGCGGTAAGTCAGCGAATTCTGTTTGCCATCTTGTTTTGACTTGTATGAAAAACATTTGTTAATTACTTTTTACCATTCTGCTGCAACTGCTGTTTGTGTATGTTTGTGTGTGTTGCAAGTTGCAACTGTAAAAAAATTGTTGTACATAATATACATATACATATTTTATTTCGAGTCTTTACTTTGCTAGAGTGTTGAGCCATGAAGGACCGTTGTATTGCATTGTTCAAATTATGCCATTCTTGTTGAAATTAAGCAATTAAACTATAACAATCAGGACTTAAACTTGAAACGCTGACAGAATCCTTTGGACTGACTGTTATTATTAATAAATTAAAAAGAACTAGACCTGACTGACTGCGGTAGAAAGCTGAAAATTTGTACACAAGTTAAATCTTATGACGAAAGTGAGTACTAAGAAGGGTATTTCGGATCGGACTTAAGCTCATTTTCAGTCTTCAAGTTGCTGCTGGGTGAAAAAAGTTGGGGTGAAAGTTATTTATTAACGCACAAAAGTATGCAATATTTAAATAATGACTTTTTTTAATAATGTGCCTGAAAATATGCAACATACAATACTACCTACCGTAGTGAAAAAGTATGCATCGACTTAATTGAGATGACAATAGGTATTCAATAAGCCAGTCTACGGGATACCCTGTACCCAGTGTTGCTCACATACAATTATTTATTTGTGAACATATGTCACAGAAATCTCTGGAAATTTTCGATTGGTTTGCATTTTTATTCTGTTTTTGAATAACGGAAGTGTCACTGAAGCTATTCCAATCTAGCTTTAACCAATTTATGGACAATTTTAATATCATAGACATCAAAAAAACGTAAAAAAAAATAATTACAAATTACATAAGTTCACTCATTATTTAAAAAATAGGTTAATCGAAAAATATAAAAGTGACAATACATAAACAAAATTATTTTTGTGTGCTAACAGTCTTTAGGGTTTTTGAACAGAAGAATTGAAATTTGATTGAAAGAGATTTCCGTGACATCTCTAATAATCTTTTGGATGAGATATGGAACGATAAACGGAAATGGCTAAAATTAATAATCTATGGTAAAGAATCGGACTTACCGCCAATAGCTAATTTGCACATTTTTTGTATAACGTTTTACTTTGATTGGCACTGGGTTAAACAGTCGTAAGTGCCCGACCACTTAACACCCTGTAGCCAACTCAACACATAAAAATACCGAACACATCTTGGCTTGCTGTCCTCTGTTCGGGCTAACTAATTTCTGCTTATTAAGTACAAATAAAAATTAAAATGTTATTATTTTTCTTAAAAATAGCTGGTTTTGAATCTAACTTGACACAATTATTAGTTTCTCGAATGCAGCTTCCAAGCAGAAGCTGCCAAGAAAACCTATAAAATAATCATAAAGTCATGAGATCATTGATCTGGTTTAATAGCTAATGGGACTTATGTATTCACGTGATGTGTACTACATGGAAATTCACGTAAACAAAAAAGTGAAAAGAATAATTATGTGCCAAATAGATATATGATTGAGGTACGTATTTACTGCAGACTTGCAGCCCAAATAGAAACGAATAATAATGCTGCTTGGCTGCTGAGGCAAAGTTTTTTCCATAGTTCATTCGATTGTTTATTTGATCGAAAACAGTTTTCCATTTATAAATAGCAATTTAAAACGCTTCGGCAAATTCAGTGCGCATTTGTTTCTCGAGCTGTACAGTCTGTGTGTATTTCATAGTAGACTTAGCAATGCAACTGAAACCCGGGATACAACTCACAATATGTGGCTACCTAATATCCTTGCTGATGCAGCTTTTGGCGTTGACAGCGGTTCAAGGTAGGCTAGACTACGAAATATGTACTTGAACAATGATTTGATGGCACTCAGCATTTCATAGGACGTCAGGGCTTTGGATCCGGTGAGCAGGACTGGAGCTATGTAGAGGTTCGAGAAGGCGCCCATCTCTTCTATTGGCTTTACTACACCACGGCCAATGTCAGCTCACACACGGAGCGACCGTTGGTCATCTGGTTAACGGGTGGACCCGGCGTTGCCTCCACGGGCTGCGCCTGCTTTGAGCAACTGGGTCCCATCGATATTGAGGGCAATGCACGTGCCAGCAATTGGGTGCAACACATGAATATACTCTTTATAGATAGCCCTGTGGGCACTGGCTACAGTTATGTGGAGCCACATGGTCGCTTTGCGAAGACCAACAAACAAATAGCACGGGATTTGCTCACATTGATGGATGCCTTTCTGCGAGAGCACGCAGAATTCCAGCGCGTACCGCTCTACATCTTTTCGGAGAGCTATGGCGGTAAAATGGCACCCGAGTTTGCCCTGGAACTACACTTGGCCAAGGAACGCGGTGAGCTTCAGTGCCAGCTCAAGTCCGTGGTGGTGGGCAATCCTTGGACCTCGCCACTGGACAGTACTCTCTCATATGCACCCTATCTGCTCCAGCAAGGCATTGTCGACCACGTCGGCTACAGCAGCATCTCCCGCGAGTCCGCTGAGATAGCCCGTCTGGTCTATGCTGGCAAATGGCTGCAGGCAACAGAGCAGAGCTCCACAATACAGGAGGTCATCGATGAGTATACCGGCGGGGTCTTTCGATACAATACTCAGCGACGCGTGCATATCAATGATAACTACCGATATGGAGAGGATCCCAAACTACGTGAATTTATGATACGCAATGTTACGCAGGCTCTTAATCTCACACACATGTCCGAATGGATGGTGCAGAACGGCACAGTCTTCAATAAACTTGCGCGTGATATCTTCAAGCCTGCCATAGACATAGGTAACTAGAGATAACTATACTTGTTCAAGTTCAGTTTCACTGTTCTAATCTGTTTACAGTCACTCGACTGCTGAATGAGACGCCAGTTCGCGTGGCCGTTTACTCGGGCAATCTGGATTTGCTATGTGCCACACCCGGCACCGTCAACTGGATTAATCGGATGCAGTGGCAAGGCAAGAATGAGTACGTTGAAGCTCCACGTCTACCCTTTCGCATCGATGGAGTGCTAGAGGGTTATGAGAAGCAGGGCGGCGGATTCAGCATGTTTTGGGTATATAGAGCGGGTCATATGGTACAACAGGATAATCCCGCGGCCATGTTATACATTCTACATAAGATGACCAACTTTGGATGATGCTGTGTGTTCCAAAATAAAGTAGTACTAAGAACGAGTCAGGTTTGTGTATACTCTTGGGACTTCTCAGATACAGGGCTTTCTTGCTTTCGAAAGAAACTCATTCAAAATTACAGACCATGAATCCTGACAGTTTCCTGTCAAGGCCACTCACAACAACAACAATAACAACAACAACAATCTTCTAACAATTTACTCAAAATTAACTCAAATACGTTTTGCCTGCCGTCTGGTTACATTGCGGTTTGCCTCAACCCACAAACAGACGAAACGAATTCCCTTCTTGCCCCTCTCTTCTATTGTACCTTCCCGTCGCTTATTGCTGGAGCATTTTACAGGTGCACCACATCAATTTATTTTCCACACAAAAGCCTATTAAAACTCGCACACACTTGGGCATTGATGGGTTGAGGGGCTGGGGCTGGGGCTGGTGCTGGGGCTGAGTCTGAGGCTCTGACTAAATGTTTGCCAAATGGAACCACTTAACCTTTTTTCACCACTTTTTTGTTTTTGTCAGTGGCTGAGAGAAAAATAAGCTGAATGGTATATGGGCTGAATGGGGTGAATGGGGGAAAGGAAGCTGAAATGTGTCTTGTCTGCAGCAAAACAAATTAATTTAAAACTTTAAAAAAAGTTTGTCTTTAGCAGTCCTCAAAGACGCTTGCAAATTGCAAGAAAATTAGATGAAAAATGAAAAAGAGTATTGAAAATTTCAAAGTCGGATTTGTTTGTCAAGTACATTTTACAATGGCAATTGTTGATATGGTACAACTAACTAAAGACAAACTTAAGAAAGCTGATCAAGAATATGTTTACTTTATTGTATCGAAGGCAAAACAAAATTTGATTTTCCATTGAATAGCTTAATGCTGATGTACTATCGTAGTAATTAATTTTCCATATCTATTTATTTTGATATCCATGCTTGAGCCACTTAAACGCCTTACTATCATCAACGACTAATTAGGAAATACTTACGATGATTTTCGTAATCGAATAACAATTGCCAAGAGACGAAGCAGCTACAGTTTGGCTAGAACTTGGTTGCAAAATGCTTTTTCTACGACTTGCGCCTCGTCACGTCAGCTCACAAGTAATTTTCACACAACTTAACGCCACATATCGTGCATATTAATTATGGCAGAAAAGTGGAGAGCATATAGGGAGTGTAGGGAGAGGGAGTGGTAGTGTAGGGGTTGAGTCAAATCTAATTTGGTATGACGACCTACGCAGTAGTCACGTAGAGTGCTTCAGGATTCTCATGCCTTACAGCCACATGCTAAATGTCATTGCTCGTTTATGCGAGGAGCTCGAAGGATGCGGGTAAATGCGCCTGCACGTATGCCACGCAAGGGTCCAGGTTGGGTTTGGTTTTAGGTTTAGGTTTGAGTTTGAGCTTGGGTTTTGTTTTGTTATTGGTTGCCACGTACCCAGACGGTAACTATTGTAGCCATGTCAAGTATTTATAGGTAGGATGCCAGGATTTAGCACGCTGAGGCCAAAAACTCGGCTCAAAAATAACTCATGTGCGACGTCGTTGTGTTGCTTTTCTTGGCCACGGCAAAAATAAATTAAATGCCTTCACAAAACAAAGGAAAATTCTTCAAAAGAAATATGTTATGTTGTTGCCAGCTGGGAGATAGGTGCTTGCTCCTGTTGCTGAAATAACACTGCCATCAACAACAAAGATTCAACAAAACAAAGGTAAATAAATGAGCGTTAATTAATAATCAGTCAAATACACTGTTGCCAGGCTCTGCTTAACGTGTACTCCACGAACCACCATTAAGCTACATTTCAATTTTTTCGTTATAAACTATAATTTTGCTCAGTTTCTTTTAAATGAAGCAGATTGTCTATCAATATTTTTGTGATGCTTCCCATTCTTCAGCTTATTGACATACAATTGTGTCCTGAACCATTATTTTGCAATGACAAGTTCTTGCATCAATTTCACGCAATAACTTTGAGGCCTCCTCAAGAAAGTGATTGAGATTCTCTGGTGTGCGAAAGACATCATTGGAAATGGTCAGTTTTGATGTATCCCAAATCTTCCACTTGCGCATACTTTCAATGACATCACCACAGAAGTCGCGTTGACTCTTGCCTTTCCGGGCCAATGCATTCAGCACATGCTTACGATATTTTCCTAAACAGAGTCAGAAAATTTGGAAAAAAATAAAATAACAAGCAAAGAGACGGAGAGGTATCAAATAAGAAAACTGTAGTCGATTTTGTTTTATTATCTCATCCCATCTCTTTTAATGGGTAAAAAGTGTAAAAACATAGAGGATATGCAACAAAATAGGAAATAGAGCCATATAAGATGATCTAAGATGAACAAATGATTGGGGAAGAGATATGGATAAATATAACATCACACAAAAAAGAAAAGATCCAGATCATTTTGATGAGTATAACATGATCTTTTCTAGAAATCAATTTGTCAAATCAGTTTAAAGATATATACCCTTGCAGAAAAGTTTTGCATAAGAAAACGTAATTTATGGCATCTATAAGATGTAGTCGTCCGATTTTGATCAAATTTAAAAAGAATTTATAGAATGTGCCTTAACTTAGATTTAGTAAGTTTGGTCGAGTTACTTTGAAAAGGAAAAACGTTTTTCATATAAAAAGTTAACTTACTTTAATTAGGAATATACAAATTTTGTGTTCTGCAAAGGTATAATAATTGAGAGCGGAAAAATAGAATGAAAGACAGAAATAAAGAGGAAAAAATGGTAGTGAAAATAATTGACAATTTGATAAATTCTGTGACTTACGTTCAGCCAATGTGCGATGTACCTTCTGTAGTTTGGGATCTACCTGGCTGTTTTCATACTCAACAATGATCTTGTACATGCGCTTATCCATATCCTTGGTGGCGAAGAGAATGTCCTCGCATACGGGCTTGCAGAGGGTGTTGAAATTAGGACCTGAATACGGCACCTCCGTCTTGTACTTGTTGTTCTCAAAGTGCTCGCGTCGAGTTTTAATATCAGAAGCTTGCCGTGCATGTCTATATTGCACGCGATGATTGTGAAAGCGATATGTCATGCTGTTCAGCAGCGTTTCCACACGCGACAGGCAGCTGTAGGTGAACACGAGTTGATAATAGATAGATAGACACAGAGAGAGAGAGAAAGAGTACTCACTGTGAATTGCGCAGGGAGTAGACACCTGGAATGGAATAAGTGCGCAGCAGATGATGCAGCTTGTGGGCAACGCAACTGAGCAGCTCCTCAGCAGCACAGAGCTGCATGCGACGCAAGCTGTACATATCATGAACAGTCTGTCGTATAAACCAGCCACGAAATAGTGATTGAATCTTAATGGCAGCTTGATCGTAATGATCCATCAGCGCCTTCTGCAGCTGCTTCTCAATGCGATCCATGAAGTTGCGTCTCACCCAAAAGCCACGCCACCAACGTTGCATGGTTATTGCAGCCTTCCAACGGATATTGAATAACTTTCGGGTGCGAAAACCCCGCCACATTGTTTGTATTTTCCGGGCGGCAATAAACTGTTTGTAGTCCAGTATGAGCAATGAAGTGCTGAAAAACATGTGATATGTCTCTTAAATGGCTGAAATGAAAATATATCTGAAAGACATACCGCGAGTACTTATGATGCAGTGTGTGTCCTGAGCCAAAGGATTGAAGCTCGTCTTCTTCGTAGCTGTGAAGAAATGCTATGAAAGAACTTTCGCGTTAAGAACTATAACTTACTCAACTGAATTATCATAATGTATTGATAAGTACGATGGTTTCTTTTTGGGAAAGAAAAACTGAAACATTTCGGATGGTTTCTTTAAAAGCTTGAAAACGTGTAAGTACTTTATTTTTGTATTTTTTATAATGTTTTTTTTTTATTTGTTTACTTTGCGTTTGTGTTGCTTTGTGTGTGTGAAGTAAATATTTCAATGAACATTTGTTTGAATTAAAAACTAAAATCATCTACTGTTCACATAGCGACAAACTTCGCCAAGATTACAACAGCTTCTTGACTCATATACATACATTCTATATCTATATACATACATGTCTATATAAAAGTATTTGTCCTCACTGGCGATTGGCAGTTGGCGATTGGCGATAGCGATATACAAATCGTTGAATAAATGAAAAACAAATTGAAAGAACTTAAACTACATTTTCAAACTAAGCTATTATGATATTATTCGGTTGTATCGATTAGAAGTTGTCAGTTCAGCTCAGTTAAGATTAGTACTGTTCAGTTTAGTATAGTTCATTTCAGCTTAGCTCAGCTCAGTTCCACTCTATGTGTGCGAGTTGCCATACCTCTAAGTTATTCAACAGAGTACTCTAAAAGTATGTAAACAGCTTTGCAAAAAATAGATTAAATGGTATGACAACGGGTACGAGGTCTTCTGAGAAGGCAGCTTCCGCTAAAAGGAAAACAATAAAAAATTTGAACAACAACAGCGTTGGGCCAAATTGTTTAAAGGTAAAAAATTGTCTGATCAAAATTCACGCCAGCAGGGGGTGACAACAGGCAACAGCCAACAACCAACAGGCAACAACCAACAACCAAGAGGCAACAACCAACAAACAGGCAACAACAAAGAGCTGAGTAACTCAAGGTGCCGTGCCTTATGACGAGCGGTAACTTTTCAATGTTGACATCCCTTAGCGATGCTACTCTTAACATCCTGCCTTTCCTGCTCCTTCTGGTCCACCAAACTGTTCTTGCGCTGCTTCGTGCGCTCAATCAATTTTGTCAATTTTCTTTTCGTTTTTTTTTTTTGTTTTTTTTTTTTTTGTTTCCAATGCTACTTTTTATTATTTCTCTTTTTTTGTTGTTGTATTTCATTTAGGTACAGCGCACGTTTGGTTTATTTATTCCTGCTGCCTGTCGCAGTTGAACCTGTCTTCATAGCCATTACCCTGCCCGCACTCTGTCATCCTCCACCTTCACTTCCACCTTCACCCCCAATTCCAACTCCAACTCCACCTTGATGTCGTTGTCGATGTCGAAGTCGAAGTCAATGTCGATGCTGATGATGCTGCACGTCTCGCAATGCTCTGATGTGTGTTGATATTTGACACTTTATTATGTGCACATCATCAATTTTGAAATTATTGTCAATGTACCGAAAGAGCACCACAATATGTTGGATAACGCAGCTTGTGTGATGGAACAGCCGCTAAGTTTAGATCAAAACTCTCTAATGGCTATTAGATAATTGTACATTTGAAAATATATCTTGAAATAAGACTTAGCTTAGCACTGAGAACGGTACAGGTGGGTACGCCTGTATGTATCATTATGTCCACGTTCAGATCTATTGGCTTTGGTGAATATCCATAAATTTCGGTTGTTGCCAATTTGAGCTCAGGTTGGTCCTCTTCCTCAGACTCTTCAAATCCAGAGCCCACCTCAATAGAACTTCAAAATTCATTCAAAAGTGAGCATGTTCTTTGTGACGTCAGTCCAAGATACTCTGAGGTTTCTAATGAAGCCCGATTCTCATTATTTGGGCCTTACTGATAAACCTTTAAGCTCTTTAATTGTTATTTAAAGTATATAATTAAAAGAAAACTACAATTATTTAAATAAATAAATATATACATAAAAACAACATATAAATAAATACATAAATAAATAATTTAAGTTATAAAAGTGAGTGTTGCTAAAAGGCTCTGAAATTATAATTGTATCACGGAATGTGTGTTAATGAAGGCATTTGTGGACCATTCGTTAAAACTATATATTTTTTAAGCATGTTTTGGTTTCGGTTGGCGGCGAACTGTTGAATGGAACTTTTAACTTTTCTTTCGATTGGCTTCAAACTCAGTTTCAAGACTTATCCTAAAAAATCGTTTAGCGTGTGGGTCAGGGCTAAGAAAATCTTCGCCCACGGCCTTTTAAATGATGTTCAAGGTCAAATACATATCCAGACAATGCCGGGTCGTACCGGCTAGCTTGAAATAAACTTGATACGTCAAAGTGGATGCTTACTTTACTGTCTCTCTCCAATTTGAAAATAGAAATCACGTATTTTAAGTCGGCTGTCCGGCCAAGTTTAAATTAGTACAATAAATACTTTGTTCAAATTTTTTACTTCAGTAAATGGAATACTTTTGTCTAGCGATCATTCATTGGATATACGAACCTAACAGCTCAAATTTTAAGCTATCTACATTAATTTGAAGTAAACATTTATAAAACCAACACAGAACAGCATATTTGTCTATCGGCTAATGACTGAATGAGCCCATCTCCGTTTTGTGGCGTTTTACAGCACTGTTTTTGTTATCGCACAAACCTTTACAATCGGTTATCGATACTCAAAATACTTTAACTCAACAGCTAGCTATCGATAGAAGTGCGGTCTCTATCTGTCTGCCACAATAAGAAGCACAAATTAATATTTGAAAATTTTATACACGTGTACGAAGTAATTTTGTTGCGATTCTTGCATAGTAACAAAGTAGGTGTCACCAACCATCAAAAATAGTAATCTATAGCATAAACTCGATACTAACCCTACTTTCATATATTTTAATTTTATCATTTTGCGACCGAACTACAAAACTTGACTAAAGAATGGAAACCAATCCGAATGCGTCCACTGGCAATCCACCGCCTGAGCTTGCTCCCGACGAAGACAACACTGCTCCCATTGGTCAAGGTCCGCTACAGCCACCAGCCCCGAATGCAGGAGCAACAAACACGCCTGAAACCCAGGGAACAAGCGGAACGCAAAGCTCTACACGCCAAGAACAGTACGTAAACAACATTATAATAGCTTCAAAAATACCAATTTTGCGATTGCAGTGAAACCTCCGAGTTGGCCCTAGGTAGGATAATGAGTGATGCAGAAACTCCACGTCGTGTCTTAAAGTCTGAAGACGCAGTGAAACGTCATTCGTAAGTTAAAGTATTTTGATTGTTGCAGTGCTGACTTTTCATTCTGAACAGAACTGGCGATGCGCCCGCCATACCGCCAAAACGAGCACGCAGCTCAAAAGCAGATGTCGTGGACATGGGAGCTGCCGTTAATGTAGCCATGGAGGATCACAAACCAGAGAATATAGAGGCACATGTTATTGTTATTGAAGGGCCACAAGTAGAGGTGCGTGCCATGGGCGGAGTTGATCTGAGTGATGGTGAGGAGGGCGAACAACTGGTCGGTGAGTTGCAAGTTGTTGCAGTGGATGAGGAGGTTGACGTGGTGGACGAGGCACAGGTGGATGCAAACGAGATTGATGAAACTGAAGAATGGAGCTCAGGCTGGCGTACATGCGCAGTGATGTAAAAATTAAGATTGAAAGAAGTATATTCAATCAAATCAATTCAGAAGAACGAATTAAAAACTACAAAACGTAATTAACGATCGACAGTTTAATCAGTTATTTGTTTAAAAATTGGCTTTTATGTTGTTAGTCGATTGGTAGAACTCATTAAGCTTTAAATTTGTGCCAAAGCATCACGAAAGCTGCCTTGCCAAATAGGAAAAATGTAAAATTTTCTGGTATGCCGATCAGATCATGTCATATACCGATCTAAAATAAGTATGTTCCAAAGTTTCTGTTATCTCAACTGTTACATGGCTTTGGCATAATTTAAAGGATTGGAATGTATTAAGGAATGCTAATTGAATATACTTTACAAAACAGATTTTAGATACTTTATAGCTTGAATATGATTTCTTGTAGAGTTTTAATACGCCTGCAGAGAGTATTATAATTTTGTCACGAAATGTGTGAAGCATTGAAGGAGACGTCTCAGAAAAAAAGTGATTTATATTCCTGATTATCATCAACAGCCGAGTCATGTCCGTCTGTCTGTCTGTCTCTTTATAGGCGAACTGGTCCCTCAGTTTTAGAGCTATGGTTATGAAACTTGGCACAGATGTTGCTTCTTATTGCAGGTAGTACCTATAGTTGAATTGGCCAGATCGGACCACTATAACATATAGCTGGCATAGGAACGATCGGTTGAAAAATAAGTTTTACATGAACAATTTTTTTAATTTTCAAGATAACTCAACCTTTTTCTTTTTATCTATGTTTAAGGACAGTTTATACATGATTACAAAGAATTCATTGAAATCGGACCACTATATCTTATAGCTGACAGAAGGACGATCGGTTGAAATTAAGTTTCTGTATGAAAAACTTTTGTGTTTTTCAAAATATCTCGACCAAACTCGTGGCAAAAATAACATTTCTTGTTTTTGTGTCAAGAAAACGTTCGAAGGCTTGTCAAAAGTTATATTCAAAATTTAAAATATTGAGCTTATTCCACAATTCGCGTAGGCCAATTTTTGGCAAAGTCTGTATTGGAATTATGAAATGGATTATGAACGCAATTTTTCTCCAACATCTCAATGAACGTAACATCCGAACCCTTAACACTGCACTATGAGGTAAATGACTCCGTTTTTTGGCGAGAACTTTTGTATTAGAAGAGTCAAATATTTTTACTCTCACAATATTAGAAATATATAAAACTCTAATTTTACATACCTGAAATTTTAACAGAATTCATAACTGTTAAGATAAGAGCTGTTAAACACAGCTGTTCGTGTTTACTAAAACCCCAATTTTTATTGTGATTTTCTAGTAATAAGCAGTTAAAAAGAAACTCATTTGAAGTGAATCTTTTCTAATGGAATATAATCAGTTTGGTTTTTACGGTGTGTTGCTTGGCTTGAATGGTGGGAATTCAACAAAAAATTGCTAGCATTTGCTAGAAATAACCCAATATGTGAGCAGAAAGCCCTGGCAGCTTATGCTCCTCAAACTAGGAGGTTATTTAATTGATTACCTTCTCTATAATTAATAAGTAAATGATTAAACACAATATGTACCTTATAGATAAATCAATTCCTCATTCAAAACACATTATTTTAATACTTAATAATAGAATAAATTGCTTTTAACCTTATAACATTCAATCCGGACGAACTTCGTTTTCGACTTTTAAATGGTGCAACTATCATAGATCATTAGTTTTTGCAACTGTTTCGGCCATCTCTAACACACATTCACACACACACACACGCACACACAGCAATCGAGACGCACATTTGGCGCACCGCAAAGTATGCAATCAATTTTTATAGCCCACATGCAGTGCCTGGGCGTGGCTGGTGGCTTCACAATGCTGTGCTTCGTGTAGACAGCGCTTCCAGCCATGGGCAATGCAATGTTTTACTAATAATTTTCAATATAATCAGCACCTGTGACGACAACGATGACGACGGCTGCGACGGCAGCGACACAGGGACGAGCAGAAGGATGCCGACGACGCATTTGCACAAATGTTGCTAATGTATAAACATTTCAGGCTGCTAGCAAAGTTAAAGGGAATAAAAATTGAAATGCCTTAGCACGCAGCAAGGTTTCCAGCCGGCGGGGGGCACCATGCCCAGCCACTTGCCACATTATGTAGCAGCCTCTTTAACTGGAACTGAGTACGGAGACCGGAAGGCGGAACCGTAATGCGATTCGGTTGTGTAGCAGCAATGGCGTTAATTTTACCACATGCGGTTGACGATATAACAACGGGCAGGCGAAAAGAAATTCTAGAAATACAGGTAATGGCCAAGTCTTAAAGTTCCTGTATATCCACTAATGTTAAAAGTTAAAGCATGCTCTACTTGTTGTACTCCACACACTGATAAATACGACTTATATAGTATGTATTTATAAGGAGAGTTCAGCTTTTGGTCAATTTTATATTCGATTGGACCAACTAATCTTGAAAGTATTAACTTGAACAGAAAAGATTTGCATAAGAAAACTTATTTTTCAAGTGTTATAGTGGTCCGATCTGGCCAGTTCAACTATAGGCACTAGCTGCAATAAGAAGAAGCATCTGTGCCAAGTTTCATCACGATAGCTCTAGAACAAAGTCTTGAAAAACGCATATAAACAGACAGACAGACATACCGACGGACATGACTTGGCTGTTGATGCTGATCAATTTTATAAAAAATCGAGAAATATCGAAAAAAATGTAATTTATCAAAGGTTGAAACTTCTAAAACTCCAGCGAAAAGAGGACGCTCCCCTGAAAAGCGCCAAGAAAAGTGCTCTTCAGCTGAAAACGAAGACTGGTAGCTCTGAAATATCTGCTTGAATGTAATGTCGATAATTTTGTTAAATTTATTTCCATGAAAAATTAATCGTAAAATAAAGAAATGCATTTGTTTGAATGTTGCCCACTATTTTTAATTAAACTATTAAAGTGCAAACTTTAATTACCATTAATTAATCGTTTAATACTAAGTTATTAACACCGCCCTTAAAAACTGCTTAAGCATGAGTCCTGTTTTTAAAGCCGTGAGCTTACTTTTTTCAGATTTATTTCGATTTTATACTTTATCCAATCTACCAGTTTCGTAAAGTTCACAAACATCTTATCATTACCATATCCATGGCTCCACAAGCCAATTTGATAGTATAGATTAGGATTGCCATCAAATATGGGACACACAAGCGCCGATCCGTAGGAATACTGCATATAATTTTTAGAGCCTATCACGCACATTAGACTTTCATGTGAATAGTACCTTCTAGTACACTCAGTTGTGCTCAATTTCATGCTCGTCAATATCAATCGGCTATGATAGCTACCATCAGCACATTCTATTCTTTTATTTTTATACCAGCCAGCAACTATGCAGTTATTGTAATCAAGATTTTCGGATCGGGCCAAAAGAATGGGCTTTATGTGCAACGTCATGATGAATGGCTCATTCAGAATGAGTATGGCAATGTTATTTGCATATGTATATTTGCTGTAGTTTCCATGATGTATTTTGTTGTTAACGATGCGTTCTTGATATGGTAATATATGGTTTTCAGTCATTATATCCCAGTCACCAGCTCGAACCTTAAGTGTTTCATTTTTTTCCAAACGGTAATATGTGGTTATCACAACTTGTTCACCAACCAAAGAGCCACTAACAAGATATTTATTGTCAATTTGCGACAAAACTGCTACTGTCCAAGGAAACTCTCCCAAATTGGACTCACCGTGCTCATTACCCTTTAAGGTCACATAAAAGCCTTTAGGATCAGCAAGGCCCCAGCGTGGATCATCGGGTAGCTGACTCAGTTGAGGAGCTTTCACCTTGTACAAATATAAGAAAAGAAAGCTTTACTAATGTATCATTAGAATCCTGAGCAATTGGGAAATGCTTACCACATAATCTTTGCTACAACACGTTTCCAAATAATGACATGGCCCACATGATTGGCTCAGATCTATCAACAATTTATTCTCCTCATTAGTTGTGGTATTTTGGCAATTTAGAAGTTTCACGCATTTCATAGTATTATTCAATCCACACAATCGATTTTGATTTGCAGTTGGCTTTGGCGTTGTACTTGTTGTTGTTGTTGGTTTTGGTGTTGAAGTTGTTGTTGTTGTTGTTGTAGTCTGCTTTTTTGCGCATTTCAATTCACTATTAATTGGCAATTTTCTAAATGTTATATTATCACCTGTATTCAAATATCTTTCAATCTGCACAAAAGTGGAATTGACATTTACTTTAAGTTCATCGAGTGTATTATTGCATTTTAACTCAAATATTAAATCAATAAGTCTGTTTAATTCGTCTCTATAGAATATCAAGACTGTATCCTCTATAACATTCTTAGCTGTTGATTCGGTAGAATCACCATTTCTCATATTATCAGTTTGATAAGCTGTTGTATTTTCAATTTGTGGTCCTTCTTCTGCGCTCAATGTTTTTGATTCTTCAGCCTTCAATCTTGCTAATTCTTTATCATCTTGATCCGGTAAGTCATCAAAGTCAGCTTGAACAGCTCCCAAAACGCAGATGGAAGTCAGCATAAGCCACAAAAGAGCCCTTGGCAGCATCATTCCAACAATCTATCAATAGTTAAGAAAACTTAATTAATAACTCAATAATATTAAGAATAAATAAATATAAAATAGTTTTACAATTTAGGAATGTTTTTTATATTAAATTGAAAATACTTCGGCACTCGAGTTTGGGGCTTGAATATGCATCGTTCTACTTCTCGTAAAAGTATTATTTATTTGATATTGGAGATCTTAGCACTTTTCCTATAGTAAACATATACCAACATGTTAACCCAGTTTGCTAGCTCTTGCTTCAAAGCTGTGGAACAGAACAAAGTTTTGAAAGAGACTAGAAACAAAGTATATTAAAGTCAAGAGTAACGTTCTTACTTGTTTTTAGTCCGTGTTCCCATTTTTAATGGGAGTATTTAGGTACTGCAAATGTATGTAACATGCCGAAGGAAGCATTTCCGGCTATATAAACTATATATATATTCTTGATCAGCATCAACAGCCGCGTCGATAAAGTTAAGTCCGCTGTCTGTCCGTCTGTCTGTATGAACACACAGATCTCGGAGACTATAAGAGCTAGAGACACCAAACTTGGCATGCAGCTTATGCCATATACCTGAATACCTTACGCAGATCAAGTTTATTTCAAATTTCGGATCCACTACCACTAGATTTCAAAATGTTTTGGATAACACACATTCATTTGCTATTTTATAAAAATAATTGTATATTTTTTAACGGTTTGCTTTAATTGAAGATATGGACATTCAAACTACCCTACATCACCATAAAATGTACACAGCGAATATTTAAAAAACAAATAAGTTCATTTTGTCTATCTTCTTTATGAATCTATAATTTTTTTTTTATGATTCTATTTACTTTCTTTTCTTTACTTACTTTCGATTTGGCACTGCTTTCTTAAAGTCGGACAGTTTTTTGACAGCGTGTTGTCTATAGAGCTCTTGCCTTCACACACGCTTTTGTCCATCTGTTTTCTAAACTTAAGATGGGTCAACAAAGTGTTTCACTCAATTTCGTTAACACAAATAAACAGCTTCTTATAAACAATAAAACGAGCATATGTTTTAATATTTCGAGTGTTTTTGTATGTATACAACGGGGGTTATCTGTACGTTGTTATCAAGTCAAGTCGAAATTTAAGTATTATGCTATTGTCGTTTTGATTTTATTTAAAAACAAGAAAGAAATGTTATCGTCGGCGTGCCGAAGAAATATACCCTTGCTGAAAAAATTTGCATAAGAAAACTTATTTTTCAAGTGATTATTCCTATGGCAGCTATAAGATACAGTGATCCGATTTTGATCAAATTTGGTCAACATGTGAAGAACGTGCTTTTATTTACACGTAGTGAGTTTGGTCGAGTTATTTTGAAAAACACAAAAGTTTTTTATACAGTAACTTATTTTCAACCGATCGTTCCCATGGCAGCTATAAGATATAGTGGTCTGATTTCGATGAAATTTTGTCATTATGTATAAACAGTTTTTAAACATAGGTAAAGTGAGTTTGATTGAGTTATCTTGAAAAACAAAATAGTTTTTCATGCAAAAAATTATTGTTCTACCAATTGCAGCTATATGTTATAGTGGTTCCATGTGGCCAATTCATCTGTGTCAAGTTTCATCAAGATAACTCTAGAACAAAGGCTTGTAAAACGCATATAAACAGACAGACATACGGACAGACGAACATGACGGACATGATTCGGCTGTTGATGCTGATAACGAAAATACAAATGTTTTTTCTGAGACATTTCCTTCAATGCGTTACACATTTCGTGACAAAATTATAATACTCTATGCAAGGGTATTAAAACAGTACTATGTGTAGCTTTTGCAGCTCAAACTGTATAGTATTTGCTTTTGATTCCCAGCTCGTTAAGTTTCTGGCTAACCCAGGGCATAAGGTAGACGCTTTATTTATGGGACAGACCAGAGGAGCTCCACCATCGGAATCAACGTTCTTCTCGCTGTTCATTACACTTGAACAGGAAGCAAATAACTTATACCTCTCAAAAGAATTCTTATAAACAGTATATATTTTATAAAATTTCCTACCTTTTTCAGTACAAGTCATGCAATGACTTTTGTTGATAAAGTTGTCCACAGTTTTATTAATAAAATACAAAGCAAATTTATTTATTGTCTTTCTTTAATCACGAACTGTGTAACGCAGCCGACCACATAAAGTGTATACACTGTACAGTCTACACTATTATTAAGCATCAACAAACGAGTCGAAATATGCAGACTAGTCTTTCAGCTTAAAAGCTTTCTTGTTATTTAAGTTGGTTGCACACGGATGCTCCCGATTGCGATATTCTCTGTTTGCTTTTGATAATTTGTGAACACGAAGCTGAGCTTTTCAAAATGATTTCTGATTTAATTATACTAGAAAGTCAACAACTAGTAAGAGCTTTGGAGACTTTCAAATTTCAAGATTTTGATGGGAGTGCAAAAATATTAATAAAATTTCTATTAGAGAATGCTGATTAGGACTATAATTTGTACCTAGAATACTTTTCGGTGTTTTTACAAGAATACGGGCACTGCGTTTTATTATCATTCAAATTCGTTGGAATAGGTATGTATACATATATTATATACTTTTAATTAATAATTAAGTATATAATGAAGTGAACGAGCTGTCGCTTTAATCAGTGTCTGAATATATTTCTCATCAGTCGGATCCAATTTAATTCAAAAATGCTTTTGCCTTATTGTTTTTATGGGGCTCTTATTTGTTGGCTTCTTGGAACTGGTATTCTAGGAAATACCAATACTGAGAAATCGATTGCTTCAGATGTCGTTATGTGTGGCGATCAAATGGAATGTGTGTCTAGACATTTGTGTAATGATGATGGCAATATAGTCAAAGACGGACACGCTCTCATCGATTATCGTAGAGTAAAACTAGAAAAACCTTATGCTGCTAAAGTAAAACTAAATGATACTTCTAAATGCGAATGGACACAGATATGCTGCTCGCAGAATAAAAAGGTAAGAAAGCTTAAAACTGACGCAATCATTATATAATGTGATGTTATCTTTCAGATACCAGATCATGTCGAGAAATATTTGCCAAAGGAATGTGGATATAGCAATCCATATGGGCTGGCAATAACCTTGCAACATACTTTGAATGGTGAGGCACAATTTGGCGAGTTTCCCTGGATGGTCATTATCATGAAAAAGACTTGTACTAATGACACTTGTGACTTTGAAGCTATGGGAGGTGGCAGCTTATTGGCTCCCAATGTGGTGCTAACTGTTGCCCACAAGATCCATGAAACTAATACTGAACATCTTATGGTAAGAGCTGGCGAATGGGATACCAAAACAACGGCAGAATACATTGCGCATCAAGATCGCAACGTGAAGACCAAAATCATACACGATAATTTTAATAAGCATACGGCTTTCTATGATGCAGCTCTGCTCCTTTTAGATACCCCCTTTGCACTCAATAAGCATATTGGCACCATTTGCTTACCCGACAATTGGGAGGGCTTCCAAGATAGCCATTGTTTTGTTATGGGCTGGGGTAAAAAACATTTCAGCGATCTCGATTACCCGAATCTACTGAAAAAGATCGAACTGCCACTTGTAGCACCCAGCAAATGCCAGAACCAGCTACGTAAAACTCGTTTGGGGCGCCACTTTGAGCTGCATAATAGTTTCATCTGCGCTGGTGGCGAGAAAGATAAGGACTCTTGCCTGGGCGATGGTGGCGCCCCACTGGTTTGTTCCACTAGCGAATTTCCCGATACTATCTATCAGCTAGCTGGCATTGTTTCGTGGGGCTTAGATTGTGGCGTGGAGAATGTGCCTGCTGTGTATGTCAACGTGTCGATGCTACAACCGTGGATTGAGAAAAAACTGAATTTAACAACTATACAAAAACATTAATGTCTTACACATGTCGAATAATGCTATATGCTATATGCTATATGCTATATGCTATATGCTATATGCTATATGCTATATGCTATATGAAAGCTTGATTTTCCATGTTAATCTTAATCTTGCTTCACAAAGAACGCAAGTTGAAACCGAACAGTTGGGATTAGTTTTCTTCCTAGATCTACTCTAAATGAAATCAACTGATCTTTCAGCATGAAATTCTATGGAATGCGAATCAATTCCTTACTAGTTTTTTGTCAACTGCTTAATGGAACTTCGATGTTAATTCTCATGAAAACTATGCTCAAATTTAGTTAAGTTTTAATTAAGTCATTATGGTTATATTTTTTAAAAAAAAAAGCAAATATTTCAGGACGGGTGACATCGAATTGAAGTTTTCTATTAGCAAGGATATATCTAAACTTTGTGATACTGGGAATTAACTCATTAATTTAAAATTAAAATGTTTTATCTCTGTTAAAATGCATAAAGAACAATAACTTTGCTATTTTTAGTACTCGAAAACACAACAAAAACTACACAAGGCAGAAATATGTTAAGGAACTATTTCAAATTTAAGTTAATTGTGGCTTGCATTAAGAGAGCAATGTTATTAAAAAGCTTCCGGGTCTTGGTCTGGGTCTGGCATCTGTCGTCTGATGAATGGACACCATCTGGTGGGCTGCAGGAAGGGGGCGTGGCTGGCGGTTAGGGCTAGTGTCCTGTGCAATTTGAGCAGACGTTTTCTAATAAACATTAAGTTGACATGAGAAACACGCCAAACAAATGAAGCAAATGCATTTCATGCTCTGGCCATGTCGGCGCCCCTGGCTGCGGGCTGCCAGTGGTCAGAGGCGCAGTGGGGGCGTGGCATCTGTTTACTAATGCTGCCCTTTTTTGTCGGCTCTCAGTGCATCCACCGCAGGATATGTTTACAAATTGAAAAATATAGCATGCGACCGCCAGAACGTGCTAAAAAGGCGCAGTTTGAGGGCTTCGCCAACAGCGGTACAGTGGGAAATACTCGTAATTCATTGAAAAATGTGAGTGAAAACAGAGTTGGGCATTATATTCACGAAAAGAACTGAAAATTATATAAAATATGCATTATAATCATTTCAAAATGTGTGTTTGGCAGAATATCGATGTCAACATCAGTTATATCCATAGCTATAAAATGTCTTTACTATCGATGTGTTTTTCGATTTGTTTACAATTTTAAGAAAAAATATTGTTTTTCACAAATTTTTGAATTAAAAACTAATTAGTTTTAATAACTAATTTCTAAGAAAACAGGTTTATTATCAACAAATTATTTTAAAACTATTTTGCTTATGTTTGTTTATTGAAATATTTTTCTTAAGCTTGTATTGCATTTCTCTTTACTTGCTGTTAGAAAACACACTTCATTTTAAGCTATTTGATAATATATATTTTTATTTACATATGTATAATATATAAATTGAAATCAAAGTTTTCGATAGTCAACTAAATTACTTACAAATATATAATATAGATTCTATTCAAATTTATTTTCATTGGTTTACATATAACTGCCGCACCACTGTGCCAACTAGCTGCTTGAAAAAAAAAATTAGTTTTTGCAAGGGTCAGATGGTGGACAAGCAGGGGGGCAGTTACAGATTGGAAGTGGACTGCCGGGCGGGTGACGTGTCGTGCGGTGTTGCACGAACGTGGCCACAGATATATGTATGTAACATATATATATTTATATATAAAATGCTGTATATAAGACTCATATAACTCGAAGCACATTTTAAAAATATATATGTAATATATACATTTATATATATATATATATATATATATATATATATATATATACGTATGTACCAGTATATTTGCTGCACAAAGTGGCTGGAGCAGCGCAAATCTGACATGAAACATTTGCGTGACAAGCAAAATGCTGGTTCTTGGTTTCCCTAGTCCTGGCCAGTGCCGTCTGGGCCACCAAGGACCTGCACAGGGAAGAGTCCGAGATGCAGAGAATAATAATTATGTCGCAATTCATAATAATGCAGCTCCACAACAACAATATACTTAATTCCAGCTTGGATTACAGCCAATTATGCAACGAAGCTAAAATGCTCTTAAGAGTGCTATGATATTGCAAGTCATGTAATCATAATCATTTATTTTGTTTATAGTAGCATACATATTGTAGAACATACATTCAGGTTCGAATTAGTCACTGAAAATGATTAAATTGAATGTTTTTATACTACTTTAATAATAGTTCTGCATGACTCATTCACTATACTCTATGAGAGTGTATACATAAATATGCCTGAAATTAAAAAAGGAACACAGACTCCTGGCTGCAAAGGGGGACAATGTCAGCAGCATCAAAATTAGCCTGCGGATAACATATTGTTGCAGACTGGAAGAAGCGACATTCTCACGTGACATTGACATCGGTGGATCCAGACTCAAAGAACTTTAGAGAGCCGAGACAGAGAGCAGTGATAGAGAGCAGAGTGAGAAGAGGTTCAGGTTAGTTCAGTTCAGTTCAGTTTTGATATGTTTTGCGTCGACAATGGCCTTTGTCTTGACAGCGATTGTCATGATGTGGACAAATTAACTGGTGGTCTACCACAAATAACATAAACAAAGCAAACCTTAGCCAACTGATTTGCAATGTCAAATTGACAACAATTAGGTTCGCCTTGCTCTGTTACTTAAATGATCTGAACATCCTGTTTCTCCATCTATCCATTGCCGTTCTGCTTGTCAGCCTGTTGCGAAAATGTTGACAGCATTCAAATCAAAATGATGACAACAACCGAGAAAAGCGACGGGAAAGACGGAATGCCTCTGGCAATGATGTCCTTGGATGCCGATAAGTACGTTGAAGAAACGGCAGGAAGGGGAGCAGCGGTAAGTGTGTTGTCAGCATGTCCTGGTACATAACTGTCATCTTTGAGTCATTTGACAGTTGCATTGGCTTCGATTAGGGCGTGATTTGAATGGGAAATTAGCTAAATGTCATTTTGACGTGACGACATTTTTCATTTTGACTTATGAAAAATTTAATTATGTCTGCGCCTTTAATCAGATGCAAATGATGGCACAAAATTTAGCTTCAAAATACAGCATATTTTTAACGTCAACTAAATAAAAATAAAATATAAAAAAAAAAAACGAATTTCACAAAGCAATTCATCATATATTTCAAGCATTGTATATCTTGAGTTGCTTAAATAAACAAGCTATTTTCAAAGTGTACAATTTATTGTGCTTCAATTAAATAACACTATGCAACACGTTTCTGGATTAGGGCAAAAAACCAAGCAACCAATACAAATTGGAATGTGGTTCAGCAACTGGAAAAAAAAAAAAAAAATTGAATAAATGTATATTGCTCAAATAGCTATAGCTGGGTTATTCTAACATAGATTTTAAAAAATGTTGAATATTTCAAAACCATATTAATGTATCTGAATAAGAAAAGCAAGGAGTTGGACGTTGACTTTTCTCTCTACTTTTCTCAGAATTTTCAAATTCAAATTGAAGAACTTTTAATACCATAAATAACGGAAACGTTATTGTTTGTTTTTAATAGTTTTACTTTTTTGCCTGCGGAATGAAAAGTAATTGCCAGATTACACAAGGAATTAAAAAAAATTAAAATCTTCAACTCAATTTTCTTATATTCTTCATCGTATTTGGAAAATAATAAGTCAATTCATTCATTAGATGAAAGTCAAATAACATTTATAATATTAAAAAAATGTCTGTAAAACAGAAGCGAAAACGTGAAAGAAAACTTAGCTGTTCTCGATTCAGCAATGCCTGCCAGATGACAACTAAATAGACTTTTTACTATGAAAACTCGGTTTGGAAAAAGAGAAAACGAAACCATTCCGATCGGAAATCAGAACAGTAATTCGTAAATCGTTCGGAATTCATTCGTTTTTACTTTTCAAAAACGTACTGAACAGGCCTGAATTTTTTCCTGACTGGGAGCTTCAAATGTATCACAATTTTGAGTTTCAATTCACACCCTTAGCAAAAGATTGATTTTGTTGCACTGTGTAATCAACATAGTTTTCATTTAACTAGTTTTTTTTAGTGCTTATGCGGTTAGGAGCTTTTGTAGTAGAAATTATTGCTAAAATTGCTTAAACTCTTATTACAATCCATCCATGGGTTGATAACATCCAACGAGCACTTGAACTTTACATTGAATTGCACTTAAAACTGTGCAAATAGTACAAAAAAATAAAAATAGTAAAAAAATACTCAAGTATTATTATCACTCGATGCTATAAATTGTATGCATTGCGAGAGCCAAAGAAGAGTCAAGTGTCGAATACTTCGGTTTTCAATGGCGCCGGCGCCTGAAAACGATACTGCCCCTATCCCCTACACACTACTCCCTGCTCGCTACCCTCTACCCCTTAACCCTAAAAAACCCTTACCTCTTGCCACCTCTCCAGAGCCAACCAGTAGCGTCCGTTGTCTGTCCCGGCAATGAGTGCTTCCTGTTTCCGGCGTCTCGACTGTCTGGCAGTTACAACTGTAAGCAACTATAACTGTCGGCAAGTTGGCTTTATTATTTCCACACTGTTGAATATGCATATAAATGGCACTAAAGGAGTCGGGTAGTGAGGACTTTGTTTTGCTTTGACGACTAGCACGACCTTTGCCTTGTTGTTGTACCCGCCAATAACCAAGAGTCTGAGTCTGAGTCTGAGCCTGCGCCTGAGCTTCAGTCTGAGTCTGAGTTTGAGGCCTAGTTGAGGCAGTTCTAGGCGGGTGCATTATCACATTTGAGGCAAGTCAAATATTGTGGGTGCATTAAATATTTTTACTCTTGCCTGCCGCAATACAAAGGAGCTGCCTTCGCAAAATGCTGGCAAAGGACGAGCATGCTCCATGTCCTGTCAGGCAGTCAGGCAACCAGGCAGCAAACTATGTGGGTGATGGCAGATGAGCTCAGGCTCAGGCTCAGCCTTTGTCTGCATTTTATATTAAACTATTTGCAGCTTCTTCTCTTGGTAGCTGCCATCCGTAGCCAAGCTAAAATTTACCTGCTGTCTGTGCAACACATTTCGTTTCGTTTCGTTTTTTGTTATTGTTGTTGTTGCAACAATTTATAGCAGAATTTATGAAAAATTTAAAACAATTATGTGGTTTCAGCCGCAGCATGCACCACAACTTTGAAAATGGGGCAGGAAGTCCAAGTGTCGATGTCAGAACGCTCCGTTGGCCAACTGACAGGCACAACAGTTTGTTAACTAGCTGTTGCAAAATATATGAGATTTTGGGATATTATCAGCTAAATTTATAAATATTCCTAATTGTTTATTTACCATTCATTTTCAGCTTATTTGAAGAGCAAAGAACAAAAAGCCGGCTTTTAACGATTCCAGATTCGGCATTAAAATGGATTCTTTCCAATATGTTGATGGTGTTGATGAAGACTGAAATGATTTCTGATTTTGACATTAAGCAAATCTTGGTTAATAATTCCTGTTGGTAAACATATCGATAGTTGTAAGCAAAAGCGCTCTGCTCATAAGCGATCTGGTCACACTCTTTTATAAAGAGTTAGTTCTGATGAACTGGTTCGTTCTTTCTGTCTGTGTCGACAAATCGAAGTGACAAGACGTGTTTTAAGACAAATTTAAATATATGTGAAAAACTTGAATCTAAAACTAAATTTAATTGGACTAATTTATTGAAAGCTTGCTGTTGTTGCTGTTTTAAAGGCTGCTGGTGTTATTTCTGGTACAGGTGAAGTAAGTGACGCTTGCTGGAGACACACGCACACACATTTTCCCATAGTTCCGATATGTGCATTGTATATTTTACTCCCTGTTCCTATTAAAAATGGGAAAAAGGGAGTTATAAAGTACTGCAAATGTGTGTAACAGACAGAAGGAGAGATTTCCGACTTTATAAACTATATATATATATATTCATGATCAGGATCAACAGCCGAGACGAACTAGCCATGTCCGTCTGTCTGTCTGTCTGTGCGTCTGTCTGTATGAACGCGTTGATTTCAGAGATTTTAGATACCAAACTTCATCAAGTTTATTTCAAATTTCGGAAGCACCCCCCCGCACCACTGCAAAGCGCAAAAAACTCCCACAGCCACAATGTTAAAGGTAAAGCTTTGATTTTTTGTGCACATATATGTTTAATCAATGTTGATCAGCTGTGTAAATTTCATTTCGATCGGATAAATAGCACTAAAGTTATGGAAGAATCTATTAAATTTTTAAACTTTTTACCATAGAGTTGATTTGAAAACTGAGTTCAGAGCAAATCTGCAACAAAATATAAAATAATAATAGAATTAAATTGCAAATTTATATTTTCAGAAGTTTATTTCATTTGAATTTTAAGTCAAACAAAAGTGTAAATAAAAGCAAGAGTCAAAAAGGCAAACTTATTGTTTTCAAAATATTACTGATCAAACGTTATAAAATTTAGTTCATTAATAGAAAACTCGCTGAAAAGATGCCGCGCTCAAAGATTTCAAAAAAAGCAAAGCTTAAACGAGAGGCGGACATTCGCAAAGAGAAAATACGCATATTCGAACTTAAAATGGAAGCCGTTATGATGAGCTTAGACGACATGGAGGTGCGCTACAAGACCATGGTGAATAACCAACTACAACTCATCGAATCTAAACTCCACCCACAGCTGCGTGAGATGAAAATGCCTGTTTTTCTTGAGCTGCTGCTCCAGCTGGACAACTTTAGTGATTTCAAGCCAAGCGATCACCCGCAGCATGTTGCAAAGCCAGCACCACTGCATTCGGCTCATGCGCGTCGTGAACCACGCAGCCGCTCTGCCTGTGATGGCAACAAGGTGCTGGCTACGGCAAGCGCAACTCCCAGCTGCTGGCGCAGCAACTTGCCCAAGCCAGCACCACTGCATTCGGCTCATGCGCGTCGTGAACCACGCAGCCGCTCTGCCTGTGATGGCAACAAGGTGCTGGCTACGGCAAGCGCAACTCCCAGCTGCTGGCGCAGCAACTTGCCCAAGCCAGCACCACTGCATTCGGCTCATGCGCGTCGTGAACCACGCAGCCGCTCTGCCTGTGATGGCAACAAGGTGCTGGCTACGGCAAGCGCAACTCCCAGCTGCTGGCGCAGCAACTTGCCCAAGCCAGCACCACTGCATTCGGCTCATGCGCGTCGTGAACCACGCAGCCGCTCTGCCTGTGATGGCAACAAGGTGCTGGCTACGGCAAGCGCAACTCCCAGCTGCTGGCGCAGCAAGTTGCCCATACCGTTGGCAACACATAAGAGATCATTAAGCGCAGATGGGATGCCGCGTCAGAAGCACCAATCTTTGGCCAGCACTCCGCCAATGGCATTTCTGCGCTGGCCCAAACCCGGCGAATTGGCGATCTCCAAAATGGGCAGTCCCATTCTCGCCCAGGTGCAAAAAGACAATGTTGCAAATGTCAACATACCCATTCGCGGTGGCGTACTATCATTGCGGCCTACGAAGTTGGACGAGATCCAGCCGGATCTGCTCAAGAATCTGAATGCGAACACTTTAAATCAGATTCGTACATTGCATGAGAACTTACAATTGATCATGGAGGCCGCCGACAAGGCGGGCATGAAATAGATCAAATATAAATCGAAATACAATACAAACATACATTGACACGATTTTAAGTTCGTTTCGTTGCCTCTCTCATTTATCTTTTTTTGGCCGACAAGGCGGTCAGAAAATAGATCAAATGAAAATTCAAAACTGTTAAACTTCCATCAAAGCTTCCATCAAAAGATTAACAATAAAATTCAACTTGTAACATAATATATTTGCAATTGGTTTTAAAATGGAATTAGTTTCTCATACGATATATTTTAAAAAGCTTACAAAAGCTGACTAAAAACAATCCCCATTTTTGGCAAATTTGAAAGAAAATGGAAAACAGAAAAACCTTTAATTACAACTTTTAAAAAGTGTGCTGAATATCTGTATCAATGTTGATCAGCTGTGTAAATTTCATTACGATCGGATAAATAACACCAAAGTTATGGAAGAAGCTATTACCCCCGTCGCAGCAGGCAGCAACAACAGTTTGACATGTACTGGACAAGTTAAGTGCGCTGCTTGCTTGTGTTGCCGCTGATCTGCTTGAAATGCAAGTTGAGAGCAGGGAGTCTCGTAGTCGGGCATACTCGACTAGAGCATTCTTACTTGTTTAATTTAATTTTTATTTAATGTCGACTACTAACAATCGAAACAGGAAAAAAATTAAATTTACAAAAATAAAAATAAAAATACTTTTATAATTAATATAATAATGTTCTTATATACATACTTATAAACTGTCCTTAAACTTGAGTAAAGTGAGTTTGGTTGATTTATCTTAAAAACAAAATAGTTTTCCATACAAAAACTTATTTTTCAACCGATTGTTCCCATGGTAGCTATATGATAAAGTCATCCAATTTTGATAAAATTTGGTCAGTAATTAATTGCAAGGATGGGGGAAAACTCAGAGAAATATGTAATTTATTACATTATTCAAACTGTTCGTAAACATTTGTGTAAACATTTCTTGTTTATATCTTATAAACTGTTCAATATCTCAGTTGTCCCATAGTCATAATATTGTGAAGATCGTTTGGCTATCACTCGTTTGTGACTTTATTGGTTAAATAAAAATGCTTCTTTTAATGTTAATTGTCATTAAAAAAAACTTAAAATATTTATGCTGAAAACACTTTCTTTGAGTTGTAACTCTTTTCGGAAATAAATTAAGATTATTTATGAAAACCTAAGAAACTATATAATGATATATATTAGTTTCTAGACTTTTCGTATTGAGAGTTTTGGGTCTAGCACCAGTTGTTGTTGCAATGTATTGCCACGTTGCAAATTGGCAAATTTGCAAAACTGCAACGCCAAATTGAACATAATAACTGTGTTATTTTTGTAATGCCATAAATGTGCTTAAATGCAATATAGTATGTAAAGTTGCTATCGATACTAATTAATAATTTTTGCAAATTCATTAAAAATTGCAAATGTTGAATGCAATTTCAGCGTTGTCACCCTCGCTGCCTGCTAGTGCAACATGATGCAACATTTTGTGGCATAGGCAATTTGTACGAGGCATAACTCAATTAGCTGGCGCTGCCGAAACCAAGTGGCAAAATGATTTGATTGCAACATGCAACATACTTTTGCGAATTAGTAAGCTCATGATGCATGCAACATCAAGAGCTTATATGTACATATGTATATGTGTATATGTTTTGAATGTTTTTGATACACCATTCATATACATATCTTACATTTCTTCAGTATCTATCGTCTCTATCTGCCTATGTCTTGGCATATATTGTTGTGTTGTGTTGTGTTGTGCGTGTTTGTGTGGGTGTGTGGGCTTTTGGTTGGCAAACAATATTGCCGAGCAGAGATTAGTTGGTTATTTTGACAGTAGCTGTCAGTGTTGCATTTAGCCGAGCAGCTGCTTGTGTAGACAAACAAAAATATTTGCTGCTTCTGCTGCTGTTGCAGCAAGGACGAGCGCTGCTTATCCTGCTGTAAGGATACTGAGCCAAGGCCTGATGACTATGATGATTCTCATATCTCTGGCGCAACGAGTGCATGCTCTTCTGCTCGAGTGCCCTGCTGACTGCACTTATGCCCCCGTATTCGCACCCACACCCTCACCTTCGCCCTTAACCCGCATTCCCCATCCCCCTCTTTACCATTCGAACTCATCTCGGGCATAGTTTTTCGTTTTCCTTGCCTTTTCGTTTCTTCATTTTTCATGTGCAGTAGCGGCGTCAGCTAAGCTTTTAATTAAATGCAAGGAAAATTCAATTTTAATTAAAATTTCTCAAAAGACTCTGGCATGGCATGCATAGGGATACCGATTGGGATTTGGGCTCTCTGGTCTGCGTCGTCTGCTCTAGTGTTTGCCAAACGTGTAAAATTGAAAATTAGGAAATCGAATTGTAACGCCAGATACGTTAGAGAATATAGAGGAGTGCAGGACGTAGTTGTTGTAGTTGCAGGAAGCTGTAAAAAGACTTTTGCAATAAGAATGCCTTGTCCCGAGACGAGTCATCAGAGGCACACAAAAGCAAAATTGTAAAGTAATTGGAAATGAAAATTCATTTTGGCCAAAATCATCATACAGGCGGCCAGGGGTCTGCTGGGGTATTGCAACCCAGTTGCACAAATGTCTGTACGCTTATTCAGTTAAAGTTCGGAACGCATTTGCAAAGGCATAAAGCGTTATTTGATTGAGCTTTTTTTTTAGTTTCATGAATGCATCCAAAAGCAGTGCACAGTTTTTAACAAAGCGCCAAACCGGTTCCAAATCGAACTAATTCAATTTCGAAAATTCAATTTTATTATATTCTACCTCATCTGATCGAAATTAATTATACTGTAGTCAAAAAAGGTGCTTTGCCAACATTTAACAAGTACGACTATTAGATGTCCGGTACTAGACTTTTACTTTCCAGTTAAGTTCGTAGTTAATTTTCTTTTGAACGAACTAATCTTTCATTTGATTTAAGTCCCATTAACGTTCAATCAAAACGAGTCCCAAAATCATTCAGCAGTCATTAGATTTCTATTTTGTTGTCCGGGCATAGAGTTGTCTACTTGCTTCAAATTAAGTTTAAAATGATCGGCCTTTTTATTTCATTGAATATTTGATTTATTTATGTTTGATGTGAAAGTAAAAAATAATTTAACGACGTATTCATTTTTATATTTCCAATCAAACTCATATTTATAGTGCATTTTTATTAAGTCACTTAATTATTTTTGTAAGACGGCAGCTCAGTTTGTTATCGATAAGTGTTGGTGCAGGCAACAGAGCTGTCATACAGATAATTTACATTTGGTGGGCTAAAATTTAAAAAAAAATTTTTTGTAACATGTTAACTAAAGTTAAAAAAATATAATTATTTCATTTCAAATTTTGTAACATTTAAACTTTCATATTTAATTTAATAAAACTACTAATAAAACACGAAAAAAATTAACAAAATTACTTTGGTGTGCTGACAGCCCTATGGCGGCAGCCATGTTGCTTTCGAACACAGAAGTTCGAAAAAATGAAATCTCTCGAACTCCTGTGTCACCTACGGTTTTTTCAAGAGATTGACAAAGCAACCAAAGCCAAAATCTCTATAGATTTCTGGACATTTCCGTATATGACTATTTTGTATGAAAATTTAACAACAATTTGAAACGATTCATGGTTTGGACAAACAGAAGAAAGAAATTTCAAAATCAGCGTCAAAAACTAAAACTTAACTACTTGAGGTATAGTTAATATGTGAATTAATTCATAACACAAAATTTGTTCATTTTAATCTTTACACAAGCTAGGCTAAGTGTGATAAAAGTTATCATTCCATAGTTATGATAATTCCATAGAAATTATTAAAAATTAGTTGATTTAATTAACTTTAAATTGGTCAACTCTCAACTTTCAAGTAACAAATATGTATATATTTAAATGTAGTAGGTAAGTATTATTAAAAATAAAATAATATAAAATGTGTCTGCGAGCATCGCGGACAAAAGAATTAAGTAGTAGTATCTTAAGTCTGAGATCAAGCACATAAAACATGTTTACATATATCATTCATACAATCAGACGCAAAACTTAAATATTTTTTTGACACCGAGTGTTCATATGTGTCTTGGGAGCTATATGGTACTAGGCCTGTTGTTAAACTTGAGACATAAGTTTTTAGCCCAAAGCCCTGGCAGCTTTTGGTAGCATTTTGCACATAATTTAAACGCACACATCCTGTCAGTCATAAATTACACATATTACATGCACGTATAAATCGCAGACCAGATACGACTATGCCAAAAGTGCGCCGGAAAACTGAGAGCAAAGTGCTTAACATACTTTTTGGCGCAAGGCCCAAGAAAAACGGCATGGAAGCACATAGACATTCGGCATCGACCACGACATAGACATAGTCATTCATACGCAAATCGGCAAATGCACGTAGCACAAAAGTTGAAAAACTTTTCCACACACAAACACACACACGCACACATACACAAAAACAGACACACCAAGTGAAAGTTGAAAGTAAGTCAAGCCGCTGCCAGCTCAAAATGGCGACCAACTTTTACTTTTGCTCCTAAGCCAAAGATTATGGCAACCTGACGTGCCCCAACATCTTCAGCGCCCTTTTAAATTGGTCTCCCTATCAAGCTAACTGTACTAATTTAGATACCTATTGATAAGGTGCCATAGCGACACACACGTCATACTTTATGTGCAGCCAACAAAATGATACGTGACTAAAGGCTTATCGACAAGATTTATGAATGTCAATATGTTTTCAAAATTAAATTAGATATATTCTATCTATCGAAGTAAACAAAGCATTGATCGGCTTTGAACCTTCTTGTGTGTACATCAATTAGATCATGGACAAAGTAAGAAATAAGTTATACTGGGGTGCCCACAACCAGTTAAAGTAAGCTATATAGAAGTTCGAACAAAGATACGCTTTGAGATGTCGTATGTCAGTAGAGAATTACAATCTGCGATCTATAAACATATTACAAATGATTAAGCTTTTATCCTAACAGAACATTCGATCAGCTTCCAACTCTATATATAAAAAATAATTTTTGACTGCATTCCAATTTTCCGGAAAATTCACCCCCTGGGCAGAAAGTGGGTGGTAAAAAGGGCGAAAGTTGAGTATTTATTCGATTTGCTCCAAACTTATTTTCAAAGGTCTACATGAAAATTCATTCAAAACTGCATACCAATGTTTCGGAAAATGCACTCCCCTGGGTGGAGAGTGGGCGGTCAAGGCGTAATGGGTGAAACTTTAGTTTTGGTGCGATTCGCGTTAAACTCATTCAACATCCACATAACAAAATATAAAAAACATTATTTTCCAATTTTAAAACATCCTCCTGAAAATTCGGAAAATGGTCGGAAAATTGTTGTATGCAACTTATCTGTTTCTCACCCGATCGGGCTAAAATTCATTTTCAGAAATCTATGTGAAAATTCAAAAATGACTGTTTACAAATTATCCGGAGAATTTACCCTCCTGGGTGGAAAGTGGTGGTAAAAAGAACGAAAGTTAAGTTTTTGAGCGATTTGCTTTGAACTCATTTTCAAATATCTATATAAAAATTCAATAAAAATGTTTAAGGAGCGAGCTGAAAATTGAACTGTAAAGTATTTGCCATACTTAACTGCTATGCGGAACTCATCAAAATGATATTGTAGTCTATGAACACGATAGATATCAAAAGAGCCAATTAAGTTTTCTGGGACACCGAGTTATTAAAATTGTATTGGATTAAGGTGGGTGTCGAGGTTTCCTCTTCTTCCGTCACACCTCGGATGGTGTTAGAATCACATTGAAGTCACTTTGCTCCTGTTATTTGCAGTGTTGCCAGCAAAACTTCACCTTAAGCGACAAAAGGAGCATAATCAACCACAGAATAATGGGCAAACAGAGTCCTGCGGTCTCCATTGGGGCGAGGCAAAATGAAACCGCCATCAATGAACCGCAATTGTATTTGTTTGCAAATAACTGAACGTTATCTGAGACAATTTATCTTTATCTACAATAACGGCACGACGGCGCTTCGCCCAACGATGCTCCATTCAAGCACAAGCTAAGTCAGTCTGTGCCAGGACCAAACAATGCAAAGGATACCGCAACAGTAGCCACCGGCCCAACAGGACACCCAATGGGTGCAGGGTGTAAGGGTGTAGGATGTAAGGGTGTAAGGGTCTAAAAGAAAAGAGCAGCGCGAGACGGTTTTTACAGTTTTACTGTTACAGTGTTCAGTGCTCAGTGTTCAGTGTTCAATGCTCAGTGTTCAGTGCTCAGTGCTCTGTGCTCAGTGTTCAATGTTCAATGTTCAATGTTCAATGTGGCAGTGCTGCTGCCAAGGCGCCAACTGAAATAATGATGCAAGGACCATAACAATAAAAGTGAAGAAAGTGGAAGCTGGGCAGCAAATGTAAGTAGGAGTACTAGAGTCCATCCAAAGACAATATCAAAATCATCCTTGCATCCTTGTCGCCTTGCCACAATAGAAGCTGACTACTCAAAGTGCAAGAAAACAATGCGAGTGCTCGGAAACTGCTCTTAAGCATTACCATGGCAATAAGAATGCAATGATGATGCCAAAGGTCTGTCAAATGTTTGCCTTAAAATGGACACAACTTAAAGACAGCTTGAAGAAAATAATAAAAAAAAATACTACAAAATACAACTCTGCTGATATTGGAACTTTTTTAAACGACTTTGGACTCTGTTTTATTAAAACGACAACAAAAACAAAAACACAAAAACGTTTTCTTTTTTGAACGCAAGATGGAAATTCAACCCAAAGCGCTTACTGCCTCCAGCTTTAACTTTGGCAGAAGCTGATTGCGCATAAAACCATGCAAAATATATTTAATGGAAAATTTATTTTTCATATTTTTCTTGTTTGGGATGCAGACTTTGTTTTCGTTTGACTGGCCTCCAGGCTGCGAATTTTTTTATAAATCAAATTGGTGGGCATTAATAAATGAAATCATGCAACAAGTAAACAAAAGTGTGCACAAAAAGGGAATAACATGGCATTTATTGGATTTATGTTCATTGTTATACCCCCTGTTTTCGGTATAAAGGGAGTTAAAAAGAAATTATATAACAGTCAGAATGATATATAGATTGCAACAACGAGCTTTGTACGTTGAACGTGAAGTTTGTCAAGTCTCTGTTTAAGTCGCAAGTTAAGGAATCAAGTCTTCAAGCTCTCAAGTCGTCAATACACCAAAAGTTAATGAAAATATGTTGAACATTTTGGACGAACATTGTTCTTTAGATCTGTGTTTTTGTCTACAAATATGTTTGGAACATTAGTAACTCAGTCACAATGATGAACAACGTTCAAGCCAATGTTATGTCGATGTTTGACGGCATCAACAACCGAGTCATGTTCATCATGTCCGTCTGTCCGTCTGTCTGTCCTTCTGTTTATATGCATTTTGCAAGACTTTGTTCAAGAGCTATCTTGATGAAACTTGACAAAGATGCTTCTTCTTATTGCAGGTAGTACCTATAGTTGAATTGGCCATATTGGACCACTATAACATATAGCTGCCATAGGAACGATCGTTCGAAAAATTAGTTTTTGTATGAAAAACTGTTTTGATTTTCAAGATAACTCAACCAAACTCAATTAACATAAGTTTAAAAACAGTTTATATATGATGACAAAATTTCATCAAAATCGGAAAACTATATCCTATAGCTGCCATAGGAACAATCGGTTGAAAAATTAGTTTATGTATGAAAAACTTTTGTGTTTTTCAAGATAACTTAACCAAACTCATTAAACCTAAGTTTCAAGACAGTTTATATATGATGACAAAATTTCATCAAAATCCGACCAATATATCTTATATCTGCCATAGGAACGATCGTTTGAAAAATTAGTTTTTGTATGAAAAACTTTTGTGTTTTTCAAAATATCCCGACCAAACTCACTATATCTAAATAAAAGAACGTTCTTCAAATTTTGACCAAATTTGATCAAAATCGGATCACTATATCTTATAGCTGCCATAGGAATATTCAGTTGAAAAATCAGTTTTCTTATGCAAATCTTTTCTGCAAGGGTATATATCTTCGGCATGCCGAAGATAACATTTCTTTGTTGTTTTATCTGCTGTTGTTGTGAATCTCCAAGAAACGAAGATCGCTGTTAAAGTTTATTTTTAATTTTATCTTTCGAATTTTCATCAATGTGATTTTGACGATTTTGTTTTTCATTTCCTTAACATATCACAAGTTGTTAACATAATATTTATACAGCCCAATAGCAATCTATAATAAACGTTTAAAGCACATGTCGATTCAGTAGCTGTCTATACTTTTCCAAAAAAAAAGTGAGAGAGTGCGAGGAGAGCGAGTGGGAATGGATAGTCAGAGAATTTGTGAGTTTTTGCATGCATTATGCAAAAGAGTTTGTTGAACTGTGCGGTGTGTTGTGATCCCATAAAGGGAATACTTAAATGGGATTTGGGAAATCACAAACAGGGCACAGTAAAAGTTAGCAATTGGAAGGCGAAATCCGAAATTAAAAAGAGGATGATGGCAACGGAAACGAGTGCGGCAAATGTATTATCTTGCTCTTTGATGGCTTATCAAATTGCATTCCGGTTAAGTAATATAATAAAGTGCCACCATACTCATATGAATCGTATATTGTATATCGTATATTTACATTGCCTACAACTGGGCGCATAAACTTGTTAAGGCCGCGCATGTTGCCCAATAAATTTCCCAGGCGTTAACTGCGAAATCCCATTGCCCATTTACTTACTGCAAATGCAATGTGCGCGAGCCACCTGAAAATTGCAACTTAACAATGCTTCAGAGTCGCCCCATGTTTGGCCTCCAAGTGGATGTGAACGTGGTTGCCTGCCCCATGTGGCAACGCATGCGGCGTATAAATCAATATTGGCAGTTTAAAATTGGCTGGCGGTGTATGAAGCCAATATCCGGCCCTTGGTTCAAGTATGTTACGCCCACTTGGCAAAAAAAAAAAAAAAACAGAAAGAAAAGAAGACAGCAGATGGAACAGAAGGGTGGGGGGTTGGTGGCAAAGGCAAATGTACTAGATGGAGGCAGCAGCTGGCAGTTGGGAGCTGGGAGCTGGTTGAAGCTGCGGGCAAACGTGAATCTTAGACAAACACTGTATGGCAACTGAAACGTTCGATGGGTGCCCGAGTGTATAAGTGTGCGAGTATGTGTGTTCTATAGAGGATTGGGTGGCAGAAGGATTGGCAACTGGTCGCGCAGTCTATTAAAAATGCGCGTATGTACAGTTGTGGACCTTTACCGATGTGGCCAACGGGTAAACAAGTCGCAAAAAAAAAGTAGAAGAAAAAGCTAAAAAGAGTGCTAAAAGCGGACTAGAGAATAAAAGAAAACCTAAAAGGAGCATAAACGCTAACAGGGCAAATGCTTAGCAACGCCAATGTAATATTGATGTGAGGATAATGCTTTGAAAACGCAGTGCCCTCTGATTGCTGATAAAAGATACGATTCATGAATGCAATCAAATTCAATGCAAAAGAGCTATAGATAATATTGCTTAGATGCTGGATGCTAAGTGAATTTGATGCAATTAATCTAGTTTTATAAGCAACACATATACAATAAGGGTTTAAAGTTTAAACAAACTATGCGTCAAAACAAATTAGCAATTAAGATTTTTGTGAACAAAACAAACAATAACAATTCACTGCGAACTTAACACCCGACGCTAAATTACCCAATTTTAGGCGCCTGTAACTATGCAAAAAATTAAAATATTATGCAAATTATATATAGTATAAACGACGCGACGAATCGCATGGTGTATAAAATTTGAACGATTTTTGTTTTCATTTTGATGACATCATCGAAGGAAGCGCCTCAAAAACGAATTATCAAAAATCAGGACACCCAGAAATGATGTCCCCCCTGAACAAAATTTGTTTACTCGTTCAAACGCATAAAGTGCGAGAGGGCAACAGTTAGATAGATAGATAGATAGATATATATGGATAGATAGATGGATAGAACGAGAGAGAGAGAGAGAGGGAGAGTGTAGAATGATAACATAAAACAGTTTTGCGGCCATGCAAAATGTCGAAAATAAGAAAAATCGCGTGCAAAATAAAAAGAAAATGTCCTGTAGTTGTTATTGCTTCAGCTGTTGTTGTTTATTGTTGATATAGTACAATAATAAAATTTCCAAGAAATAGGAAATGAAAAATCATTCAAGCATAAAGTATGAAAAACACAGATAAATACAAAAATTGCTTTTGCCCTCAAAATTTATTGTTTGTGTGTGTGTGTGTGTGTGTTCTCTCTGTATTGGTGATGTTATAAACTATTGAGGCAAAACTTGTAAGAATTAAATATGCATGGACGAGCTCAGCTGTAGAATGAAATAAGTAACTATATTACATATAACATTTAACATATATTATATATATCTTCTTTTTTTTTTAAATCTAATGTCGTATTCTTTTGAGTCACCTCTCAAAAATCAATAAACACACATACTATATATAATTTGATAGCATTCAATAATAACCACAAATGTGGCCCGCATTTTAATTCAATTGCCAGGCATTAATTCACTTTGTTTGGTCAACCAAAAAACATGACAAAATTAAGCAGCACTGCATTATACATAAATACTATAAATATGTAATGAGCATTGTATTGTAAAACTATAACAAATATAAAATACAAATAAGAAAAATATAACATTTATTTAAAAACTATTATTTTGCTTATGCCAGATGCAAACAAAAGTGCAAAATATGTATAAAATTGTTAATGTTCAGTTTAGCCTTTATATTGATTTTGTTTGAGAACGATTTAAAGATCTTTAACAATTTCAATTTCAATATCAATTTTCCTTTTTAGTTTTAGTTTTGTGGTCAACTTTTGAACTGGTTGCTTTAAACAGCTTCAATTATGCATTCCTGTTTCAATGCGCTATTGACTACTTTGTGCATCTCGAATGAAATACTTTTGTTAATTAAATACAATCTTCTCATTTGGCATTTATTGACTACTGCAGTTTTTACAGTCGCTGTCAAATGGCCAAACAATTCTCAAATCCATGGACTGTGCCAAGAGCTTTACATTAATTGCCGAATTCCATTTTCGTCCCGGTCGTTTTGGCTCATTCTCTACTCACACCTGAAAGCAAAAGAAGATGGCAAAATTAATGCTGGGTTAAGTTGGAAAAACTGTAAAAGGGCTGATAAAAACTTGAGGCAAGATAATTGCACAGCTAATAAAAAAGTTTGGGTCGAAAAGCTACGCGAATTAGTTGCACAACTAACTTAAATGCTGGTGGCAAATATTCACTCAGTTAAGATTTTAAGAAATGTTCTTTAAATTTGACTCAAATGGGCACAGCAATTTAAGTTCATTAAATATATCTTAAGTGATATATATGTAAATATTTACATATATATAAAGTGATCCGAACCGCCGATACTTTATATGGCCAGAGAAGACTTCTTCAATTTGTTACACAGAAATGGCCTGTTCCGAATTCCTACGCCGTTCGATATTTGCGAAAACGGAATTGCTTGCTGTTCTGAAGAACTCAAAACGTCAAAACGTTTACGTTTTCAAAAGTTTTACTTTCTTAACTGCGGAATGAAAAGTAATTGCCAGATTACACAAGGAATTCAAAAAAATCAAATTCTTAATGATGACAACTAAACAGACTTTTAACTATGAAAACTCTGTTTGGAAAAAGAGAAAACGAAATCATTCCGATCGGAAATCAGAACAGTAATTCGTAAATCGTTCGCAATACATTCCTTTTTACTTACAACTTACTTATCGAGGGGATAATCTTAACCGGATCATTGAGAAAGTGGCCCTTAACAGTTTATCGATTGGCTAAATTGTATGCCGCGATTGCGACTCGCAGATTTGCATTAAGTTGCATATGCTACTCTGAGAAAGACACACGCACACAGACACACAGGCACACACACATACATTGTAATATAGACACACATTTGCATCTGGTGCACTGCTTGACGCCTAAAGTTGTGCTATTAATTAATTAAATTTTGACTATGGCAGCGTAGTAGTCGCAAGTTCTGGTGCACAATTAATCCATATTAATTATATGCTGCCTGTGAATTTATGGCATGTTTTGTGTATTGGCATGTGCCCAAGACACACACACACACACACAAACACACACACACATGCATCGCTGACCAAATTCTATTGTAAGTTGTTGTTGTTGTGTCGTCTTATGTTGCTTGCTGCTAGTCTCTCAGCGTTTATTGGGGACACTGATAGGCCTCAGACTTAAATTAAACTACCCATCTCCCTTCGACTGCGTCTGACAGCTGAGACAGCCCCAACAACAACAACAACAACAACAACAACAACTTTAACATAATAGCCACCTACACCAACCTTAACCGCTAACTAAATGCATACAAAGGCTTAAATTGCTTAGACGTTTACAACGTGAACGTGATGCTGATATTGTCGAGACACTCTTCACTTTGAAAACATAACATTTAATCATTTATTTAAACTTAAATGACTTTTTCTGCTTTGCTCTTGCCAATTCTTTATTGACACTTACACAAAATATCCTTGGAAAATGTTTCTTCAGCTATTTTTGTTGAGAGTCATTAATTTAATTTGAAGAAGCTAACAAACTACTTAATCTAAATATCAAGCGTTAATATTTTCTTCATATTTCATAAGTCTATGTCAACTCTCTTAGCAACTTTGAGTTCAGTAACTGACCAACTTGGCTCAACTTTGTTATTATAAGTCAACTTTATTTTTATCACAGTGTCGCCTTTGCAGTCAATAACCAAAGACCAAAGTTAACAAAAAGAAAATTGAAAAATCAACTGCTAATCAATTTGCATGAAGCAGGTAAAGCGTTGCAGTTAAGTGCTTGTTAAAGTAGATTCAAATGAAAATAAACAATCAATTAAAAACTTAAATTGTTGACATACTTGTGATCAACACGAAAGCAGCAAACTAGAAAAAACTGTTTTTAGAGCACAACAAGAAAGAAAAGTTGTCTTCGGCGTGGCGAAATTAAAAATATAAAAAAATTAATTTTCAACCGGTAGTTCCTATTGCAGCCATAATTGCAGAAAAGTTTTGCATAATAAAAAGGACTTTTGAACAGTTTGTTCCTAAGCAGCTATAAGATATAGTCGTTAGATTTTGATCAAATTTGGTCAGAATATATAAACTATTCTTAAACTTACGAAAAGTGAGTTAAATTGAGTTATCTTATAAAACAATAAAATGTTCAAATTCAATGCTTGTTAATTATTAAAATGAACCACACCAGCCTAATTTACTCGCTTTAAAAACAAAACACAAAAAGATTTTCATATTTTCGATATGGCAGCTATACGCTATAGTGGACCGATTCAAGCCAAGTATCTAAAATCTGTTTTGTAAAGTATATTCAATTAGCATTCCTTAATACATTCCAATCCTTTAAATTATGCCATAGCCATAATTCACATGTAACAGTTGAGATAACAAAAACTTTGGATCTTATTTTAGTTCGGTATATAACGTGATCTGATCGGCATACCAGAAAATTTTTAATTTTCCCTATATTGCAAGGCAGCTTTCGTGATGCTTTGGCACAAATTTAAAGCTTAATGAGTTCTACCAATCGACTAACAACATAAAAGCCAATTTTTAAACAAATAACTGATTAAACTGTCGATCGTTAATTACGTTTTGTAGTTTTTAATTCGTTCTTCTGAATTGATTTGATTGAATATACTTCTTTCAATCTTAATTTTTACATCACTGCGCATGTACGCCAGCCTGAGCTCCATTCTTCAGTTTCATCAATCTCGTTTGCATCCACCTGTGCCTCGTCCACCACGTCAACCTCCTCATGCACTGCAACAACTTGCAACTCACCGACCAGTTGTTCGACCTCCTCACCATCACTCAGATCAACTCCGCCCATGGCACGCACCTCTACTTGTGGCCCTTCAATAACAATAACATGTGCCTCTATATTCTCTGGTCTGTAATCCTCTATGGCTACATTAACGGCAGCTCCCATGTCCACGACATCTGCTTTTGAGCTGCGTGCTCGTTTTGGCGGTATGGCGGGCGCATCGCCAGTTCTGTTCAGAATGAAAAGTCAGCACTGCAACAATCAAAATACTTTAACTTACGAATGACGTTTCACTGCGTCTTCAGACTTTAAGACACGACGTGGAGTTTCTGCATCACTCATTATCCTACCTAGGGCCAACTCGGAGGTTTCACTGCAATCGCAAAATTGGTATTTTTGAAGCTATTATAATGTTGTTTACGTACTGTTCTTGGCGTGTAGAGCTTTGCGTTCCGCTTGTTCCCTGGGTTTCAGGCGTGTTTGTTGCTCCTGCATTCGGGGCTGGTGGCTGTAGCGGACCTTGACCAATGGGAGCAGTGTTGTCTTCGTCGGGAGCAAGCTCAGACGGCGGATTGCCAGTAGACGCATTCGGATTGGTTTCCATTCTTTAGTCAAGTTTTGTAGTTCGGTCGCAAAATGATAAAATTCAAATATATGAAAGTATGGTTAGTATCGAGTTTATGCTATAGATTACTATTTTTGATGGTTGGTGACACCTACTTTGTTACTATGTAAGAATCGCAACAAAATTACTTCGTAGACGTGTATAAAATTTTAAAATATTAGTTTGTGCTTCTTATTGTGGCAGACAGATAGAGACCGCACTTCTATCGATAGCTAGCTGTTGAGTAAAAGTGTTGTGAGTATCGATAGCAGATTGTTCAGGCTTGTGCGATAACAAAAACAGTGCTGTAAAACGCCGCAAAACAGAGGTGGGCTCATTCATTCATTAGCCGATAGACAAATATGCTGTTCTTTGTAGGTTTTTTAAATGTTTACTTCAAATTGATTAAGATAGCTTAAAATTTGAGCTGTTAGGTTCGTTTATCCAATGAATGCTCGGTTGAGTAAAAGTTCCTATGGCAGCTATCAGATATAGTTTTGCGATTCTAATGAAATTATGTAAACATGTTACGATAATGCTAAAGCTCAGAATTGAAAAGGTAAGGTCGAAAAAATGTTGAACCTATCATTTCTATGGCAGCTACTTACATATATGTTCCTGCCAATTCTCACATAGGTACTGCTTGCAGCAAATATTATAGTCTGTGCTAATTTTCATCAAGTTAGTTTTAAAAGTGAGTGACAAGTTCGAAAGGACAGACAGACATGTCAAAATTGACTCGACTGTTGATGTTGATTAAAAATATATATACTATATAGGGTTGGAGAGACTTTTGCAGTAGTTTATAACGGTAAAAATCTTGTTAAACTTGGTTTTTTTTTAAACTGCAGTCTTGCTATTTGAACCACTGTACGTATATGTAGGTTGAGGATTTCTTGGACTCACTTTTTTATTTACAACTATCCCTTTCCCTATCGATATGCCCATCCCCATCCCCATCCCCATCCCCATCTCTATCCCTATCCCTATTACTATCCGCTTGCGTTCTAATGTTTGAAGTCAATCAACAGGAAAAATAGATTGTCATTTCATTACCTCTAACTGATTCACACTTTTTTTTCTCGTCCACTTTATGTGTTTACATTTCATTTAAAATCAATTAAGTAATCCACCAGGCGTATTTTGTTTAACAGTAATTAACATAAATCAATTTAAATGCCAGTTGGTTATGTAAAAATGTTTACTTAACGGCTCAATGAAAGGCCTGGCGACATTAATTAGAGCAAATTCATTGAATGTTGTAGATAGCTAACCATTGTGTTATGTATTATTATATACATACTATATATATGTATATATGTATAAAATATGTTATATAGGAACTTATTTCCATTTAAAAATGCAATTGAAATTTATGTATATATATGTCTATATATATTATATGTGTTATATTTGTTAATAGAAAAAAGTAGCAAAAATGAAAATGGTTTGCATGCATTGTTTCTTTGTATTTAATTGTTTTGTCAATGTTTTACGTGCCTTTGTTATAAATGTGAAAGCATGAAAATTAATTAAACTATCGCACACGATAATATAAAAATATAAAAAATTTATTCGAAAAATATTCTAGTTATTTTGCTGTTGCTTTTGTATTATTTTATTTAAAGTGCCATCATAATTAAAAAAAAATTATTTTTTAGCAAATTTTCAAAGGTGAACTTTGCATTGATTGCAATTGCTTCTTTTTTTTTTTTTTTTTTGTTAGTTGTTTGGAATTATTTAATTGCTTTTATGTAACTATTTAAATTTTAATATATGTTAATTGTCACTAAAATGTCAACAAAATAGAATTGAAGCAACAACAATTTCAATTATGTGTTAAGCCATACAAACGCATAATTAATTTGAAAACAATGATCAATAAAAGGATTATAGTAAATAACAAAATAGTTAACAGATTGTATGAATATGTACTTTCATACTTTTATACTTATTATTTATGATAAATTTATGATAAATTATAAAACATCTAAACACTTAATACCTCAGACCACACAGGATATTCTGCTGAGTTTTTCTAGCAAATGAAAAACTTAAAACAATTGCATTTAAAACAATATGCGACCCAATCCTGGGAGAGAAAAATCGCATTGCATGCTGCTGCTGCTGTTGCTGCTGCTGCTGCTGCTGCTGCTGCTGATGTTGCTGCTGCTGCCAGGGCCACATAAATTCTGACAAAACAACAACCACAGGCCATATATTTTTCAGTAAGGAAGCCAAAGGACAACAAATATTTTGTGCCCAGAGCAGAGCCAGCCGGCATGGCGCTTTGTCCTGTTTTGTCCTGGCAACGCCTTCGATGCAGTTGCATTTGCCCTTCTTTTTCTTATGGCCAACAACAAAGGGAAGTGCGAGACGCAGAACTGAAGGCAATTTACTTTCAACACACTGCCAGACACACAAACACACACACACACACACACACACACACACAATGCGTGTGTGCCATTAAGTGTAATTGTATTGCATTTTTGAGCGTTGCAATTGTTGGAGACAAACTCACATGAAAACTAGAGAAAAACCATTACAGCAACAGCTTACAACTAAAACAAAAGTGTGAAAATATTGAAAGCTTGCTTACAACTGAGAAAATCTAACGGCACTGCAACTGCAATAGCAACAATAGCAACAACAATAACAATAACAATAACAACAACAGTTGCTCCGTTCTGCCTGCACAACTACCAAAGTTATTACAGTTGAGTTCCACAGCCAGTGGCAAAGGATATTCGCATCCAGACGATGCTTTCACCATGAAATTCTTTTTGTAAATAATGTGTTACACACATACACACACACAAACACACACACACACCTTCGAACTGTTCTGTAGCCTGGTCTAATGGCGGTGACTGTTGCTCATTGTTGTTATTAACGTTGATGTCCTCACAAATACCCTTTTACATTGCGTATTCAATTAATTTGCAAAAGCCAGGCATAGTCAATATTCTTAACTAAAAAAATATTAAAATTTAGAAATATTCTACACGCAATCAAAAATAATTTGTTTTACAAATAAACTACATTGAGAAGACATTTTAACAACATTAGCTAAAACTATAATTTATAGCAAAAAAAAACAAATAAGAATGCTCTAGTCGAGTGTGCTCGAGTCCAGTGCATGTCAAACTGTTGTTCCTGCCTGCTGAAACGGGGGTAATAGATTCTTTCATAACTGTGGTGCTATTTATCCGATCGTAATGAAATTTAAGCAACTGATCAACATTAAATAAACATATACGTGTACCAAAAATCAAAGCTATACCTTTAAAATTGTGGCTATGGGAGTTTTTTTCGATTTGCGGGGGTGCGGGTGGTGGATCTGGAATTTGAAATAAACTTGATCTGCGTATGGTATACAGGAAAAAACATGCCAAGTTTGGTGTATCTAGCTCTTATAGTCTCTGAGATCTGTGTGTTCATACGGACAGACGGACAGAAAGACAGACGGACAGACGGACTGACATGACTAATTCGGCTCGGCTGTTGATGCTGATCAAGAATATATATACAGTTATTATAGTCGGAAATGCCTCCTTCTGCCTATTACACACATTTGCAGTACTTTATAACTCCCTTTTTCCCATTTCTAATAGGAACAGGGAGTAAAAAGCAGAGAAACTTAGGAAATTAAGACATTATTATTATATAAGCTGTAATTAATTATATAAACCCACATTTCCAGCTATTTGTTATTTCCTTTAGTAATAATGTTTTATAGTTTTTTAGTTGAATGTTTGATGATTAAACTATATATGCTTTATCAAAAAAAATACAATCGATTACAGGATATCTGTTTGTTAGCAAATATAAAACTAGAATTTTTAACTCGTTCTACGGCTTGTTATTATTTTACTTGCTTTCACTTTACGGCCAGGCGTATAATTTCTATATGCTCGACCACAGAAAAAAAAAAAAAACAAAAAAAAAAAACATGCTCTTAAAGTGTTTTTGTATGGCCGCGCTATAAATTCTCTTAAAGCTTTTAAGCCACAGCCAAATACTAAGAGAGAGCGGCAAGGAGAGGAACTGCAGAGAACTGAGATAGAGAGAGCAAGGAGAGCCTTTAAAATTGCTTAAAATGTTCTTTTAGGGTTAAGCTTGATATGGCAAGAGGGGTGTGTTTGGGTGTATTTGGGTGTAAATAGCCATTCCTTTGCATTCATCATGCCACTAAGCACTCTGGTTAGCCCTTGGGGCTAGTGGCCTAATGGTAGGCAAACCCCCTACGACCATCTTGGAATGTGTCTTAGCCATGTTGCCATCGATGCTCAGTGTTGATGGTTTTATAAGCCCCAGAAAGGCAGTTTGAGTGGCCTTTAATTGCGGCTTGTGTGGCAAAAGTAGTCAATATTTTATGGTTATGGCAAATGCAAATGTTTTAAGTTGATTAAATGAAATTGAAAAGAAATGCAAAAAATGTATAATAATAATGTATTCAAAGTTGATAGCATCTTTTCAAAGATTTAAGCTACTTATATATGTATACACGTATATACATATATTTATGTATAAGACCTTCTATTAAGCTTTAAAGTGCCTTTTTTAAGGTGAGCTTCTAAAATGTCACTTGCATGAACTTAAATACAACAGTCAAGTGCTTTGTAAATGACACAATTGACCCGGTTCTGAGAAGCCTTAGGTCATGACTGATATTCCTTTATGCCCACTGACACAGCATTTTATGTTAAAATAGAAGACAGGAAGGCTGCTTAGTATCTGCCTTACTTTCAAATCAAAATAGACTTCAATTATATATGTAACATCGTATATATATATACTCGTAGATATTCTGAAAGCTGTTGTTTTGTTAACATGTTTGTTCCTTTTGACTCTCTGTGCCCATTAAAAATGGGAAAAAGGGAGTTATGAAGTACTGCAAATGTGTGTAACAGGCAGCAGGAGGCATTTCCAACTATATAAAGTATATACATACATATTCTTGATCAGCATCAACAGCCGAGACGAACTAGCCATGTCCGTCTGTCAGTTCGTCTTTCCGAATGTCCGTATGAACACACAGATCTCTGAGACTACAAGAGCTAGAGACACTTGGCATGCAGGTTCCTGTATACCATACGAAGATCAAGTTTGTTTCCCCCGCGCCCGCAAATCGAAAAAAACTCCCACAGCCACAATTTTAAAGATAAAACTTTGATTTTGGGTACACAAATATGTTTAGTCAATGTTGATCGGTTGCGTAAATTTCATCGGACAAACAGCACCTAAGTTATGGCATCTATTACCTCCGTCTCAGCAGGCATAAACAACAGTTTGACAGGCACTGAACAAGTTACTTGTTACACATTTATTTGTGAACTAATGTTATGATTAATTTTATTACCAACATAATTATCAACTACCTTGAATTTTAACTAAATTTTAAATGCGTGCACTTACTACAATGCCAAATACTACTGATCAATATAAAAACTTGCTTTGAAACGAGTTATGCGAACTCTGCATTGCAGTTACTTCCACTTGGAAAGTGTCTTTTTCAATTCATTCAAAGGTATTCTGGCATAGTTACTTGCTTAATTGAATTAAATTCATTTAATTTCAATCAATTTAATAACTCTGACAACTGACAATCTTTACTTTTTGCTTGAATGTCAATCATTGTCTGTGATTTTAATCAAATAATATATGTTAGCTTAAGAAGCAGAACATGTCGCATCAAGCGAAAAGATATATAAATTTCATCTGTATTTTTTTAAAATATAATAGTTTAAAGTTTAAGATGTTGTGAAAACAAACTAAATTGCCAGAAATTGCGTGAATTGAACAACTGCAACTGCAACTGTAACTTTGTTAAATTTCTTTATTTAACCTCTGGCAATGACAAGTTTACCCATTTGATATTTGACGCTAACAATCTTTGCACAAAAATCAGTTTGTAAATAAATTTTGTGTAATTAAAATCAAATATCGTGTGACTTACGAGATTCCTCAAAATTCAATTCACACATGCACAAAACCCGAACAATGCCCTTCTCTCTTCGTACTCTCAGCTGAATTGTAGGCAAATACGCAGCGCACAGAGTTGCCTAAAGGATGCAAAATGAATCCTTTGGACGCTTTGCAACTGATTCTATATTCAAGGTATTGTGTTTAATTGTAAATATTTTCACACACACCTGACACCGCACACAAACAAACATAGAAAGAGAGAGAGAGAGAGAGAGAGCGAAAGAAAGAGAGCGTTAGAGTGATTTGGCATGCATTGATTTTCGCCTCAAGGTGTTGGAATTACACAAATTGCAATTTATTTGTTTTGCAGACCAAAACCATAGCTAAAATTACTACCCCTGCCGAACCCCTTGACAATCTCGCCCCCTTACTGATTAATATGTCTTGCGTGTTGTGTATTTGTGTTTGCATTTAACTGGTAAACTGGCAAACTGGCAAACTGGTAAATGGGAAGTTACGGAAGGCAGCTATACGATTCGTATTCGGATTCGGATTCTGATTCTGATTCTGATATGCATGACCTAGACAAATATTGTGCGTTTGCAAGCACTTTGTCATCCGAGAAGCTGGCCAGTGCCTGCAACCAAAGGACACATTTGTTATTTTCAAATATTTTGTTGATTTTGGCCACACTTGCAAGAAGATTTGCTAGAGCTGAGACTGAGAGCAAGGCATGTGAGGTTTTCATTTGGCTAAAAGCAGCACCAAAAACCCCAAACCCTGCACACATAACTCTCATAACTCCGACAGACACACTAATTGTTGTGTTTGTTTCGACTGTGTGTGGCCAAAAAATCCATTTCATTGGTTCGGTCGGTTGGTCGGTTGGTTGCTCTCGCTGCTGAGGGCTGAGAAATTGGTTTAACCTGGCGTATGAGTGATTTAATATTGAATTATGGCTTTTGATTTTGATTTTGATATTGCATTCGTTACGTTTTGCACAATCTGTAATAGATTTATGTATGCCAGCGATTGACGACCAGACTAATCCAATATTCTCAAATCTTTTACTACCATTACAGCTTTCTATCTTCCTCTTTCGTTTTTAAACCCAACCAACCCCCCTCCCCCCCCTCTATAACAGTTTTAAAAAGCAACGTTCGAACAAAAAGCAATTGCAATTGTACAAATGTGTAAAAATTGAACAAAAACAGTTGTTCGGCTCTTTGTGCTCTTCTTCAGGCTCGTCAGATATTACGGCATTTTGCCAAGAAAAATAGAATCGTTGGCCAGTTTTTGGCGAACCAGCGAACAAATTAGTGTTAAGCGTGTGAACTAAATGCAAATATTACACAGCTCATTAAGTTTGAATTGGAATTCAACATTCCGACAAGAGTTGGCAATGAAATGAGCGTAATATACAGCATGGCACATCGCTTAGATACGCTTTGCATAGAAAAAGTCTTGAGAATTTCAGCTTTCTTTAACTATTTAACAATCAATGCTAGCCTATAAATTAATCAGTCTTTAGCTATAATTTTTCAACAATTCAACATTAATTCATGTCATACCTTTTGATCTATTGACATTGTTTCGATGTTGGTTAGACTGCACAAAACTCAAATTACAAATACGAATAACTTTCTATCAGTGCTTGTAATCTGGGAAATGTTACCCAGAATAATCTTAATTTGACTGTCAGATCAATTTGCTAATTTGACATTCAGTTCGCTTGCAATTCGCAGCGTTACATGGGGCGTTATATTGTACCCCTAATTTATAATGCCCCCCCTCAACTTCAATGTTAATTTACGTTTAATGAATTTTAATTGGTCGACTACCCAACAATAACATTAACAACAACAACAACAACAATCGCTCACGTACACCACAAAACGGCCATCAGCCGCACCACCCAAAATGACCCAAGCAAAATTGACAAATGACATTATGGCAGTCTAAAAGAGTCCTAGGCCTTCATGTTATATCCTGTGGCTGCAAAATTTAAGCTTAAAACGTTTTTTTTTTTTTGTTTCTTGTTTTTGTGACATTTCGTTGTTGTTGTGTTTTTTTGGAGGACATGTATGGTCTAAGGCAAGTGGGTGGGTCACAGCGCGCTTTCTGTTTACTAATCAAAAATGGCAAACACGTTTTATATTGGCAACACAAAAGTCATTTATTCAATTTGCAAACCAGTTTTACGTTGCGTAATCTAATCAAAAAGGTTGTCGAGAACGACGAGTCTAGTCGCGTATATACAAATATTTAGGGCTCTATATATAGAAAGTAGTATAGCTTGCTGTCAAAATGACATCAACAAAACATAAAACAGGGGTCAGTTCCAAGTTACTAAAAAACAAAAACAAAAAACCAAAAAAAAAAAAAAAAGTAAACAACATTTTGTAGCTTTAAAGTTGGAAGCGAAAACGTTACAGAATTGGAATAATTATGAATTGATGGATTTCAACTTAGTAGAAATGCAAAAAAAGAAATGCTTTTAAAGCACCTTTTCAACTTTGGTGCATATCTATTGGCAGACCCGATACAGACAAGAGACAGACTGAAACAGACGTTAACGATTAGCGATTGTGAACATGGAAAACAGATATGCAAACGTGGCAAACAGCCGCAGTGCTGGGGCTTGGGGCTTGTGGCATGTGGCATGAGGGGCATGTGTACAGGCGTCGCGAAAAACCAATAAAGTGCTTTAAATTTGCGCCTGTACATTTTAATGGGCAAATGAAACAATTTCGCTCAGCGGGCAGAGCAGAGCAGATAGATACGAGAAACCGAAACCGGAACCGAAACTGGCAATGGACATTGGACATTGGACATTGGACATTGGACATTGGACATTGGACATTGGACATGGGACACTGGACATTGGACATCGGGCATTGGGCAATGGGCAATATGTAGATTAAGCGCGCATTTAACAATTTACGCTGCATACATTTAGGCGCCGGCGATCGTCATATAAAATGCTGAGCAAAAATGTTCGTTGTTGCTGTCACTGCTGTTGTCGCACTTGTTGTTTTTGTATCAATAAATTAAATGCAGATTTTCATTTTGGAACTGAAACACGCATTGCTCGTTGCTCGTTGCAAATGCCCCCAAACGCACTCAATGCGAGCCCAACCAGCACTCTGGCTGAGCCCTCTGCTGAACCTCGACCCTTGTCTGTCACTCTCGATTGCAGTATGCCATTCGCCAGTCGCCATTCACCAGTTGGCAGTTGCCCACAGTTGCCACAGTTGCTAGTTAGGCGTGGCATGCAAATTGTTGCATGCAGTTAATTATTTTGCACAGGTTCTTGCAACGCCTACCCACTTTTTGCTATTGTATGGCTCTGAACTCTACGCAATGCCAACATCTCCGCCGCTCAACTAATTGAAATATAACATGCTCCCTTACTCTTCGTCAATGTTTCTTAATTAAATGAGGTAAAAATTGCCTGCAGATGCGACGCTGACGCGTTGCAATTTCATTGTATTTCAGTGCATTCGAAACTTTTTATTTGATTTATAAAGGTCAATCAAGAAAGGTCAGCTTTCTTTGTAATTCGAAAGTTCAAATAACCTTGATTTTGGCAATTGTTGTCTATTGTATCTGCTAGTTTTTTTACTCCCTGTTCCCATTAAAAATGGGAAAAAGGGAGTTATAAAGTACTGCAAATGTGTGTAACAGACAGAAGGAGAGATTTACGACTATATAAACTATATATATTCATGATCAGGTTCAACAACCGAGACGAACTAGCCATGTCCGTCTGTCTGTCCGTCTGTCTGTCTGTCCGTCTGTCTGTATGAACGCGTCGATCTCAGAGACTATAAGAGCTAGAGATACCAAACTTGGCATGCAGGTTCCTGTTCAACATACGCAGATCAAGTTTATTTCAAATCTCGGATGCACCCCCCCGCACCACTGCAAAGCGCAAAAAACTCCCACAGCCACAATTTTAAAGATAAAGCTTTGATTTTTTGTACACATATATTTTTAATCAATGTTGATCAGTGATCAATGTTGTAAATTTCATCTCGATCGGATAAATAACACCAAAGTTAATGAAGAATCTAGTAAATTTTTTATCTTTTTACCATAGAGTTGATTCCAATATTGAGTTCAGAGCAAATCTGCAACAAAATATAAAATAATAATAAAATTAAATTGCAAATATATATTGCCAGAAGTTTATTTCATTTGAATTTTAAGTCAAACAAAAATGTAAATAAAAGCAAGAGTCAAAAAGGCATACTTATTGTTTTCAAAATATTACTGATCAAACGTTATAAAATTTAGTTCATTAATTGACGCTCACAAAGATATCAAAAAAAGCAAAGCTTAAACGAGAGGCGGACATTCGCGAAGAGAAAATACGCATAATGCGCTCTCCAAATTGGGCAGTCCCATTCTCGCTCAGGTGCAACCACACAATGTTGCAAATGTCAACATCCCCATTCACGATGGCGTACTATCATTGCGGCCTACGAAGTTGGACGAGATCAAGCCGGATCTGCTCAAGAATCTGAATGCGAACACTTTAAATCAGATTCGTACATTGCATGAGAACTTACAATTGATCATGGAGGCCGCCGACAAGGCGGGCATGAAATAGATCAAATATAAATCGAAATACAATACAAACATACATTGACACGATTTTAAGTTCGTTTCGTTGCCTCTCTCATTTATCTTTTTTTGGCCGACAAGGCGGTCAGAAAATAGATCAAATGAAAATTCAAAATTGTTAAACTTCCATCAAAGCTTCCATCAAAAGATTAACAATAAAATTCAACTTGTAACATAATATATTTGCAATTGGTTTTGAAATGGAATTAGTTTCTCATACGATATATTTTAAAAAGCTTACAAAAGCTGACTAAAAACAATCCCCATTTTTGGCAAATTTGAAAGAAAATGGAAAACAGAAAAACCTTTAATTACAACTTTTAAAAAGTGTGCTGAATATCTGTATCAATGTTGATCAGCTGTGTAAATTTCATTACGATCGGATAAATAACACCAAAGTTATGGAAGAAGCTATTACCCCCGTCTCAGCAGGCAGAAACAACAGTTTGACAAGCACTGGACAAGTTAAGTGCGCTACTTGCTTGTGTTGCCGCTGAACTGCTTAAAATGCAAGTTGAGAGCAGGGAGTCTCGTAGTCGGGCATACTCGACAAGAGCATTCTTACTTGTTTTTTAAATTTTTTTGAAAGAAAAAAGAGTATATTGGGTTTGTGAAATGTCCGTCTGTCTGTGCGTCTGTCAGTATGAACACAGTTTTTTTCACAGTTTTGAAGCTTGCACTAGCCAAAAGCAGACAAAGTGTCAAGATATTCCACTGTAAACCTGTAGAACGGTCCCAACCAAACTTAAATTGATGGCAAAACTTGAAAGATTTGAATAAAAATACAATTGTCACGCCCACTTCTGCCGCTGCAAAGAGGCGAAAAAAATAGTATATCGCAGTCGAGTGCAACGTTCTTACTCGATATTTATCTAATTTTGAGATATTTTTGACAGTTGGCTTATTAAAAATATATCCTAGTTAAGCTCAGGTTAGTTTACTTCACATAGATTGATTAAATTCTGACGAAATTACTTTTCTGCAAGTATATATAAATAAATTTTCGACACTCCAAAGATAGTTTACTTTCTATTTTATTTGAATTGTTTTATGCACTTATTTGTTTACAAATAATATATGACTTTCATGCAGAAGTCTTGCACATAATTGATTATTGATAATTTGCATAAGCCGCTTGTAGGCAAACATATTGTTGCATTATAAAATTTGCATACAAGCGAATGTCAATTCAACAGATGGTGTTAATCGAAAACACAAGACACACACTCGTTGTTTTCATACTAAATATGGTAACTGCTGTAATTGTGTAGTTAACAATTTTAACCAATTTGTTGGTACTCTATAGAACCAATAAATACGCAATTTTGGACAAGCAAACAAGTGAACACAAAAAAATCAACTTGAATGACTGTCACATTACACTCGCAATCTGCACTCGAAAAGAAGAGCCTAATCGAAAGTTGAGTCGCAACTCCAACGAATGTTTTTGGGCAATTGTAGAAGGTGCGAAATGTGAAGGCCAGTTTGCACGGCATGAATGTTCATGTCTTGTCCAGTAATTCAGGGGTAACCAAAAACCAAAGAGAGATGTGATATACATGGATGCAGGTGTTGTCCAGGTGCCGGATTGCATACAGGCTAACCAAATCCAATTGGCCAGCATTCGCATGCGATTTCCGAATCCAAAAATCGTTTGAAAAGTTTGGTTTTTGGGTAGAAGGGTTCGTGTACCGTTACAGTTACCCTCACCCTCACCGTTACTGTTACGTGTGATAAATAAGGTTTTGTTGGTCGGTTGAAACTTTGCTTTGCAAAAACGTTGCATACTTTGCGGCGCTTTCGTCGTCCTTGTCATTTTACCTGCCAAACCATTTGGTTAGTGTCATGTGAGCTCCACAACAACTTTCTCTTGCTTTTCTCTTATTCTTCTACCTTTTGGTTTTTTCCAGCTATTTGTGGTTTCCACTTGCAACTCGTTCCATTCGTTCGTTTTTTGCTTTTAGTAAAATTTGCATTTTGCTTGATTTACGCAAAGATTTGCGGCTATTGCAACGCAACGTTGATGTGGGGTATCAATTTACCCAAGCCTGACTCCGATCTGATTGCATATTGGGATTGCATTGGAACGTTGCAGATTGCAATGTTTGTCAGGACAAACATTTTGATATTTTCTGACCGCAGGATAAGTCAATTGCTATCTAATCTGTTTGCAGGTATTTTCGAGGATCTGCGCAACATGTTGTTTTTTAATTGTTTCCCAATGTCCTACGATAGCAAAGTATGCAGTGAGATATAAATAAACTGGCTATATAAATTCAATATCAACTTGAGATTAACTGAAAATACATTTGTAATTATTTTAATCTTTAACTGGAATCAGTGAACAAGTTGAATTGGATTGACAATTTGTGCCACTTAGCTCAAGAGGTTCCGAGAAAGAATCGAATCACTTCACCCCTAAGAGAAAACTTGTGTGAAAAATGTAGTTCTTAAACTCTTATAACCTCTCAATTAATCAATAAGAGCTTGTTCTTTTCTAAATAAAGAACTTTTCAAACGCCTTTGAAACAACACTTTTGTAATATTCTCCATGAACAATTTAATATGAACAGAGTATACTTATATATATAGATTTACTCGACCTGTCCAAATTGATACATTTTTCCAGGTATTACTTATTAATTTCTTTTTCGCTGTCACATTGCCATTGTTATGTCGTCTCGTCTCATACTAAACGTTTCATACTATGTAGTCGTCATTTCGTTGAGCACTCTCTTTACGACTTTTCACAAAAGTCATAACCTGCAAGGCACACACAAATACAGACAACAGCAAACAAACAAACAAACAGACGCCAAATTCTACTTAAGTGCAAACAATTAAAAGACAAACAGCTCAATGTTCGCACAGAATGACATACAAAAGCACATATACCCACACATATATACACACACACACACACACACACACACACACACACACACAGCATGAAAAGTATAAAGTATAAAGGCGTGGGAATATTTTGCGACATTACCAAAAGTTTTTGACAACTCAAAAGTCAGACGACATCTGAGACGCAGCTTTCAGTTTTTTTTTTGATACCCTCGCAATTGTTTTAATTATTCAAAAATTTATAAAACTTTTTTTTTCATCTGCACAAATATGTTTTTTCTTAGAAAAATCAAAATAGTCATACTTAATAATATAAATAATTGTAACGATTCGAGTTTTTCTGTGATTCGCTTCAAAACCAGGCCTAAAGTTTTGCACTTATACAACAGCTACACTCAGAAAAAAAAAATGCGCTGAATTATAAAGAATCCCCTAAAATTAAATGTGCCCTAAACTTAAGAAAAATGTTCTACTTTTAAGCAAATATTTTCCCATATTTTGAAAATTCCCTAAAATTTAAGAAAAAAACTACAAATGTTTTTATTTAAGAAAATAAATTTCTAATTTTCCGAAAAATTTACCATATTTTGAAGAAAAAATTGCTTTATTTTTAAGAAACTATTTTCATATGTTTAAGGAAAACTGAAAACTTGTTGCAAGACAGAAGAGCCCCAAATTTAAGAAAAAATACCATTATTATGAGGTCTTTTATTTCTAAATTTAAGAAACTTCGTCGCAAAATTTGGAAAATAAAACCCTAGATTTTAGAAGAAAAAAAAAACTCTTAAAAGTAAGGCGAAGTGCCCTTGACTACTTTTGTAAGGCTATTTTCTTAAGTTAAGAGAAATTTTCCATCGTTTTTTTTATGAGTGTACTTCATTTTTGATGATATGAAAATTGAATTCGAAATGGATCGGAATCAGTTCTTGGCATGTTCAAAAATAAAAGTCACACGCCAACAGCAAGTTTTTACACGAAAGTGTATAATTATTTGCATTCATTTGCATATGTTGGTGGCGGCAGGCGGAAGTGGGTGTGTTTGCTTGTGGGGATACTTTACGCGTGTAAACATTCAGCTTGATTAAGAAGCAGAGAAGGTAACAGAAGAGACCAGTAATTCCCACTTGCTGCTTACCGCTTGCCACTTGCCACTTGCCACACGCAATCACTTTTACAGCTTTTCACTCATTTTGGTTGCCAAAAATATGCTTTGCATTTAAATGGCATTTTCTTTTTAACCTTTTCGCAGCGCTACTTTCTGCATATTTTAACCAAGTGTGCGTGTATATGTATATATGTGTGTGTGTGTGTGTGTGTGTGTGTTTATTTGTTTGTTCACTAGAGCATGTCTCTGGCTCCGTCATCTACGTTGGCATGTCATTCAATCTCAATCATTTCTACAGCTACAGCGTCAACATTCCAGGTAATAAAATGCCAGACAATCTGCGCGTGCTGGAATTTTGATTTTTCAGCCCAAAAGCGTACAAACACACCCACACACACACACACACACACACACACACACACACACACACACACATACACACAGAGAGACATACACATATATAGACTGAAACCGAAGGGAACAGAGATGAAAGCTTGGCTAATCTTGCGACGACCACCAGACCGCACATTAGCACAACGTGGGGACCAGTGACAAACATTTTGGCCTGGCAGAGCATCGTGGCATAGGAATCGTGCATTGATGATGATAACGTGGCCGCTGCCGCAGGTCGCCAGTCCGCGTTGCATATTCACGCCGCATTAGCTGCTGACTAGGCCAGTTTTCAGGCGGTTGACGGGGAGGATTGCCGCAAGCTGCAAAACCAAAATGCGTTGCATTGCATTTCGTTGCGTATACGCCGCGTTGTTTGTTGGTGGCATCGGTTGATGCGTTTGACACGACCTGCTGATTTTCAGCGTTGTTCCATTTGATATTGGCTGGCTTCAGGTTTTGGGCTCATCGCTTTTAGTGCCACTCAAGCTTTTAAGTTAAATGTATACTAATCAGTTTAAGTTCGAATGCGACACTGATGAAATGTGCTTTGCTTTTGATAGGCGCAACAAATCACTGATAAAATTTTGAAGCACTTTTATGGAGTTCATAATGTGCATGCTCTGGCATTTTACGTGCCAGTCAAGAACGTGACTCACCTGTGAATGTAAAAAGAAAAACTTTACTTTACCACCTTTCTCACAGAATGAAAATGATACGCTTTTATTAGCACAATGAAGTCATAAACAATTCAACAGTTAACCCAGCAAAAGTCAACAAGTCAGCAACAAAGATAAAATCAACAGTCACCCTATATTGCCAACCATCTCTACCCACACACACACACACACACACACACACACACACAGACACAAACAACACACATACAAACAAACACACACACACACACATTTACACTGTGATAAGCGATCAAAAAACTACATTTACATGCAACGCTGCGAGTCGCTGCTGAAACGGAAGCGGAAGTGCAGCGGCAGCACAGAAATAATATCAAAAATGGCTGCCGGGGGCGTTGGCAAAAAGTTGGTGCTGGTCACAAATCATCTTAGAGCAAATGGCAGGGGCGACGAGAGCAGCGTACACGTGATGCGACGACTGCAACAGTGTTGTAAAATGCTAACGAGCCCAGGCGAATGACAACCTTTGTTGTCCTCATCGTCCTCATCGTCCTTGTGGCTTTGAGTAACTTTCGCCTCTGTTCCTGCTTTGTGGCCTGCAACTAATTTAGCTGCATTTGCAAAGGCCGTGTCTTCATTTGCAACGGCTTAGCAGGCTGTTCTTGAAACCGTTTTCGCCGAATTTGAGCTTGAACAAATATTTTTTATTAGTTAAGTCTTTGCAGAGGTCAGGTTTGTAAACGTAACATACATATATAAATATGAGCAACAGTTAAAAATGTCCATGTTTAATAAAACTCGCGACTTGTTGTATTTAAATTAAAACAATATTTTCTAATATTAGTAATTAAAATATATACAATCTAGTCCTTCATAGTGTAGGTATTAACTTACCCGACAAATACTTAATGTCTGTGTGTCATAAAAAGCGCACTTTTGAAACATTTTCAAACACTTTTGAGGAACAGCAATGCCAATAACAATGTCTACATTTTCAGTTGAAAAGTTAAACATTTTTTAAGAAACATTGTTCTTGTTACAATGTCTAGACAAAATCGTTTCAAAAGTCCCAAATTTATTCAGTTTGCAAAAAAAGGACTTAAAAAGTAAACATTATTGTCTTTGGGACATTTTTATGTTTTTGTGTTTAGACGTAAATGTTTTTAATACAGTTTTGAACAATTTTACAATTAGCACAAATCTTGTGCTTAATTTCAAGGCCTCGTTGCCTGTAAATGTGTTTGGGACATTAATGTGCCAAATGTTTGTTTCGTTGTTTGGCGGGTGAATCGGCACAGTTAATTTGATAAATGCAAATTGTATTTGAAACTTGGTGAAATCAAGTGAAATGCGATTTGCAGAACTTTTGATTATAGTTCATATCACATTTTGGGCTTGAGTTTCTTAGGCCAGCTGCAACTTGCACCTTTGCCAGCTTCTACAGAAGTTGCAACTATAAAATTCCAATTTACTCTGCATGCGCGGCTACTTTCTTGGCAGCCAGACACGCCCCCCCCCCCTTCCCATCACCCCTTTCACCTTCAAAACCCACGAGCCCAGCTGCAGGCTGTTGCCACTGCTGCCTTTTGGCTGCTGTTTCTCGTACTCTTCTTTATTTTTTTGGCTTCTCCTTCGTCTGCTCGTTTCCTATTTTCATTTCTGGCGCAATTTTATGTATTTTTATGGTAGGTTGCTGCTGCTGCTGCCGCTGCCGCTTGGCCCGGAAAACGGAAACCGAAAATTGCTACTTATTATGTTACTAACTTTGTGTTGCAGCTACGTTGCACTCTTCCTCCTTCCTCCTTTCTCCTTACTCCTTACTCCTGCCACTATCCACCATTCTCCATGCTACTTCCTACAACTTCTTATTTTGGCTCTTCCCCCCGTCGACTATTCTTGTCGTTCTGTGTATGTATGTGTGCTGGCCCGTTTGGCTCGTGTGATAATGTCAGGTTTTGTTAAAATTAAATTGCATGTCTTGCAGCGTTGAAGTAAAATTATTGCCCCCAGCTCAGCTTCAAAACTGTAGTCACACCTTTCCACCTCCACTCCAGCTGTGTGTGTGTGTGTGTGTGTATTTGTGCTTTAAATAGTTTCTCAGCTTCAAATAGCCAAAAGCAGACTTAAAGCGCCACATTGCCCAATCCATTAATTTATCAAAAAATATGCAACAACTTTTTATAACCACATTTTACATACTCTTCTTATTTTGTAAATTTTCTTTTAACATTGCGGGGTTTCTGAAAATATACAACAACAACAAAAACCAACAAAAAAAAAAACGTTAGCCCCCACGAAAATATGCAACAGATTTTTTTCTTAACACAAACACCGCATGGTGCCAAAACCAAACAAAAACTGGCAACACGGTGCGCTCGGATACCAATAAAAAAAAAGCCGCTGATTTTCGCATGTATGCTCCTACTTTTCTTTCTTTTTTTTTTTGCCGCACGCTGTGATTTTACCGGCATTACGAAATATTAACAGGCCGTATGGACCGCATGTGGCAAATACGGTTAGAGAAATGCAGAGTTGAATATTGAGAGCAGGAGAGTTGAAGGCAGACTGAGTTTTTGCGTAACATATCGGGACATTAAATTACAAATTGTGTAATGCTGCATTGATTGTAGAATAGTGGCTGACTGTGGCCTATTGTGAAGGCATTCAGCTCTGTTGCACAAAATTCTGTTCTGAGTTCGATATGCAATCATATAATATGATATTTATGTAATGTACTTGAAACCAGTTTAAAATAGTCAAATATTATGTTACAAATTAATTCCCATATGCATAAGTTGACAGATAATATAAAAACTGGACTTCTAACTTTCAGACAGCTCAATTTCAGTGAAAATATCGAAGCAAAATCACCGAAGTTCACCGAAGAAAATGCAAGGCATTTTAGCACTGGCAGTTATTGTAGTTTGCAAACAGTTTTTGAGTTATTTGAACAATAGCTGAATCATTGTTAAAATACTTGAAAAATTTCTAGATTGATTTCAAATTCCCACATTACGAGAAACGATACAAATTCAGTCAAATAAATGCAATAAAACGAAATCAACCAAGTGACATTAGATGGCAATCAGACACGTTTGAAAATCCATAAAAGTGGAAATATGTTGCCAACTTCAGAACAACACGTTGTACTTTGCTCACACACAACAACAACAACAACAACAACACACACACACACACAGAGACACACACGTGAACTTATTATTTACCAAACACGTTCAACAGCCAGGACAACACGTACACAATTTAGAGATACACAGGAGCAGAGAGCAAGGGATGACAGCGGTAAGGATTTGATAGTGCAACAAATATTGGCTCAGTTTGTCTGTTTGTTAGACGGTCAGGCGAACACAGTTTCTACAACTTAACAGACTGTCCGATCAAGGCCAATAAATAACACGCATATCAAAGTACAAAATATAACAAAAATTAGGACAAAACATTTAAAATTGCTTCAAAAAGTTGCCAAAAGCATCTTGACAGCGTATTGAACTGGTTTTCTATTTCATACATATTTTGGTCTTATTTTTACAACAATTTTGGCCAAATAAGGTCATGTGACACTGACACGTTGCTCATACGCCACGTGACGCGGCCGGGCAAACCGAGCAAACCCAAGTCAGCACACACGTCACATTTCTAGAGTTCGTTGTGTGTTTTATCTACTTTTGTCTGTTTCCTTTCCTTTTAATTTTATTTTACTTTTTTTTGGGTGTGTTTATGTGCATGTGTATGTGTATGTGTGTGTGAAAGTTGCTTGCTTCCGCATACGTGGAAGACATTCGCCGGCCAAGATTTATTATTGAGCCACGTGTTGTTTTTCTAGTTGAATAGCATCGAGCAAGCTTTGATGCACAAATTGTTAGTCAAATACCATACTATATATATTATTTTTGCGTGGGCAAGGTCAGGGTATTTCGGCTAAGAGCAAATTGAATATAAAAGAACTTTAAAGGTCTAATCAAGGTCTTGGTCTTAAAGACATATTTTCAATTGAAAACATTATGGTCTTTTGAATATTACTTACAATCCAAAATGATATAAATTTAAACTATTATTTTGAACTGTGCATGTATTCGTTAACATATGATATCTGTCAATTATGCTTATCTTTTACTTTAATTCTCTTGGCTAAAAAATTATTATTTCAATCAATCAGACGTTTATCAACCATATTGCTTTTTTATTATCCAAACTAAGCACGACTTAAACAAAATTATCATTGATCTGTCTGCACAGATGTATTATGCAAACCTGTTGAGACTTCAAATTTGAGACATCGAATTTAGACTATTCTAGTATTTTTATATCAAACTTAGAAATTACCATTGCCAGTAAGAGCATTGGCCGAAGGATAATGGGAACGCAGCAACATACAACGCTCCCTATCCACAAACAGGGTGCGACGCTTCAATGTGATCTCTCGCTCGAGGGTATTGCGAACACCAACGAGCTCCTCCTTGGTCTCCTCGGCAGCGCGTAGCTCATGGAGCATGGCTGTGACGCTGCTTTGAATGGTATGGACCTCGTCGATAAGACACTGTTGGGCGACATCGCGACAGCTCTCAACGTTGGGACGATAGCTGCGATTGTACATGCGGCTCTGGGCCACCTTCATGGCGGCATCAAAGCTGCGTATGCGACTATGGAGCTCAACAATGCGTGTCTCAACATCAGCCAGATCCTGCAGCACTTTGTGCAGATCATTTTCAAATCTCTGAACAGCCTCCTGAGTGCAATTGATGCGTGAGGTAAAGGACTTCTCCACGATATCCGCCTGAGTGCGAATGTCACGTGCGCCATTCATGAGTATAGCGTTGAGTGTGCTGCGTAAGGCAGCGGATCGCTGACGACACTTCTCGCACTCCTCCAGCGTTTCAAGACTGAAGTGCTCCCAGTACTTTTCTGATGACTGCTCCGGCGGCTGACGCATTGCGCCCACATGAAACATAATGGTACGCGATGTATTGTTGAGTCCCAAATTTGTTGTGTCAATATCATAAGCCTCCTGCTTATCGCTCCAATCAAATTCCAGACGCTGTTTGGCTGAACGATTCTCAGTCTGTTGTGCCTCAAAGTCATCCATTGTCTTTTTTAGCTGCCGCCTTATCTCGGCAATCAAAGCCAATTCATTAACCAGCTCCTCCTCGGTATGATCACGCACCAGCTCTGTGTCTGGACGTCCGCAGCGCTTTTCTATACACTCCTTGACTATGGACTCGGGCACACCAAGCACAACAAGTGCCTTGCCCAGCCTAAAGCGTTCCTCGTCTATCATAAATACTTCTTCAGTCATTGCCTTGATGGCATTCTCCAGCGTGCTTTTCCATTTGCATATGACCTGCGAGCGTTGTCTCAACTTCTCCGTGGTCTCATTCTGTGTCTTGGTGACCATGGCAGTGAGACGTTGATATTCGGTGGTGGAACTGAAGCGATTCCTGCAAAAAGTTCAGTGTGAGTAGAGTTTTAATTAATAACTACAATATGAAACACTTACTTATCCGCCTTATCAAGCACCGAGTTGACATATTGCACTGTCTGTTGATTCTTGGCGCGCCATTCATTGGAACTAAAGCGTGTTATCGAGTATCGATCGACTACTGGTCGTGTGCCCGTGAGTCCTGCCATGGGACTCCAGTCCACTTTGCCCGTTGCCCAGTGTCCTATGGGCCCCATGGGTGTCATTGAATCCTTGTGCGGCAAATCGTCACCTGGCTGCGGCAAATAGCAAGGTGGATTCTGCAGGTTATCCGCATCTGGATTAATGCCGCGCTATATGAATTTCAAATTGCATTAGCTGTTTATTGAATACCACTCCTGAACTTACCGCAAACTGAACCTCTTCCGTTTTGAGTGGCCTTTGTGCTTGCTGCTGTCGCAAATCCAACAGCTGCTGCTGCTGATTATCAATGCCCGCCTGAAGATCAATTTTCACCTGATGGTGCTCATGTGCCGGATCCGCCACTGTCTTTTTTAGATACTCCTGTATTTCACGCTGTTCTTCCTCCGTGGGTGGCACAGCACCCACCGCAAGAGGCTCCCATTTTCGACGACGTATGGGTCCCATATCTGGTGGCGGCGGGCAGATGAGTGGAGCCGGACAGGCCGAAGTTGGATGTAGATCAATCGGTTCTTGGCAATCGCCTCCACCCGCATAGAGATCCTTTTCCTTGCAGCACGCCATATTCTTAATAATTGCTTAATATACAAATCTTACAAAAAAAAACTAAAAATTACAAATATATTTTTATGAAATCTTGTTAAGCTTGTGTGTTGCTAGGAACGGAACTCGGAATAGTACTGAAAATTTACTACAACTTGTTTGAGGGTTGTAAATTTTGCGTAGGGTTGCTTGGGTTATCAAATTGATTACAATGGGTTGCTGGGCAAATGTTTGAATTTAAATACTCTGTTTGCAAAGTGAATAAAAATAGGGTATATTGGGTTTGTGCCATGTCCGAATGTCTGTGCATCAGTACGAGTAACAACTATTTAAAACAAGTAAGAACGTTGTAGTCGGATACACCCGACTGCGATATACTCTTTTTTTCGCCTCTTAGTGGAGTCAGAAGTGCACTTCCTCAAATCTTTCAAATTTATCCATCAATATAACACTTTGTCTGCCTATGGTATCAACATGTATACCAAGTTTGGTTGCTCTAGCTTCAAAGTTGTGGAAAAAATCTGCGTTCATACAGAGGGACATATGGACGGACAAACGGACGAACATTTCACAAGCCCAATATACTCTTGTTTTCATTTTGGAAAACAGAGTATAGAAAACAGTTAGAAACAGAGCGAAACGCTGTCGGGATAGTCCAACAGACACTTTCTAATTTGTTTGCTTATAAGTTGCTTAGAGACAGAATACCATTCAAATCCTTTGCTTGATGAATAACCGACAAAAACAATATACATAAAAGAGGATTTTTAATTTTGAATTTGAACTTTAATCAAAATAAAAATAACAATGTGACAGTGAATTTCGAAATACTTAAAAATGGACAATCAAGTGTGCTAATTGCCGGTCATATTCTGGAAGAACATTATGGAGAACTCAAGAACATTGCTTGGCTTATAGCGTAGGATATTCAACACATAATCCTGCATAAAGTCAGCCAATTCGGAGTTGGATTCCAGATATTTGGTAGAGTTCTCATAGTTCAAGGCTTTGAGCTGCTTAAATTTGCGAGATAATTCGACATCCTGTCGCCACATTAACTCCAACTTTGGCATAATCAGTTCCTTTCTCTTTGGCGGAGAGCAGGCAGCATGCAGTAGATAGTTATAGCCACGCCAAAAATGCAGCACAATGCGTCCTTCGGGTGTCATGAAGGTTTCGGCAACATCCTGCAGCTCATCGTTGAAACACTGTTGTGTCACAATATGGATGACGTGTTTGTAGGTGCGATAGAATATGCGCACTAGTTTGCGCTCCTTGTGCACCAGGAGATTGCAGCGAAGGACGCGACCAAACAGATTCATTGTGTAATATTCAAAACTGCCTACAAAATTGTGACAGACTAAATGGCGCATTAGCAGCATTATACCTCCATCCAGAACAAAGGTATGATCGCGATCCTTAATGTCAACGGTTGCCTTGAACTTTTGCGATTCTTCATTGATTTTTGTTTCACGTATGGCTGTCAGATAGAGATCCGCATGATTCCTTACCTCCAGGATCTTCTCAACGCTTGCATGATCGATCCGATCGAATTCCGAGCGCTTCTCACAGATCAACAGAAACTGATCATCGTATTTGCCCTTCAACTGATGTCCACACTCGGTAAAACCCTTGCCCTTCTTCATTTTGCTGCTGCTGTATACCACATAGCCATCAAAGGACTCCTCCACATTCAGGCAAAACTTGCCAATCTGTTGCAACTCGCGTTCAAAGAATACCTTCACATTCTCGCTTAGCTTACAGTTTGTATTGCGTAGCTTGGAGATGAATAGCTGCTCCTTAAACATGATGGCCTGTTTTACTGGCAGAAATTTCTTAGGATTGATTTCCCATTGGCATTGCTTATATTGATCATCAGACGGCTCAATGGGTCGAATCAATGCAGAGATAATACTTGATACACTAATCTCATCCTGAGCACTTAGCTTTTCCACTTCCTCACAAGCTGCGGCAATGGAGCGTTTCTTATTAGGATCACGAAAGTTCCCCAAATCACAAGGCACAAATAGTGGCGGATCCAGTTTAAGAGTTACTGCATCTGGATGGCGATCTGGACAAGAATTTGAAATAGAATCGCGATGACTTTCAGAAATACATTGGCTTACCCATTCTTAATTTGTAATGTTATAATGTTATTAAATAAAAAAACGAATCAATTTTTTCAGTAGTTGACTGTTAGAACATAGACCTAAGACGGAATAAATTTTGAAATTATATTTAAATGAAATAAGAAACTTCTACTCGAGTATTTCATTATTTGAAAACCAAACAAGAAGGAATATTATCTTCGGCGTGCCGAAGGTATATTCCCTTGCAGAAAAGATTTGCAAAGGAAAACTTATTTTTCAACTGACTAATCCTTTGGCAACCACAAGATAAAGTGATCCGATTTTGAAAAAATTTTTTCGAAATGTGATGAACGTGCTTTCATTTAGATATAGTGAGTTTGGTTGAGTTATCTTGAAAAATAAAAGAATTTTTCATACAAAAACTTATTTTTAACCGATCGTTCCTATGGCAGCTATATGTTATAGTGGTCCTATCTAGCCAATTCAATTATAGGTACCACCTGCAGAAAGAAGAAGCATCTGTGCCAAGTTTCATCAAGATAACACAAGAACAAAGAACACAAATGATTATAATCAGACGGGCAGACATACAGCCAGACGAATATACAATTTTTTTTTCTGAAACGTCTCCTTCAATACAGTTTGTGACAAAATTATAATACCCTCTGCAAGGGTATACAAAACACAGTGAAAAAAATGTACTACAAAATTGTGGAACACTCCAAAAAATTGGTCTAATCTCCAAGTTTTCAAAAGGTGTATTAATTTATGAAAAAAATTTGTATGAATAAAAACTATAAATAACTCTAAGAAACATTATTTTGTAACTTATTCTAACTTATATTATAGCTTGTGTTTCAGAATAACTTGTTTTTTTAAAGCTCATAAGCAACTCTTACTCCATACCATTTTATAAATATAATTATTATTTATATATAATAAATAAAATATAATTATTATTTATAAAAGTTATAACCACTACGGTCCCTGGTTTATGCACCTAAGGCAGTTTGGAAAGTGAGCTTAAGTTTTTGAAATAAACGCTCTAATTAGATATCGTAGTCATATAAGCATTCAAGGTTGCCCAAGGTTCTATTTTGTTGCTGTTTATGTAGAACTTGCAAAACTTTGAAGAACTGAAGAACTTGAACGCAATTAGCTATTCTCACATTTCAAGTTGTTTAGCAATTCTGAAGAGTTGCACAATACAACTGTAGCTGAAAATGTTCTACTAGCTATGTGCATGTAAAACTGACAAAGAATCCAACAAAGCGAATTTCTGGAGGGTGCCTATCCAAAGAGCGACAACTAATTGCAAGGCCAACAGCTCTTCAGACAGCTTAAAGCTGCAAACAAGCTGCAAAACAGGTGGTAGAGGGTAGAGGGGCAATGTGAGTGTGTGTGGGTGTGGGTGTGGGTGTGGGTGTGGCATGTGGCAGTGGGTGTATATATAACGGGCTGTGACTGTGCAAATGGACAACAAATACTCGTTAAAGGGTCAGTGCATAAGGCATAAGGATACGAACAGTGGCAGGACATGCTCATTGTTATTGAAGCGCAAACAGTCGGAGCAACACAACAGACTCATTAAAACGCATAAAATGTATGAAAAAAATCGACGGTCGAGGGTTGCAGCGGGCGGTGGAGTGAAAGAGTGGCTTGTAGCAGCAAGTGCTCGTGCAGAGAGCTGTGTAAGAACTCATCTCAAGGGGGTGAACAGTAAAAAAAATAAAAATATATAATATAAAAAATACAAAATAAAAAAGACTTGGTGCGGCCTTGGTCGAACAATATTAAATTTGTTATTAAGCCTGTAATTATTTGCTCAGGCGGAATTGTTGGCATTTTCCGCTATTAACTGCCGCTTCTTTTGAAACAAAAAAAAAAAAAAAAAATTAAAAATATAAATAAATTATAGCAGGCAGGACAAAGACAAAGACAATGCGCTCTCTGTTTGCTCAGCTTATTTCACAGTCAAGTTAACATTCAAAGATACGTTGAGACGAGGCTCGCAGAGCAGCCCGCGGGGCCAGCACAATTTTCACATTTCTTTTGCCGTATTTTCTTTCATTTTCATTAATTTCTTATGCATTTTCTCTACGCGTAAATTAACTACAATTGTTTTCTGCCTGCCATCCACTTACATTTAATCTTCATCTTTGCATTCACTCGCCTTCATTTCACATTCATTCATCTCAGGCCTCGTTCATTTCCTTGGCATTTGTTTGCCATGCTTATTGTTCGCACAGTTTTCTTTTTTTTTGTGGCACACCTCCCCCCCCCCCCCCCCCCCCCTACGAGTCGCAGTTGTAGCCATTGAGTGCTAAAATAAATCAAAATATGAGCGCAAAGAAAAACAACAACAACAACGAGCAGCAAAACAAATCTTAAATGAAAATTGTAACCAACGCTGAATGCAGATCCTGCGGGGTATGCCGGATAATCTGCATGGCCACATACACACATACACATATACATACAAATGTATGCATGTAATCGTGTTAGTATGGGTTGCTTGGTTGGTAGTGTTCGGCTTGTTGTGGGCTGCCAAGCTTAAGGGTCAGTAATAAATGTCATGATATGAAATTTATTCACGCGCCACGAAAACCAATGAAAGCAAAGCAAAGCAAAGGAATGCCACAACAACAAGAACAACAACAACAACAACAATAACCATAACATTGCTGCAATACAAACACAGCCAAAGACAATTAAAAGAGAATAGGCAAATGGCTATGACACAGTAAAAACGAGCCAAGATAATATATTCGAAAATATTGTGACCTAAAGTGAAAAAGCAACTTAAGACACTTGAAGCGAATAGTCAGTTATCATATCAATTAAAAACAAATTCAATGCAAAAGTTAATAATCAATTAAAGTGAAAGTGTTACACAACTCATAAATATCAGGCCTGTTCCGATTTTCACTATCGGTAACATTTCGCAGCATTGAAATTCCTTTAAAGCTTCATAATTTCCTCATTGCTAGAGAATTATATTCTATCTCAATGGCAAATTAGTTCAATTCATGAGTAAATGAAAGTGAATTCAATTTGCAACATCTTAACAGAAGTGAAAATTAGCATATTTAAGGCAAAATCACTTTCGCAATATATTACCGCAAGTGAAAACCGGAACAGGTCTATATAAAATTTCAGATAGTTTCACAGTAAACGAAGTAATAGTCCTGTAGAGCATCTTACAATCGATGGTTTTCGATAGTGATAGTCGAAACCATCGATAATATCGATAGTACTATCAAAAAATTAGACATGTTGAAATTTTCGATATACTGAACAAATCATCGATAGTGAAGAGAATTCAAAATTATCGATATAATCGATGTTTTGCCAATAACATAGCATAAGGGAAAAGCCGATTATGCACCTTACAAAAAAAAATAGGCATGAAAGTTTCAGTCGGGTTCTCCCAACTGCGATATACTCTGTTTTCTGTACGTTTAATAAATTAAATTTTTGTAAAGACTACTTATATACTTATAAACTGTTCTTAAGCTTAGGTAAAGTGAGTTTGGTTGAGCTATTTAAAAAAAAACAAAACCGATCAACCGATCGATCCTATGGAAGCTATAGGATATAGTCATCCGATTTTGACGAAAGTCAGCATGTGTAAGCTGTCCGTTAACTTAGGTAAAGTAAGTTTGGCTGAGTTATCTTAAAAATCAAAAAAGTTTTTCATTCAAAAACTTATTTTTCAACCGATCGTTCCTGTGGCAGCTGTATGTTATACTGGTCAGATCTGGCCGATATTAACACTTTGTCTGCCTATGTATATACCAACATGTATACCAAGTTTGGTTGCTCTAGCTTCAAAACTGTGAAAAAAACCTGCATTCATGCAGACAGAAGGACAGACAGACGGACGATTGGTCCTAAGGCAGCTATAAGATATAGTCGATCAATTTGGATTTTACTTTGTCAGCATGGCAAAAACATACTTAAACGCAGAATATGTAAATTTGGCTTTATATTGGAACATCATCTCAGTTCAACAACATTTCACAAACCGAATATACTCGTTTTTTATTTTGGAAAACAGAGTATTTACACTACAGAAAACAAATAAAATCGGAGAATTGAAGCATCTTTTGTCTTCCAAATACATTTATGCTAAAGATATTGTTCTTTTTTCCATTTAGTTGGCAATTGGGCATTGGACTCTTCCTCTATTCGATTTGCTAGACAAATTTCGTTGTCATATTTATTGCAATTAATTTATGGGTCTTAACGCATGACTGCAAACATGAATAACATGAATAAATGTCACAAATGTCCGACGCATTCATCAATCAATATTCAATTTATTTAATGAAATTATTATTGTTATTGTTGTTGTTTTTACTGTTGCTCTCTGTTTTTAGCACTGGTGTGTCTGCTTCTCATGTCAGTTTTGTCCTCAATTGATTTCACATGCAAAACGATGCAATTATGCGAAAGGGAATTGTTGTAGGACAATGGGGAAGGGGGCGGATAGAGAGAGAGAGAGAGGCTGTCACGTTCTATACTTTCTTATAATTGCTTTCTACATGATTTACGCGCCTTTTATTTCTATTCACACTTGGTCACTGACAAATCACAAACACTAAACACACAACAAAAGACAATGCAAGTGCCGTGCCACGTTTGACATTTGAGACAAGAGACGAGCTACGCTTAGAGACGCCACTTAAACTTGACATGAGCTCATAAACAAACACAGGTTGCATGTCCTTTCACAACACACACACAAACACACACACACACATGCACACATATAGCTCATAAAAATGCGAGCTGACAACACTTTTGTATGAGTTGTAAGTAAATGCGAGAGCTGCTCGCAACCCCATTCCCCAAACGGTTCTTGTTTCATGCCTGCAGCACGCAATCCTGTCATGCTTTCACTCAACACTCACTTACACTTGCTAAAACACACACACACACACACACAATACACATACACACACACAGACAGTAATGTGTGCCTGCCTTTTGCCTGCTGTTTTGTTGGAGGATGTGTTAATTACAGAAAAATTGCGAGAATTTGTATTATTTACTTTGTTATCATGATTGAGCTTGAGATTTCCCATTGTTCTTGTTGTTGTTGTTTTTTTTGTGCTGTTGTGCATTGTGTTGCGTGCCTCGCCTGTAATTGCATGTATGTGTGTGACAGCGTGCCAGCGTGTGTGTGTGTGTGTGTGTGTGTGCGTATCTCTGTGTGGGTGCAGGAGTATTTGGATATATGCAGAGTATTCATCTTTTTGTTGAGTGTTGCCTTTGTGTTTATCACTTCAAGGTTAACATTTTGATGCCGAGGCAAGGCATGCAATGGAATTGCTCCAAACTTTGTGAAAACATATATATATTTTTTGGCACTCCAACTTTTGACTTTAGTTGAAATTCCATCAGACAAATTGTATGCATATTTTTAATTATATGTAAACACATTATAAATTTCTGAGCATTACAATTTTTTATAGTAAAAAGTAGCAATTCATAATTCTTTATTCCAAATTCTTAATTGTTAACCTTTAATTTACTTGAATTTAATTTTTATGCATTACTTCTATTCATTATTTCATTATTTCTAAATTTAAATAATTTTTAACCTAAATTTAATAAATTAAAATGAATATAAAAGACAGTTCAGAATTCTGCTTTTACAGAAAAGTGTTAAGCATACTATATAGAGCATACTAGAATTATGGATCATGAATATCACAATAATAATAATTGAGTGAGAGTCATGTCTGGTTTTATTGTTTGACACTTCTTTAAAAATGTCTTGTGGTAACTTTTCAATAGAATCAAAATCAAATATATATATAAAAATATTATAATAAATAATATAAATACTTAAAATTTAGTTTTCGCTTACCTGTCATAGTATAAATTATGAAACACGTTGATTAATTCCAGACACAGATTGACGACCATATCGAGTTTCCAACTCTTAAGCTGCTGCCTATTTTAATTTCCAACTAGCAGTATTCTCTTCAACAAAAACAACAAACTTTTATTTCATAAAATGCAAATTGTTATACAATTTAATTTCATTATGCGATGGCAGCTAGCATTATCATGTACTCGACTTTCAGAAACGAAAGCAGCTCCACTGTTTTGAGTTTTTGTTAGTGAAGTTGTTGCTGTTCTGCATTGACAAGCAAACAGAACTCAGCACCAACTGCAGCAATAACAAAAATCTTTAGACTAGGTGTTGTTATACTATGTTGTATAATGTTGTTGTTGTTGTTGCGTTTGGCTTGTTGTTGTAGGAACAGGTGCGCCAGGAAAGCCAAAAAACAAGCGCTGCGCACAGTCGCTGTCAAAAGTTTATTGTTTTGCTCATGTTTTGTTGCTGATTTATTTTACAATAACTTTAGCCAGTATTGTATACAATTTTCCAAAAATATGCATACATTTTTATTTTGAGTTCTCAGTTTGTTATTGACTTTAAGAGCAGGTAGAAAGTTTTCTATTTGCTACAGATAAATCTAAATATTTGCTAAAAAAAAAAAAAGATTATATTTTATTAGGCGTTGGGGTTTGCCTATCCAAAATATGAAAATAAAATCTGGTCTATGGCATTTCAAAGCCTTTAGCTACTTTTTAAGGCATTTTACATATGCCTTTCAAGTCATTTGAGAGAAAAATCTCTGTGACCCAGTTTGCACTCTCGGCTCATTAGCCACTGCCCAACAGTAAATAAACTTGCGCTAAATAACGAAATAAAATATTAAAAAATTAAAAAAAAAAAAAAAAAAAACGGAAAAAGTAAATAAAATAAAAAAAAACTGCGCTAATTAATTAGCGCCTGGAACACAGTCTGGACGCCTTTCACTTTGTGGTAACTTCATTAGCAGCCAGCCAACAAATTCAAAGTCCAATCCAAATGCAACCCAGCGTCAACCCATTTTGACCGAGAAGCAGAAGACCCCTCTACCATTAACTTGGTGTCTTTTCAACGCGCTTAATTAGCTGACGCCTGCCAGGTGGCAGATTATATTTAAGGTTATATTATTTGCTCGGATAGCATAGCAAAACAGATATAGCTAACAAAAAATAACACTAAAATAGTGAAAAAGAATTTAAAGCTGCTTTATAATAAGTACATGTGTATCTGCTTGCTAGTTAGCTGGAAAATTCAGCTAACTGGCAACATCTGACACTTGTATCATATGCAACTTTGTGAGCAGAAATAGGAAAGGAAAAAGCACAAATAAAGCTAAAAAAAAAAAACAAAACAGTGGAACATTTGATTTGAATCAAAATATTTTTCTTATAACAAAAACTTATCTGAAAAAAAAAAACTGTACTTGCGAGTCTTTTAGAAATGAGCATTTGAAGTCAATGAAAATTCGATCATTTTAAATCAATATAATTCAAAACGAAAGAACGGCTTCATTTGGTGTGACACAGATATAAGTATGTACTTGCACAAAAATCCCGTCGAATTGATCGATTTTGGTCAAATAAAACTCAATTATATAAAATATTCCTGGTAAAACAAAAAAGTTGTTCATACAAATCCAAATGGCACATATGGCAAATATTTCTTCAGAAAAAAGTGTAGCATACTTTTAAGCGCGCGAGATAATAAAAACCTTTGGTGAGTTGAAGATTTATTCGGTTTTTTGACGCACATTTGAATTAAATTTGAATTTCACTTTTCAATCAATTCCTCAAAAAGATGAAAGGCATATTTTCAGCAGCGAATACAAATTTAAAGAACTGGAAATAAAACCAAGTTTCTTAGTTTTATCGTCCTCCAACTAAATTAACTTTAAAAGTGATAGAATAGTATGCATTTTAAAAGATAAACAAACGAACATGCCTTGTTCCTCTCGGCTTTTGCTATTGAACAAGAATATAGTAACGATATTAATACCGTTGAATGACTGGTGCGTTAGCATCAGGAAAATCATATAGAATTACTTTCAAAGGCACCGCAAATCCCACAAAATGTCCCATAAATAGAAAAACTATTTTAAATTCCCGCATATGCTGCCCAAAAGCCGACCTTACAAAAGTCTAAAGCGGGAAAAAAAAAACAAAAAAGGATCTCGCTTTTGTATATGCATGTGTATTATATAAGCAGAGGATGTGCAGCGGGCAGAGACATTCATGCTACGTGGCGTAAACCACTCAAAGGCATAAATAAATACGCCTTTCGCAAAGGTAGGGTAAGAACGTTGTTTGCTAAGCCTATGTATATGTTTGTGTAGGTCTTATGGATGTGTGCGTTTCTCTGTATGTGTGTGTGTGTGTGTGTATGAGCTTGTGTTAATTTACCAACAAAGACACGTACAGAGAAGTAAACAGTATTCAAGAGACTTTACTACAGCGAACGCCACCTGAATGACATTCGTTCAATGTGTGAATGAGTGTGCAGGTAAGTAAATGTGAGTGTATTCATGTGCGTTTCAAGTGTGAGTGTGTTTACCATGCCAATGCTATTAATTTATACACGCTGCATAATAGCTCTGTCAATATTTTATTAACATTTTCCAAAAAGTGCGACCCAAAAGTGTTGTAAACTGACGCCAAACAAAGAAGGTCGACTATATGTAGGGGTAAAGCAAAAGGAGATAGAAATATAATCTTAGTTTTTAGTATGAGCAAAGTCAAAGCTTCTTAAAGTAGCTAGTAGTTTGACTAAACACAAAGTACATACTTAGGATTAGTTCACAGTCAAAGTGTAGGAGTAGTTTACAAGAACTTTTATATTGTAAATGACTGCTGAATTGAACTTATTTAAACTAATGTTAAGGCACACAACACGTTTTTATAAGAAATATGGAGCCAGTTTTGAGCCAATAAAATAACGATCTTATCGATAGTGCTATGATTGTTTTTTCAACTGTATTTCAAGGAATGTAGACTTTGGACTTTATCTCAGCTCAGAAAAGGATGTAGCATAGTTTCAATTTTCAATTATGTATTATTGTTTATTGTTTTTAACTGTTCAAGCATCTCAAGTACCAAACAATCTTCCAAATGGGCAAACATGCGCCAAACCCTTCTTCGGGTGCATCAATCAGGCTTGGGAAACACTCCATTGTATGTTAACAAGTGGCACGTTACTGGATTGATCCACAGGCACAAAAGCAGAGGCCAGGCACCGATAGTTCTATGTACTATACATCTATGCGGCTCAACATAGCCTTCCATTATATCTATCTCTGTCTCTCTCGCTCATTCTCTCTCTCTCTCTCATTCTATCTCTCTCTGGTTCTCTGTATTATGCTGTCACATGCCAGTGCAACTTGTACGTTGATGTTGCCATTTGGCGGAGTATGCCAATGACAACGTGTTCGGGCTAAAAGACAAAAGATTAAAGAGCTGCAGCAGGCACATACAAGTCATCAGCCATGTTCAGGAAGTTAGTTAGGCGGTCCTGGCAACCCACAAGTGCAGGCTCTGTCATAATGTCAGCAGCTACAAGTTGTTCAAATGGCAGCATGAGATGCTGCTGCCTGTCTTAAAGCTGACCCAACTACGAGTAGTGCCCTGTGTATTCCCAATTTGAATATTTTTGCTCTTTAAAAATGCCTGGCAGTTCCCTTGTTGATAATACTACTCGTACCTACACAGAAAGAGAGTGAACGAGAGAGACTCGAGTGTTACTTTTGAGCTTGTTAAGGCACAAAAGTGCACTTGTTATGTGAAATTCAACAAATGATAGCAGAAGCTGCATGTAAAGTAGGCAAAACAGTCACACTGACAACAGGCAACTTAAGTGAAATTGCTTTCTAGTATATTGGGAAGCTTGAATACACTGCATAACTATAACTATTAATAAATTCCACGCTTGGGCATCAAAATACTTTCAACAGTTTAGTCCCAAGTTGTGAAAACATTTTCGACAGTCTTTTATCGTTCAATTTATTTTGAATACTTCTGTTTTTAATTTCGCTTTTTTCGCTGTTTTTCAAAATGGATAAAAAGATTTAGTTGCATTTATGAAATGTCCGTCACAGTTTTAAAGCTATTAAAATGTACAAAACTGTTAAGCCTTACTGACTGACTTGGTTAACACCTCAATGCCTAAGCCATAAGAGGTCGATTTTTTCAAAATAGTTTCATCTTATGCTTGAAGTGAGTACTAAGCATGGATTTTTGAAAATTCTGGCGGAAAATGTGAAAAATCTTTTGCACGCAACATTTATGCTTATCATTCGATCAGGTTCAAACTCATTGTCAAATATTTATATATAAATTTAACAATGACTCCATACCAAATTTCCCACCTGTGTGAAAAATGGGTGGTGAAATTGCCATTTGCTTGAAACACATTTTCAAAGCTACACATAAAAAACAAGTAAGAATACTCTAGTCGAGTGTGCCCGACTACGGGACTTCCTGCTCCCAACTTGCATTTCAATCAGTTAAGCGATAACACAAGCAAGCAGCGCACTTAACTAGTCCAGTGCCTGTCAAACTGTTTCTTCTGCCTGTTGAGACGGAGGTAATAGATTCTTCCATAGCTTTGGTGCTATTTATCCGATCGTTATGAAATTTACACAACTGATCAACATTGATTAAACATATATGTGTACCAAAAATCAAAGCTTTATCTTCAAAATTGTGGCTGTGTTTCGATTTGCGGGGGTGTGGGGGGTGCATCCGAAATTTGAAATAAAGTCGATCTGAGTATGGTATATGAAACAACCTGCATGCCAAGTTTTGTGTCTTTAGCTCTTAGAGTCTCAGAGATCTGTGTTCATGCGGACAGTCGGACATGACTAGTTCGTCTCGGCTGCTGATGCTGATCAAGAATATATATATTTTATATAGTCGGAAATGCCTCCTTCTGCCTGTTACATATGTACATTTGCAGTAATTTATAACTCCCCTTTTCCCATTTTTTCACGGGAACAAGGAGTACAAATAACAGTTAGTTTGAACAGGTCAACTTAACATACAAGGCCGGGCAAAGCCGTTTCCTACCAACTAGTAACTATATAATTCTCTTAAAAAGAAAAGAATTTCTATTGTGAAAAACCTAACAGCACATTTTAAAGCATTTCAAATTGCTCGGCACTCTTGTGAAATATAAAAATATTTCTTGCTACAATTGCGCCAAACATTTTCGATAAGCATCGGGCAAAAATGTAGCGAAACAAAAACAAATTGCCTACAAATTTTTGACAGGCAATTTGCCTAGACATTTAACATTCTCACACCCCTGAAGCATTTCAAATGAGCAATTTTCACATACTTCGATGGAAACATTCAGAGAAATACGCAGACAGAGGCAGTATAGCAACTGTAGCTACATTATGTCATAAAAATAAATAGTTGGACACACACACGAAGATCAACTGAAAACGGGCCCAGGCAGTTATAGCCGACATACAATATACATAAGTAGTCATGGTAACCACCCAAAAAAAACCTCACAGCCATAGTAACAGTTACAGTAACAGCCAAACCCCTCCTCTCCCCTGTCCCTACTAGAGCATTGCGACACAAACCGGAAATGAAATGAATGCGCACGTATGTATTTCCTTTCAACAAACACAAGAGCAGCCAGCCCACAATTTTGTCCCTTGTAGAGGCAACCAAAATCATAATGATGATGACTGCCTAGCATAACTTGTACTCTTCTGTACTACTCGTGTGTGTATGTGTATTTGTATGTGTATGCATGTAGGTGCTAGGTGCTAGGTGCTGACTTTTGCATACATGTATTTGGGGCGTATACGCAATGTTATTAAAGCTGTACCTAGTTTTTATAGATAATGTTATTTGCCATTTACAGAACATTTGTGAGCTACATAAAATGAGTTGTATCAAACTAGATATACATTTATATAGGAAATCTAAAACGGTTCCTACTTTTTAATTCATTTTCCTATGGTATATAACAACATACTGAAAGATGAACCATTCACAAACCCAAGGTATCCCTTTCTCACTATGACTTGATACCAAAGTGAGAACGATACTGATCAAAGTATGATGTTACTATCATCAAGGAAGATTTAGAAAAACTCCACAATATATTTGTATACAGAACATTTTCACCTGAAGGAAACTCAGAGAAGCCAAAATCAGTTGGATTCCAGGCCATAAAGGACTTAAAGTGAATGAAGAAGTTTATCAGACTGCAATAAAAACAAACTTGAGATGCTAGTATTATAAAGTTTGAATTCAGCACAATTGAAGTGCTAGGGAACATTAAAAACAAGTAAGAATGCTTTAGTTTTTGCGGGGGTGCGAGAGGGTTTATCCGAAATTAGAAATAATAAATCAGACAGACGGACAGACAGGCGGACATGGCTAGTTCGTCTCGGCTGTTGATCCTGATCAAAAATATATATATATAGTTTATATAGTCGGAAGTCTCTCCTTCTGTCTGTTACACACATTTGCAGTACTTTATAACTCCCTTTTTCCCATTTTTGATGGGAACAGGGAGTAAAAAGTTCATACTTTGCCAGCATATTTCCAAATGTTCCTAGAATGTAATGCCAGAATTCCAGGAATGCAACAAGATTGATGATGCTATATTTGAATGTAAAAAAAAATGTCATAGAAAGAAGAGTTGTTAAATTTTAAAACGAGAATTTCTACTTTAAATTTCTACAGAAGAGTTTTGCTACAAAGAAGAACGCAACAATTTGTAAATTTGTTGTGTTTGGCTAATTGCTTCAACAACCAACAAATAACCGCTAACCAGTAATTTAATTAAAAAAAAGGCAAGTTTTATTTGATTAGTTTGTATTTGTTTACATTTAATTACTTAATATGAACACAAAAAAAAATGAAAGTCGGAAAAGTATGCAACATGTCAGAAAACTATGCAAACAATTTCAAATTTATGCAACATTTTAATACCATTATCTAGAAATGCATTAACAAGAAACTCTGTTTACACTCAGCTAAAACAAAAATAAAAAAAATAAAATAAAACAAATTACAAAATACTTGTTGCTAAGTTTTTATCCAGAAATAAAATGAATACACAATCATAAGGATGCAACTTTCTCGACGCTTCATCAATTGCAAAGTCAAGTTGAAAAATAAATAAAATCATACAACAAGCATCAGATATCTTAAGACCAATTAAAAGTACAAACAAAGTTAGGAAACAAAATACAAAAATAAAATACAAAATAAAAATATAAGCAAATCAAGTAAATAACAAAAAAAAAAACGACAGCTTGAGTGAAACGGAATGAAACAGTTGCAAACAGTTTTCAAAATCAAACTTTATGGCAAAGAAAACTGAATATAACTTTGAAATAATCCCGTTAGCGGCAACAATTCGCGCCACTTGATATGACATCGCGAGCACCAAACTGCAACTAAGACAATTAATAATGGTCAAAATAAAAATGGTTAAGAAATGTTTGCTTCTGCGTTAAATATAAATGGACAGGCCATGTCAAAGTTGCAGAGCAACCCACTCAACCCACTCAACCCACTCAACCCTCTCAACACTGTGTGTTGCCCTCTGCTTCATTTTTTAATCCCTGACAAACAATGCAACTGCTGCGGGCTTAGAATTATCGAGGACCAGCAGAAGCAGCTGTAGCAGCAGCAGCAGCAAGGACAGGGGCCTGGGCCTGGGCCTGAGCCTGGAAATGGAGCAATGTCAGCAGCATAACTGGATAACTGTCGAATGAATTGATATTGTTTACTTTTAATTAAAAACAATTTGCTTCGCTGGCTTTCTTGTCGTAGCAACGACAACTCGACAACTCGGATGCCCAGAAAAGCCATTGATGATGCCCAGAATGGCTTCACGATACTTAATGATGATCACGACGAGTCAGGACTCAAACTTAACACAACTCAACTCAACCAACTCAACTGGGCTCATAGTGCTGCACTTGCAATGTGAAGTGTGTACAGTGTACTTTGCAGCTACTCTCTGTCCTTTCTCTCCCTCTCTTCCCTGATTGCTGACACAAAAAAACAACACCTATCGCCGGATTGACCTGCCCTGCCCTGTCCTGTCCTGTCCTGTCCTGTCCAAAACATTATGTTGCTTGTTGACGCAGCTCATCGCTTTTCGTATCGTTCTGGTAATGAAAATCAAACTGTTCGTGTATTAGCCCCGTTTACATTACATGTTGAGCCAGTTGTTGTTGTACTCATTGCTCATATTGGGGGGTGTCAGGGAAAGCTCTGACATTTTAGAGATTTTGGCTTTGGTTGGTTTGTAAATCTCTTGAAGAAACCGTAGGTGTCACAGGAGTTCGAGAGATTTCATATTTTCGAACGTTTGTGTTCGAAAGCAACATGGTTGTCCTTATAGGGTTGTCAGCACATCAAAGTAGTTTTGTTCATTTTTTTCCTAGGTTTTATTACTTGTTTTGTTAAATTAAATAAGAAAGTTTAAGTGCTATAGAATTTGGCATATAATAATTATATTATTCGAACTGAACTTTACATGTTACAACACAATTGTTTTTTAATTTTATGCCTGCCAAATTTATATTGTCTGTATGTCAACTCTGTTGCCTGTACCAACACTTATCGATAACAAACTGAGTTGCCAACTTACAAAAATAATTTAGTAATTTAATTAAAATGCACAATAAATCCTAGTTGGATTGAAAATATAAAAATGAATACGTCGTTTTATTTACCAAACATAAATAAATCAAATATTCAATGAAACAAAAAGGCCGATCATTTTAAACTTAATTTGAAGCAAGTAGACAACTCTATGCTCGGTTGGTTTACGCTGTTGAATATTTTACTAGACATTTTACTAGAGACTTTGTAAAATGCAAAATGAATAACTTTATCCAATAATAATTTCAAATATAATATTAAAAATTATATAAGTATTTAAGCACAAGTTTTGATAATGTTCAAGTATTTCAACATTTAAAGATAACAATATCTTTGTTCAATGTTAAAAACAGCTTTGTGAAAGCTAAGCTGAAAATTGAGCAAAAATGTTATTAGAAATTTCATAAGCTTAAATTGAGACTTAAAGTATCATTATTAATATAATTTCTAATATAATAAATAACTATTTAAGCATTCTCAAGTTTTCAGCACTTAAAGACAACGTTGTCTTTGTTGAATGCTGAAAACAGCTTTGTGAATTCAAGATGTTTTAAGTCAAGTAAAATTTGTATTATATTGTATCGATGCTTTGGTCAGACGTTATACAGTTAACAATAAAGCTCAGACAGTCAGTCAAAATGTGAAACACACAAGCACAAATACACGCAGACACGCACACTTACACTTACACTTACACTTACACTTACACACACACGCACACACACCACATACACACAAACACATGTATACACGCACATAATATTTAAGCCGCTTAATGTAATACGCCAAAGCCCCCACACAAAAGGAAACCAAGTTGGTAAGGAATATGGAATGATATGGCATAGTATGACCCTTGAGAGAGGGGGTTGCGGGTGGAAGGGTTTTCAATCTCAAGAGCCGTTTAGAGCTGGGCAAAAAAGGGAATGAAAGCAACTAGCATTAGCGACTCTTTAAGTTCGGATGGCAAAACTTTCATTGGCCAACGATAAGTTTTCAAAGTCGCATCACAGACAAAGCGTCAATACAACGACAATATATATACCTACCTATATATATATATTTTTTTTTTTCATTTTTCAATTTATTTTCGGCATGTTTCTGTTGTAGTGCAGTACTTACAGAAGGCTTAAGATCCATGTACCTTGACAGCGGTTTATGTTTCCGTGCAGCCAAAGCCGATTTGGCCAATTATTATTGGACTTGCAATTAAATTGTTTGTTGCCGTGGCCCAATCGAAAGGCAGGTAACTTTGTGACTTGTTCCAAGTTTAGACACCATTACAGATAACTGCGCTCTGCAAAGGCAAAACGAATATTTAATTAATTTCAAAATGAATGCCAAACTTTGTCGAGCCTTATCAGGCCAACTGAAACTTTAAAGGTTCTGTCTTTGGCTCAACTACAGCTATGTGTATGTATGTGTGTATAAGTATTCAGTTTTCAGGACACTGGTCTGACTTTTGGCTTACCTTGAGCCTAAAAACTTTGGCGTACAACTGAAGACGCATAAATTTCAAAAACGTTTTTTTTTCACAACTAAACACCTGAGTGGATGGCACTCTAAAGTTCCAGTACTCTTTGCTGTTCAGACCATTTAAAGGATTTGGAGGGCTTTAATTAAATATCATAATGATGAGTTGCTGAGGCTTGAATACCCTTACTTTCAAAGAGGGTATATTAGCATTGGACTTGTGTCTCTCTGTATGAACGCAACATTTTTCATAATGTTCAGTTTATTTTGAGTATTTAAGACTAGAGTGCCCGACTACGAGACTTCCTGCTCCCAACTTGCATTTCAAGCAGCTCAGCGGCAACACAAGCAAGCAGCGCACTTAACTTGTCCAGTGCATGTCAAACTGTTGTTGCTGTCTGCTGAGACGGGGGTAACAGATTCTTCCATAGCTTTGGTTTTACTTATCCAATCGTAATGAAATTAACGCAGCTGATCACCATTGATCAAATGTATATGTGTACCAAAAATGAAAGCTATATCTTTAAAATTGTGGCTATGTAGGTGCTAGGGATGCATCCGAAATTTGAAATAATACAGTAACCTGCATGCCAAGTTTGGTGTCTCTAGCTCTTATAGTCTCTGAGATCGAAGCGTTCATATAGACGGTCATCGACTCGGCTGTTGATGCTGATCAAGAATATATACAGTTTATAAAGTCGGAAATGTCTCCTTCTGCCTGTTACATACATTTGCAGTACTTTATAACTCCCGTTTTCCCATTTTTAATGGGAACAGAGAGTAAAAAGTAATACTTAATGAAAATATTTTTAAATAGCACTGAAAAAAAAGGCAAGAAATTTTTTTTTCTTAGCATTGAATATTTGTCATGATTTTGAATTTCACTGATAATTGATTTTTCTGAAAAATTGAAATAAATTCCAGGAAATACCGAAAATGTAAATTTGACTCTTTGAATTGGTTTTAAAATTGTAAAATATAACAAATACATAAAAATACTGACATTTGGTAGTTTTTTTGGTAAATAGGATATATTTTTGTCCTATTTGCTTTGGAAGTTTTGTGTAAAAAAAAACCCTTAAGACGGTAGGATTAGTTTAGCCCAGTCAACCCGTTCGTGCTGTGGAATTTCGCATAGAACTGTTAGGTCCTTAGTTGTTACAGAATTGGAGACGTGGCAAAGGCCGGCAGCTCGCGTGGTGCTCGCTTAGAGGCACCTACAAGGGATATTAGCTTACTAGCCCCGAGATATTAAAGTCGAGTGGTCGCAGTAGAGCTGGGCATATGCAGATGAGCTGTTCCACGGTTCGCTTCACCCCATTGCTGGTAATAGTTAATACCTAGCTTGAACGCGTATGCCGCCGCCAGGCAGTGTGGTCCGTTAGTATACTGACCATTAATCTGCAGTCCTTTGGTGAGAGGTGCATAATGTAGTGGGTTTATTTGTTGTTGTGCGTTTTGGCTGTTTCACAGGTGGTGAAATTGAGTCATCTCCTGTTTGCTTTCGCCGTTGAGAATTCATGTGGTTGCTATTGAGCAACCTTAAAGCTATGGCTACATTTACCGTTTTATCATACGTCAGTTTAACGCCTTTCGCAGCCTCATTTCCATTGATGTCCCGGTGGCTTGGTATCCTGTAGATTGGTGTATCTAATGCTCCTCTGCGGAAGATTGCATGGATCTTATCGCCGATTGATAGTCAATGAAGCTATTTCACATGTCAGGTGAGTTTAGAGAAGTTAAAAGACTCTGGAAGATGCTGCACTGGTCTTGCAGTTTGAATGACATCCTTATTTTCAGGTCCAGGAGTCCAACGATGAAGGGATGCAATAGTAAAGTGAAGTTTAAGACGAATTTAAGCCATTTCAGCAAATATTAGGTAACATTTAATACAATTTCTGGTCACATTCGAGTACTTGTCGAGTTCTCAGTCTGTTTAGATAATTCATAAATGCGCTTGCTTTCATAAATGATACTTTTGTCGGACGAAAATGATATCCTAGTCGCGACTCTGCTAGAAAAGTCGTTTATATAGCGTTTTTTCTGATTGGTTTCGACTCAGTTTTGAGTCATACATCCAATGGTTGCTCTACAAATTGTTATTTTACTTACATAAAATGGGCCGAAAATGAATCATTGTGCTGATTTTTGTCAACATGATTTTCCAAAAGCTTGATGGGATATGGTATATATACCACTTAGCTTGATTGTCTGTGTAATACTTACAAATATTTCAGCCTTTTCACTAAGCTGGCTTCTGAATAAGGTTCGCATTTGGAAATTCTCATAACTGTACAAGCTCAGGACAAACGAAATACTTATTTTAAGTTAGCAACACTTGATATAACAATTGAAACAGTAAATATATTAAAATCATTGAATAATTAGAATGAACAAGAAACCAATTGTAACTTAAGTTGTGTCTAATGTATTTAGCTAAAACTGTCTAAACGTACAAACACTTATAACGTATTTCAAAGCTAACCGGACGAAGAACCTAGTATCGGGAACCAATGCGGCTAATTAAACTACAAATTCAACAAATAAATTGTATGCATTTTGAATTGTGTAAATTATTTGATTGATTAGCAGAGAGTATGGGGTATAACAATGGTTATACGACTATATAATGAAGTGCGACCGACAAGCAAACTCTCAATGCAATTTTCAAATCAAACACACACACACACACACACACATACACACGCATATTACGCACAAGAGTGTGTAAATAGTTTGCACAGATTTTGGCAACGAAATAAATTGCAATAATTATGCTGCAAATTGTTGAGTTGAGGACTCGCCATGTGCCCTAAAGCACAGCGGCAAATATCGAATACAGCACAAATAAATACAATGTAATTATTGAGGTATACAATGAACTTGTCCATACACACACACACACACACACACACACACACACACACACACACACACACACACACACACACATACAAACAAATCTCATATTGAAAATCTATTTGCAAAGCCGTGAATCACAAATTTCCCGACCAATGCAAATATCAAACGGTCCGAGCTTAAATCTATAAAGGACATCTTCCTAAAGGCAACAAATCGCACAGGATATATGAACTTTGTTGCGGTGCTTGTTATACAAGTACAAATTGTAAAATTTAAGAAATTAAACAGTTCAAGTTTCCTAAAAATAAGCAACAATTAATCAAGTCTAATTAACAATTGTTGTAATACAAAATAAATGAACTTATAGCTTAAATTTAATAAGTAAATAGTCTCTTTTTATCATATTTGAAGTTTTGTGCAAAGAGTATTTGCAATGCGATTTAAATTGAAGCTGCATATTCACACTAATTTGTGTTTGTGTAAATATTTGAGCACTTTATTAAACAAAATTGTTGCAGACATTAGCGCGATTACTGGGCCAATTTGCATATTGTTGCTGGAAAACCTATTTAGAAATTAACCAAATATGTTGCAGATTTTCAGCAATTCTGTTAATTTATTTGTTTATCGAATTTACAACGCCGTCAACTGAGTGGTGCCATATTGTTCAGTTCCGTTTTATTTTGTATATATATACATATATGTATATGTGCACCTGAAAATATGCAAATTGTGTTGACGCCTTTCAACGCTTTCAGGCTGCAAATATTTTTATTATTTTAGTATTGTTCAATCTTTATTTTTTTTATATTATTTTTGCTGTTTGTGAGCGGCAGCTGAAAACTGTCATCCACATGACAAAATATATTGCCAAAAATGTTTAATTAGAAAATCAGAACAATTTTACGTAGAAGCGTCAAAAAACAAAACCAAAAACAACAACAACAACAGTAACAGTAACAGCAAAAACAAACAAAATAGCTATATAATATATTCAGCTGATGGCTAAATTATGAAATTGTTTGTTGATTTTTGGTCAAATGTCAGATCATGTCAAAACTGCTGACGGCTATGTTGATACATTAAAATAAACGCCTAAAAACGCGACTCTTTCAACTGCTAAATTCTCTAGTTAACAAAGTTTTGGGGTATATTGCTTTGAGCAAAATTAGATAAGTTTCGAAAATAAGCTAAATTTACATTAACTAAGAAAAAAAAACATTATAAAATAACGTAATGTGCATAAAAACAGACACAAATGGTATCAATACTCGTAGTAGTACCTCTTTCTTATATATCCAACAAGAGGATTATTTTGAAAATACTTTTTAAATGCCACGATTTGAATTTTACGAATGTTTTGTACTTAATCAATAAACATTTTCTGCTTGTTTTACAAAAAATATTGCTTTATATACAACATTATGACGCAAAATTTGTTTTTCTATTGTTAAATCAATTTTGTACAGTTTTAAGAAGCCGTTTTTCTCGCTTTTTATTAGCATTTTAATATATTCACACTTTACACCTAATATATATTTTATGAAAACTAAGAACGTAATTTTTCAATTATTGTTGGGAACAGTGTAACAAATCGTTGTCGAATTTTTTGTTTCAAATGTCAGATTTCGAATATTATGTCATTCGTCAGACAATATTTAGATTATTGTAGATAGCATAGCAAACATGATTTGTGCTTCCGGAATATACAAATATAAATCGGATTGCGGGCTAATGATTCGTAATACATAGTCCCGATAAGGTTCCGTACTTTAACTCCAGCATTAATTAAACCGGTTTCCAGTTAAATACAAATATTTCACCTACTTGGAACTATTTTATGTGCAAAAGAATAATTTGAATATTCATTATGTCAATTTTGGTCAGCTATTTAAAATTTATTTGCACACTAATTTAATAAATTTGTTAATTAAAAATTTGTATAATATTTTTTTTATGGGATTTGAAACCCTTGCCTTACACCTTTAATCACAATTTTTATTTGTCACATTTTAATTGAAATGTTTAGCGGATATTTATTTATTAAACGCTGACAGCCACAAACGTTCAACTAATTAGGTTTTTTAATTAGGCGTAAAACGTGATTTTGCTCATTAAACAAATTAGTTAATTTTATGCTAATATTTGCGATGTCTGCTTTTGAATGAGTGCATAAATTGGGCCAATCAAAAGTATTAATTCAATTGTGTAAATGGAAAGCCAGAATGAATAGAACTTTTATGCTCATTAGCGATAAAAATACAAAACTAATTTTATTTCAAAATATGATACTTTTTTACAATTTCTGTTTGCACAATCAATCAATCTTAATTAATTAATTTGTCTTTCCAATTTTTTTTGTAAGACTAATATTTTTCAATATTTTGTTCATACAAATGTGGGTTTGTAGGTCACAAATGTTACCTAAAAATAGTGCACATTTACCAAATTGAGGTTATCAGTGCATACTGAGAACTATATATATAATTATTTTAAGATTGATAGTTTCAGTTTTGTTACTTTGACTATAGTTGGGAGACGTATGCATCTATTTTAAAAAGTTTCTGTTTTTTCTATGGTGTATACGAGCCCAATTGCCATTTATCCCTTAACAAAGTCCTAAACTATGCTCATATTTTGCATGAGTTTTGAAAATGATTGAATGTTTTTCAAAGTCACAGCTGCTTCTACAAAACTTCTTCATGCCGACCCAAATATGACTCGGCAAAAGTTGAGTTGCACAATTTTAGTAACGCACAAAACTGAAAGTCCTGTATACACGCCCACTAAAAGCAATGACAAACTGTGTGCCGTGCACTTCAAGTCGCCCAGAGGTATACAACATTGTTGCTGTTGTTATTGTAATTGTTGTTGTTGTTGTTGCTGTTGTTGGAAGAGGTCTGTTCGGTTGCACCCAACTCCGACTTCGCACGCACGTAAGTTTTTAGAGGCTTAATTAAGTGCATAAACTTCTAAGCATAAATACAGTTCCCATTTCTCTCTCTTTCTCTATCACGCAAGCACACACACACACACACACACACACACACACACACACACGTACGCTCACACTCACACAAGCAGCTTTATATGTTCATTTTAAGTCCTGCAGCTCGTCATCAGTTGACACTATTCGTTGTTCCTATACCAACCTAAGCCCAGGGGCAACTTTTTTGAGTTTCACGTATAAATTTGAAACGCTTTACATTGTTTACGTACTTTGTCATAGTTACTTTTGTGTGTAGTAGTGTATGTGCGTGTGTATGTGTATGTGTGTATGTGTGCGCGCGTGTGTGTGTGTGTGTGTCACTGTATGTGACGTCTGTGTTTTGCTACCTTAGTATAGTTCTTAACTAAAGTGTTGCAATTATATTGATTGAATTTTGCGGTGCTGCCTTTGGCAACACAAATGCTTGCTTGCCATACACATTACGTATACAACGCATGAGCCACACACTGGCAAAGGAGTCAAATGGCTTGGCAGGAGGGCGTGTGTCAGTTGCTTGAGTTAAGCATTTTCACGTCGCCGTTAGATGTGTTTAACACCTTTGGCGCAATTCGATTTAATTTATCGTACAACACCAACAGTTTGATAGGCTTCATAGTACTTGAATTTGCAATGAGAAAATTTGTGGATTAATTACCAAGTGACCTTACGACAAGGTCATTTCAAAACTGATTTGAAATTGTGTTCAATGTGTGTTCAATAATGAGTTTGGTCGAGACACTTATTTTTCAACCGATCGTTCTTATGGCAGCTATATGTTATAGTGGTCCTATCTGGCCAATTCAACTATAGGTACTACCTGCAGAAAGACGAAGCTTCTGTGCCAAGTTTCATCAAGATAACTCTAGAACAAGGTCTTGAAAAACGCATATAAACGGACAGACATACAGACAGACAGACGGAAATGACGGACATGAGTCGGCTGTTGATGCTGAGACGTCTCTTTCAATGCGTTAAAAAATTATAATATCAAAAAGTACCAGAAAAATATCAAATTTCTGTATTTTTATGTATTTGGTATTTTCTGAAAACTTAGAACCGATTCGAAAAGGTAAAATTTAATTTTTTCGTATTTCCTGGAATTAATTTCAATTTTTCCAAAAAAAAAAAAAAAACAATTATAATGCTGGTGAAATTCAAATTCATTACAAATCAATGCTAAAAAAAAAATTCATTACTTTTTTCAATGCTACTTAAAAATATTTTCATTAAGTATTACTTTTTTCAATGCTATTTTAAAATATCTTCATTGACTGCTACGTTTTTCAATGCTAGTTACACAATTTTTTACTATCACTTTATTGTTTTCCATTTTAATGAAAAATGAATGATACTGCCTATGGACACAACACTGAAGATAGTAAAATATTATAAAACACGAGTTGAGTTTTAAAGCACAGAAATATCTGTAAAAGTCAAGCTGATCTCTAATTAACAGAAAATAAAGTAAAACGTTGCAGCAAACTAATTGCCAAAAGCTTTATTGCTTATTGCCTGACAGTTTGACTCGTTTATTTATTTTTATTTTTTGTATCATTAATATATCGTAGATATTGTAACGTAGTATATCATCGTTTGACCTTTGTTGCAGTTGCTATCATTGTTGTTTCGTTAGTAGAAATCCATTTGGAATGCAACTTTTACGCTAACGCATAAATCTCCAACACAAATGGCAAACAGCAGCCCTTGCAGAAAGAGACAATAAGAACAATGAAAGAGATAGAGAGATATCAAAGACATAGTCAGTGAGAGAGAGAGAGAGGGAAAGAGTAAGTGAGTGAGTTAGAGGGATGGCAGGAGGCAGCAAAGCGTAGCTGCGAAACGGCTGTAGCATATGTTGTGCTTTTCTATATATTGTCGCAACATCAGTCAGGATTAGTTGTAGAAGTTTACCAGTGCGACTAGACCCATTCCCATTTCCATTCCCATTCCCATTCCAATTGCCAGTCCTCCAAGTCGTTCTCATCTTGTTGCCATGCTGTAACCGTCTCGCTGCGTGCTCCTAACATGGCAGCAGTTGCCCTACGATTGCTACTGTTCCTGTCCGTCTCCCAGTTGAGCAGCCGGAGCAGCCTGAGCAGCATCCTTGAGCTCTCTCAGCTGCTGTGTCTGTTGTTAGCCTTGTCCTTGTTGTCTTGTCAGTTGAAGTTTTGTGCCATCGTTGTTGTTGTTATTGTTGCTTGGTTTTCTGTTTGTGTTCCACGCCCGGCTGTGTGCATGAAAAGTTGCAGGCATTCTGACTGTTGTTGTTTTTGCTATTATTTTTGTTGTAAAAGTACTCCACGTATATGTTTAAGGCCATGGGAATTAGTTGTTTATAAATTCCACAAAATTCTTTTGTCTCAATTTGAACTAAGTATAAATCGCAAAGCTATTTTAGCTACTTACTACAACTATTTTATAGCTGGCTTAATTAACATTACTCCTAAGCAATCACATATTGAATTGGTTGTCATAGCTCATATTAAATTGTATACAATACGAGCTCATAACAAGTTTAAAGTAATTTTTCAATAATATTGAAAATTCACCTTTTTTTTCAGACAAAGTTTATCAATCGAGTGTTTTTAAAATATTCCAATAAATACATAGATGTTCCAGAACTAACAATGCACAATTTTGTATATTTGCATATGCAAATAATTAAATAACTAGATTCAAAATAAATTAAAATTCTACACAATGTAGCCAACGTGTGTATTTTAAACTGTGCATAAATAGCTTTTCCTCTATTTAAAAGCCCCCCTCAATTTGCTCATGCATTTAAATTAACCAACAAAATAAATAGTTCAAAGGCACACTTCAGTTTTCTGAGTTTGTTATATATATACAGACTTTTTTGAATATTGAAACTATCAATACTTATCTAAATCCGTGATAGTTTTGCTTAGACAAATTACATGTGTTGGAACATTATCTGTATGGCAAGTTAATTTTGACCAGAGCTTGGACAAATGAACATATAAATCAATTAAAAACAAGAATATATAAACTGTTCTTAGACTTCAAGATACCTATAAACCTGTGGGACTAGTTCGCATATAAACAGACAGACAGGCAGACAAACAGACGGACATGACTCGGCTGTTGATGCTGATCACGAAAATAAAGCGATTTTTTCCCTGAGATGTCTCCTTCTATGCGTTACGCGTTTCGTGAACCAATTATAGTACCCTCACCAAGGGTACCTATTTTAGATCGGTATATGACATGATCTGATCGAAATATTGAAAGGCAGCTTTCGTGATGCTTTGGCACAAATTTAAAGCTTAATGAGTTCTACCAATCGACTAATCACATAAAAGCCAATTTTTTAACAAATAACTGATTAAACTGTCGATCGTTAATTACGTTTTGTAGTTTTTAATTCCTTCTATATAATTGATTTTATTTGATTGAATATACTTCTTTCAATCTTCATTTTTACATCATATCACATGTGCGCCAGGTGGAACTCCTTTCTTCGGTTTCATCAATCTGGTCTGTATCCGGCTGGTTTGCAAACAACTGTGCCTCGTCCACCACGCCAACCTCCTTTTCGTCTTCAACATTCACTGCAACCTGCTCAGCCTCAACATCATTGCTCTCGTTACCGCCTACGGAACGCGACACTATTTCTGGTGCTTCTATATTCCCTGGTATATGATCCTCTATGGCTACATTAACGGCAGCTCCGATGTTCACATCTCCGTTTGTGCGTGGACGTTTTGGCGGTGTGGCGGGCGCATCGCCAGTTCTGTTCAGAATGAAAAGTCAGGACTGCAACAATAAAAACACTTTTACTTACGAATGACGTTTCACTGCGTCTTCAGACTTTAAGACACGACGTGGAGTTTCTGCATCACTCATTATCCCATCTAGGGCCAACTCGGAGGTTTCACTGCAATCGCAAAATTGGTATTTTTGAAGCTATTATAATGTTGTTTACGTACTGTTCTTGGCGTGTAGAGCTTTGCGTTCCGCTTGTTCCCTGGGTTTCAGGCGTGTTTGTTGCTCCTGCATTCGGGGCTGGTGGCTGTAGCGGACCTTGACCAATGGGAGCAGTGTTGTCCTCGTCGGGAGCAAGCTCAGACGGCGGATTGCCAGTGGACGCATTCGGATTAGTTTCCATCCTTTAGTCAAGTTTTGTAGTGCGGTCGCAAAATGATCAAATTCAAATATATGAAAGTATGGTTAGTATCGAGTTTATGCTATAGATTACTATTTTTGATGGTTGGTGACACCTACTTTGTTACTATGCAAGAATCGCAACAAAATAACTTCGTACACGTGTATAAAATTTTAAAATATTAATTTGTGCTTCTTATTGTGGCAGACAGACAGAGACCGCACTTCTATCGATAGCTAGCTGTTGAGTAAAAGTGTTGTGAGTATCGATAGCAGATTGTTCAGGCTTGTGCGATAACAAAAACAGTGCTGTAAAACGCCGCAAAACAGAGGTGGGCCCATTCATTCATTAGCTGATAGACAAATATGCTGTTCTTTGTAGGTTTTTTAAATGTTTACTTCAAATAAATTCAGATAGCTTAAAATGTAAGCTGTTAGGTTGACTTAATCATTCCATTTATTGAAGTAAAAAATGTGAGCAAAGTAGTTATTGTAGGAATTCAAACGTGTCCCAACAGCTGACTTAATATATGATGCGTGATTTCAATTTTCAAATTGGAGATAGTCAATGAATTGAATACGAGTATACTTATATGTTATAGATCATCATTATTGATTTTTTGAGCTGTAGACACCAAATTTGACATATCAAGTTTATTTCAAGCTAGCCGGTATCGTCGTTTTGACGAAGGATGACGGAGCAGGGTTAAGGTCCGTTTGCGAAGATTTTCTTATCCCAGACTCAGACGCTAAACGAATTTTTAGAAAGAGTCTTGTAACTGAGTTTGAAGCCAATCGAAAGAAAAGTTAAAAGTTCCATTCAACAGTTCCCCGCCAACCGATTGCAGAACATGCTTATAAAATATATAGTTTTAACTTATGGTTCGCAAATGCCTTCATTAACACACATTCCGTGGTACAATTTGAATTTGAGAGCCTGTTAGTAATACTTACTTTTATGACTTAAATTATTTATTTATAAGTATTTAATTAATTGCAGTTTTCGTTTAATTATATACTTTAAATAACAATTAAAGGTCTTATCACCGATTTTAATTTTTTTATTTAAAACAGCCGCCAGTCATTATTAGAAAAAAACTTTAAAAAAAACATATTAATTAAATTTAATGCCTGTCTAGAGCGACCGAAGACCCTGAAGATGTAAGGATTGGTATAGTAGGAGTTTCCAGCTACCAGCCATGGAAATAACCGCTGCGAAAACTTTGCCAGCTGTATTACATTACGCCTTTAATTTCATTACATGCCAACGAGCAGGGCGGCAACTCGGCAAAAATGGAGCATTTGGTGGCAAGGGGGAAGGATGAGTTGAAGGGCGGAAGGGTTGAAGAATGAAACGAGGGCCACACGCAGCGTCAGTAGCCCATAAAATAGAACAAAACACTTGTAAAGTCAGGAGGCGAGTTACGCAGAGGGGATGCTCATATTCCATGGCGCCTCTGTTGACGCCATTGCAACGCAGCGGGATGCTGCTGAGATTGGCAAGGGCTGAGGGCGGAGGTAGAGGCAGTGGCAGTGGCAGTGGCAGAGGCAGAGGCAGAGACAGAGGGATAGGCAGGATCAGGATGGTTTTCGTGGCAGGACGTCGCGTTAGAGAGTTTATTATTTAATACTTTTAACGTCGTGCGTAGAAATTAGCAGCCATAAATCAATGAAACGACTCGCACAAGTCTACAATTAGCTGGCTCGGACTAAAGCAGACAGCTTCAAATTATAAGTACTGGTTAGGTAATTAATTTTTATGTTCTATCCATCAGATACTCGCACTCGGACTCGCACTCGCACTTGTGCTTAAAGTTAAGTCGCTTCGGGCATTAACAGTTGCTAAATTGTCAGAGCTGCTAAATTAGTTACAAAGTATATAATTGGATTTCAAGCAGCAACAAGATTTGAAATTTAATGTCCTATTATTATGAACTGTGCAGTGGCTATTTAACTATCTTTATGCTATTTTATTCTATTGAGAGTTCATTATTTAGCTACGACAGTTGATAGTTATACCCTTTCAGAAAAGATTTGCATAAGAACTTTCAACTGATTGTTCCTATGGTAGCTATAAGATATAGTGATCCGATTTTGATGAAATTTGGTCAACATGTGTTGAACGTGCTTTAATTTAGATTTAATGAGTTTGGTTGATATATTTTGAAAAACACATAAGTCTTCCATACAAAAACTTATTTTCAATCGATCGTTTCTATGGCAGCCATAAGATATAGAAGTCTGATTTCGATGAAATTTTGTCACCATGTTTAAACTGTCTTAAAACTTAGGCTTAGTGAGTTTGGTTGAGTTATTTTGAAAAACAAAAAATTTGTACATACAAAAACTAATTTTTCAACCAATCTTTCCTATGGAAGCTATATGTTATAGTGGTCCGATCTGGCCAATTCAACCATAGGTACTATCTGCAATTAGAAGAAACATCTGTGCCAAGTTTCATCAAGATAGCTCTAGAGCAAAGTTTTGAAAAAAAACATAAAAACAGACAGACAGACGGACAGACGGACATGACTCGGCTGTTGATGCTGATCACGATTATAGAGTTTTTTTTCTGAGACGTCTCCTTTAATGCGTTACACATTTCGTGACAAAATTATAATACCCTCTGCAAGAGTATACAAATAAAAAACATCAACATTTTTGTATATTATCAAAGGCATTGCATAAGTAATAACATTTATGTCAATTTGCTGAATTCTCAATTGGTTTATGCATCCAGTTTCATGCAAAGTTTTATTAAATTCCTTTGACCATTGCTGCAAGCGGCCTCCAAGTCTCTAATCAAGCAGAGATATACACAGCTTCAATTTGCAAACTGTTTAGTTATCCAATTTGAAATGAGAAACTAAAAACTAAAAACTTTGTATTTTTCATTTGTGCATGTGATGTGTTAAAAATTGAGGAATGTGTTGTAATTGATGCATCGAATGCTTTGTACCTTTTATTTATCAGCTAAAAGAAAATAGCAAATAGCAATTTGGGCAGCACATTTGTTGCAGCCATAAACAGAAGTTTTCAATTTTCTTACTAAAATTTCGTTACCTTTGTATTTTTGTGAATTGTTACCTTGTAATTGTTGTAGACGCATACGTCTTGTTCGAACCAACTCTCTGTGAAGTGCATTCATTCATTGCAACCGAGAAGAATTTGAAATATGAACATGTTAAAGAAATTTTGGAATAACAAAGCTTGGCAAAGGCAAATGAAACAATTTATTTATGAAAGTTCAGTTAAAGTTTCGTTATGTTTTAAGTTAAAGAATGCTGTTTTGAAGTTTTGGCACACTGTCAACTTACTTTAAATTGTATAAGCTTCGTAATGTCTTATTTAGCGATAACCTGCCTAGAATAAAGTCTGCTACTTCAACAATGATTATATAATCTGCGAAATTGCAGACAATAAACTTCTTTTGCGCAAAATTCCACAAAATTTTATTATCACATTGCCACACAGCTAATTTGCAAGCGAAAGAGACAGCGACAGAGACAGTAACGGAGAGAGAGTATTAGAGAGGGTAGAGAATGTGGGAGGGGGCGGGCGGATTCCAAAAAACTGAGAAAATAGTGCAAAAGAAAACTACAGTGAATTATATTTTCGCAATAACTTGGCAGCCGGCAGACGCGTCGTCGTTTTGTATGCTTTTGTTGCTTCTGCTGCTACTTATTTGTATCTGAGTCTGAGACTATGTTTGTATCTGTATCTGTATTTGTATCTGTATTTGTATCTGTATCTGCAGCTCTGTGGCAATAATAATAATAAGATGCAAACAAAATGCCGCTGCTGCGGTACGTGCAGCTGCAACACGAAGGCGCACAAAAGTGTGCTATAAAAATGGGCAGATAGCGTGCAGCCATCAAATGAGCGGGGCTAGGGGTTAGGGGCTAGTGGGTGGCGGTTAGGGGGCGCTGGCAGTTTTACACTCATGGGCATATAAAGAAATTTACATAGATTTTTAACGCAATAAGCGAAATGTGACTGCAAAATCCAATTTGTAATGAGAAAAGTAGTGTGCGAATTGTGTGTGACTCTCTTTCTCTGTGGGCAGAGAGAGAGAGAGAGAGAGAGAGAGAGAGTGCCAGAGCACAAATATATTGCTGCATATTTCCAGGCGTATTTATGGCATGCACTTACATCGGAGCGTGCTAAAATTATGCAATACAATTATGGAAAAGCCGCACACGGCCTCTATGCGACTTGTTTTTCCCTCGTCTGTTTATTTGTTCGAGTGGTTAAAAACGTGACTTGTTTTGTGCAGCTTAGCTTGGCTTTAACGAAATTTTGCTTTTGGCTAAGGTTTACGAATGCCCAACAAAAAGATGCAGCAATGAAACGAACCAAAGCATTTTACTATTTTAGCTTGTAAGAAGTTTTTTGCAGCATGCAGCTAAGGCTTACATTTAGTTACAGCTTATGCATAAAAGTTGAAATTCTACAAAAGTATTTGAAACAAATCTTATAATACAAGAGATTGCAACGCTTTCGATTCAACTCTCTTTTTGTAACCATTGCGCAGTTTTTTTTTTTTTTCTACTTAAAAACACTTTTTAACGCACGCACAAAAGTATGCTATAATTTACACGTTTCATGCATAATATGAACAGTCGGAATAAAAAACAATATTGAGGCCATATTTTGTTGACATTTCATGGGACACCTTTACATAGACAAATAAGTACACAAACCTTTTCTCAAGTTTAATTTTCTGTTCTACGATGCTACACAAATATTTGTATACCCTTGCAGAGGGAACTATAATTTTGTCACGAAGTGTAAAACGCTTTAAAGGAAACGTCGCCGACAGCATAAAGTATGTGCTGTCTTTATGACACTTTGTCAAACTTTGGAATGTTCTTGTGAGGCTGACAACATTTTATCAAAATCCGATGAATATTCGAGCGTTTCTCATTTCCGATCGGAATCGGACGATTCGGACGCTGAGTTCCAAATATCTTTGGGTACTTCGAATTAAGATTATTTGCTTTTGAGTCAGTAGAGTGAGAACAAGTATGTTCTAGTCGAGTGTGCCCGACTTGCATTACAAGCAGTTCAGCTGCAACACAAGCAAGCAGCGCACTTAACTGGTCCAGTGCCTGTCAAACTGTTGTTTCTGCCTAATGAGACTTCCATAACTTTTGTATTATTTATCCGATCGTAATGAAATTTACGCAGATAACTGATTAAACATATACGTGTACCGAAAACCAAAGCTATATCTGTAAAATTGTGGCTGTGGGAGTTTTTCTTCGATTTGCGGGGGTGTGGGGTGGTGCATCCAAAATTTCAAATAAAGTAGATCTGCGTATGGCATACAGGGACCTGCATGCCAAGATTGGTGTCTCTAGCTTTTATAGTCTCCGAGATCTGTGTGTTCATAAAAACAGACGGACAGACAGACGGACAGACATGGCTATATCGACTCGGCTGTTGATGCTCATCAAGAATATATATAGCTTATATTGTCGGAAATACTTTTTCCCATTTTTAATGGGAACAGCGAGTAAAAGTGAAGAATAAGAACAAAAAATCAGAATAAATTCGGAATAAAAAGTTCTTGGAAATGGAAACAGGCTTGCACATCTTATGGCTATCATATAACAAATCTGTTGAAAAATGAGATGCTGTTTAAAAACGGTTTTGTCATAACCAAACTCAATAACTGTAGCTTGAAGGGTATATTTATTTGGCACTTCGAGGATAAGTTTTCTTCCTTCTTTTAAATTTGTACATTGCATTTTTTTCCCCTTACCTAAATAAACAGGAGAGGGTTTACCAATTGTTCTACTTACCCTCTCCCTACCTCTCTCTCTCTCTCTCTCTCTCTATTACATTCTTTCTTTCTAAAGCTTCAGCACATTACTGAAAGTTGTTGTACTGCCTCAAAACTCATTTAGAGGCAACCATCTCATACTTTTGTATACTGCTGTCTCGCTCAATGTGTGCATTGCTTTCTGCTCTAACCTTCTCGGTTTGAATCTCTTTTGTGTAATTGCAAAACGTGAATTCTTTTTTTTACATTTTTTGTCTATAAGAATGTTTTATTTTTTTTTTTAGATTTTTTGTTTTGTGTTTTTTTCCCACAACATTTTTACGGTGTATGTTAATTTTTGTGCTTGGGAATTTTGTTTGTTGGTTTTAGCGCACTCTGCTTAAATTATATAAGAACCGCTGACCAGTGTCCAAACGACAATTTCCAGCGTTGTGTTTTTCAGCTGTTTCCGAAGGTGTCGTAAAATGAAAATTCATAAATATTTAGCGCACGTTTTATTAGTTGCCAGGACGATGACGATGACGAGGACCAGGACCAGGACCAGGACGAGGACGAGGAAGAGGATGTCAACGATGCCGTTGGCTTTTGATAGCCTTCGGAATATTTGTTGCTGTTGTTTTCTCATATTTATTTAACATATCGCAAATTTTGATTGACATTTACCGTAATCTGTCGCTTGCTAACAGCTTTAAGCTCTCTGCCCATAATCCAGTGTTAAGTTTGACCAGTTAAATACTTATATATATTTATCACAGATAATAATATATTTATTATTAAATGCTTATTTAGCAAAATCATGCTTTGAATTGAAGCGATAATTTATGAGGAAACTACGCTTCATGGATTGAACTTACCTATAAAAGTCAACTTTCAATTAAGAGTTATTTGATTAAAAAACAGTAGAAAAATAGAACTCAGATAAAATGTTTACTTTTGTTGCAATCATGACTAGCCAAGTTTTATTTAAAATCATTTCATTTCATATATATTAAGATTAAAGCCCAAAAATAATCATAACCACTTACTTTACTTATTTGCGTAAAAAAAAATTTTTTTTTTTTTGTAAAATCAAAATATTCCAAAACCTTTGCTCAGCGACAAGATAATATAACACACTAACGGAATCTTTTTGGATATTTGATTTGAGATGAACCGTTCTCATGATATGATGTCCACCACAAGGCATATGAAAAAAAGGACTTGCAGGATTTTGCCTATAACTTTTTTATTATTTAATTATTTTTGAAGAAAAAATTTCAACAATTACTTAAAAACATGTTCTGTTTGATGTTGAAAAAAAATTTGGACTAAATATTTTTTAACGTATCAAAAAAAAAAAAAATCAAGAAAATTTTATCTCTTTTCGCGTTACAAGTGTACATATATAGCCCCTTAAAATATAATTTTGTTAATAAAGCTTATAATCGTTGCGATGAATGGTAAGAACACTATTAAAAACTTTTTAAAAATGTTTTAATTATTTTATTCCATTAGAAATATAATTACTTATCACTCATCGATGAAATCTTCAGCTTAAATTATTATAACACTCGTACTTATGCTAATTACTGTCGTTTTCTGCATGTGTCTCTCTCTCCAAAGTGCTGTCAAATCAAATGAATCATACGCAACGTATGCAAGTCAGAAGGCTATCAGTTGCATCCAATATGCAGGCAACTATGCCATTTCAATGGACACGACTGCCAAGCCCATTGAACCGCAAATGCAATGTCAAGCAATTTGATACTGCGGAAATCTTTCAAAGTTAATTTTCAACACTCGAACACACAGTTGAACACTGAGCAGGGAGATGCAGCAAGAACCTTGTTCGTCTCCCGACTGGCCACTCAGCTGGGCGACAAAATTGTACAAATTCAACAGACTTCAAAGCGTCAATAAGCACACAAATCGAAGTTGGGGGTTGAAGTGGGCGTAGTAGGCGTGGCTGACTGACTGACTGACTGCCTTCCTGCCTGGCTACCGGACTGGGCTGGTTTGTCTCTGTCTGTCTGTCTGTCTGTATGTCTGGCTGGCAAACAAGCTGACTGATAACGGAAGCAGGCAATGCACGTATTTACCTTTGGATATTTGCTGGCCGTCGTGTAGGAGCTAGCTAGATGATGATGATAATGATGACAATGATGACGATGATGATGATGATGATGATGATAATGATGATAATGATAGGAATTGCTTGCCATTGGCCTCCGGTCACCGAGCATTGCTGATGTCACACATTCATGGTCATTTTGCTGAGTCAATCGTTTGAAAAATTTATGTTGCCTTCAAAAGCAAAATTTGCCAACGACCGTCGCCGTGGCGAGATAGTCAATAGATGCGGTTCATTTAACTTGACTAAATGTGCAGCGCTTGCTGCTCTGAGCTTCCACCTGAAACTAAATCCGTAACTGAATCTGTGCTTAAAACTGCTCTATGATCGAAATTCCTTCTCCTGCTCCCCTTCTCTAACTGTCTGTTTGTTGGCGTGTCTGTTTCTGCATTGGCTTGCGACTCGTTGAATCTCTGCCTCATGTTCTTATATTTATGGAGTGTTGATGTGTGTCGAATTTAATTGAAATTTGATGCTAGTATTTTCCGTGCCAGCAATGTGTGAAGCATGCAAGTCAGCCGATTTTGGTTTTTGCACAGTTCAACTACTTAATTGCGAGTATAACACTTGCTAAAATCGTTTTGTTAAATAATAGAAACCATCAACATTTACCGCAATAGGCTAAAAACATGATAACAATGCTCGTTTTTCGGCCAGCTCACAATTTCTATGCAATCTGAGTTTGTGTCTTGATTGTTTTCTGTGTGCTGCATTTATAAACATTAGAATGGTGGTGCGGCTATTTAACAAGCGTATTGTTATACCCTTGCAGAGAGTATTATAATTTTGCCACGAAATGTGTAACGCATTAAATAAGACATCTCAGAAAAAAACATTGTATATTCGTGATCAACATCAACAGCCGAGTCATGTCCGTCTGTCAGTCTGTCTGTCTGTCTGCTAATACGCGTTTTGGAAGACTTTGTTCTAGAGCTATTTTAATGAAACTTGGCACAGATGCTTCTTCTTATTGCAGCTAGTACCTATAGTTGAATTGACCAGATCGGACCACTATAACATATAGCTTCCATAGGAAAGATCGGTTGAAAAATTAGTTTTTGTATGAAAAACTTTTTTGTTTTTCAAAATAACTCAACCAAACTCACTTTTCCTATGTTTAAGAACAGTTTATGCATGATGACAAAATTTCACCGAAATCGGACTTGTATATCTTATATCTGCCATAGGAACAATCAGTTGAAAAATTAGTTTTCTTCTGCAAATCTTTTCTGCAAGGCTATATATCTTCGGTACGCCGAAGATAACATTTCTTTATTGGTATTTCAATAACTATTAAGACTCACAGCTCTATTATTTTGAACAAAAATAAATTGACAATTGCATTCAAATACGATATACTTACTGCTGAAAGGGTAAGACAAAATATGTTGTTGGCAAGAAAACCTTTCATTGCACCATTAAATATAATTATAATGAAAATTTCAGTGACTTCAAAACAGCATAATTTTGTACAGCAACTTATGAAATGTTGTTGACTTTGTAGCACAGTGCAATTATTTAAAAAGTTTTTCAGTGGCACCAGCATTTTAAATTCAACTTTTAGAGGCTTTTTTCTTCTTTTTTTTTTTTGTTTTGTTGCTTTCATCTCAGTCGCATTTAATACGTTTAAAGTAGTGCCCAGGACATTGCCGAACAAGATGTAAAAAAAAAAGTGTCCACCAAAGTGTCAAAGGCAGCCGCAGGGACGTTGAGGCAACACCGCCTTGCTCCGCCTCTAACTTAACTTTCAACTTCACCCTTCCCCTTTTCCAACACCCGCTTTGCCCCCCTCTCATTCCACAGCACTTGCAGTCATAATAAAAGCGGCGGCAAATGACAACAACAAAGGCGGCGAGAGCGCAAAACTTAACAAGTTCACTTAGCAGAAATTAAGTTTTCAGCATTTATGTAACGAAAACTATAAAGAAAAACTTTCCTAATGAAGCGACGACAATGTGGTGAGCAATGAAGAAATTCTATTAAAAAAAAAATATAAAAATAGAAATGTTGTCCCAGATAGCAAACCTGCATAGAGAACAAAAATCGAGCAGTGACTAAGTTGACAATAAAAAGCATATTAAAAGCTAGACTACAAAAGCGAATGGACAAAAAGTAATTATTAACAAGGAAATAAAGTTATGTTTTGTCTGTCTTATGTCTGTCATACCCTTGCAGAATAGTTATTTATATACAAAACTTTAATTTTGACCGATTCGGCCTATCAGACAGCTATTATATATAGTCGCTCAACTTTGATCAACATTGATTTAACTATATAAATAGCACGTGCATCTGAATACCCTGTAAATCATTTCCTGCCCAAAGATTTTCGATTGCAACTAAATTTGAAACCAATCGAAAAATAACATAAAAATTGATTGGCATAGTTTCCACAAACTATCCGCCTGTGGAGCGACAAGTATCGAATATCAAAGACCCTTAGAAACTTATCAAATTTAGAAAGTAACGCATTCCATACATTTTTGAGAGTAGCTGTCAAAAAGAGTTTGCTCGAATTAAAAACAAAAAAAAAAAAAAACCTCATATGAAAGTTTTCAGCAAATTTTTCAAAAAATACTAATGAAAATTCGAAGTCTTAGCAATCTAAGACTGAGATATAAAAAAGTGAAAGTTATAGTAGTCAGATTTTGATTGTGTGATCCAATCTGGCAAAATGAAGCATCTAATACACTCTCCAAAGTTAAATAGGAGTAGAAGACAAGGGAACAACAAAAAGTTACGTTCCAAAAAAAAAAGACAAATTTAATTTTGGCAACATTTTGTTTGTGTGAATAATGCTGCATTACGTTGGCTGACCACCTGAGGCATTTGCAGCTTTAAATCTTTACTCCCAGCCATATAAATTGTTATTAATTATTTGCAAAGTGTATTTGGATGGTAGCCCATCAATCCAAAGCACACCAAATTAACCTAATTTTTTAAGCCAAGCAAACTGGAAGGCTGATTGAGAGGAAGAGCAAACCCTCCACTTAGCTGCCACACACCCTGCACACACACACACACACACACACACACACACACACACATACACACATATGCCATGTTTTTAAATGCCGCGCCATTTTTTAGCCCACACACACACACACATACACAGTTTTGCTAGCACCCCTGAGCATTTTTGTTGCAGAGTCAAGAACTTTTAGCACGCACGAATCTCGTGCCGCACAAGAAGTGGAACCCAAAGCTACTCTAAGCGGAGCCGCCTTTCCTTTTTCTCTTTTTTTTTGCTGGCGCGCTTTTGAAAATTTACTTTCCTGAAGATAAATTATATGAGCATTTCCCTAAGGTTAACGTGATAAATTTCCTGCAGCGTAAGCAAAATATTCACAAAAATATATAAAATGAAAAAAAAAAGAAAACCAAAAAAAAAATGCAAGTCTGCCGCCGACCAAAACTTTGACTTCGATCTTGCGGGCAAGTTACAGAAAGGACTCACTCTACACGTGTGTGTGTGTGAGTGTGTATGTACATGTGTGTATGTGTGTGTGTTTGTATGTGTGTCAGATAAATTGTTTATGTGTCTGTGGGGAAGCGATTAGTGTTAATGGGTTTTTCTCTGTAAGAATGTGTGATTTCTGCCTTTGGTATTCGGTATTTGATTCAACTTTTGTGCACATTTTCATTGCTTTCCATTCTTTTTATGTTATTTTTCTTTCAACACTTTGGGACAACGCGACGTATGAGCAATCGATAAGTGCACACAGACGTGGAGGCAGTGCTCTTAGACATATAGACAGTTAGATAGACAGTCATATGGGGAATACCTACATTGATACATACATACATATGTACATATATACATGCAATATATATGTAAGTATGTATGTTGTGTATGTATGGGGGGGGGGGGACTATTTTCAATTTCTTTTTCAACTGCATCCATATAAAGTTTGGTTGAAATGCTTGCAATGCTGAGATTGCAGTCGTGCAGGGATTGGGTTTGCAAGGACGCCGTCAGATGCCATCAGTGTGGTATAAAGAAAATGGGTAGACAGTGGGAGAGGCGGAATAGGGGGGGGTTGCACAATTTTCAGACATATAGCCCAAAAGTGGCCTGTGCCATTTATGTTGCCTGGACTTTGCTGGAATTTCATGTTTAAATGTCAATTTCTCAACGAGCAAAAGTGACCAACGTTGCCAGATATTATTATTGTTGTTGTTGTTGTCGTTGTTGTTGTTGTTGTCGTTGTTGTTGTTGTCGTTGTTGTTGTTGCTGTTGTTGTTGCTATTTTTTGTTATTGTTGTTGGACAGTTCGTTCGCTTGGCATTTTGGGTTTGCTCCTTTGCGCATTTTGCAGTCACAGCTGTAATATATGCTACGTATATTTTTTAGCATTGCAACTACTACGAGCAGTCGAATGGTCAATGGATGGGTTAAGGCGAGAAGGCGAGAAGGCGAGAAGGGAGTTGGGACAACAACAGGCAGTTGCTGACTGTATAGGGTAGTTATTTTTTCAATTACTTCATTGTTGAAAGTTATGTATGTGTAAGTGTTTGAGACTGGGACTGTTTGTGCACAGATTGGTTTGTTTGCGGAGCTCGATTAGCTGAGAAGTAGTTGTGATTTGTTGTGTTAGATATTTGGATTGGTAAACAATTTCAGCTATGTATATGCCAAATTTAAGTTTATATGACAAAGTTACATATTTCACATCAATTTGTTGCGACTTGGTTTATTAAAGCAAATGATTATGCAAGTCAGGCCTGACTAGAGCTAACTAACTAACATTGTTCAAATCATGTTCGCTATTTTCGCAACACATTGGGCCATGGCTCGACATCTCGATAAATCAAATGTCTACTGATTGAAAGTTCTACAACAATACAGGCTGAAACAACCGCCAGTAGCTATTATAAGCCCCATGACATGACAATGGGACGTAGTTTGGTTCGGGGTCTGCCAATTAGCGGAACCCAGCCACAACAATCCTTTCCTTTCCACTGTTCCTGGCGATGCTCTGTGCTAATTTTCAATTTTCATGGCACGCTGCCTGCAATTGATAGGCAGTTGATGTTGATCCCCATGACGGCATTTAAATTGAGCTGCTCCATTTGAAAAAGGAGACAAAAATTGTAGTCCAGCTTTGTTTTTTGGCGGGCGGATTTCAGTGTACATTGTCGAACCCTATTTTGGACATACATAAGTCGACATTTTAATTGAAATGGGAGCAGCCAGCAAATTGCTGCCAAAGCTCACGGAAATGACTATTTTGAATAAATTAAATGCCTGGCGAAAATCTTTATTTATAACAGCTGCTGCGAGCTGTTGATTTAAGTTACAAAACCCAAAACCCCACCAAATATTAAATGAAGCGCAACAAATCCCATTGTCACCGTGCCAATGAAATTGCCAAATAATTGACAAGCTATTTGGGGCGTGTTGATTGCCAAAACTAATGCCAAGAGCAGGGCTCAAACAGAAATCGATATACATTTGACTGATGGACAACGTGCCGGTTTGGGGCCAGTTCCAACAGAAAAGAGCACAGTCCAGAGAACGCAGAGAGCTATGTATAATAAAAAAAATAATAAAACAAAAACAAAAACAAAAAAAAAAAAACAAAAAGCGCAGACAAACGTGACAAGACCGCATGAAATAAAGTGACATTAAGCCATTTCAACGCAAAGGGGATTTTCACGTTCCAGGATCTCTGCTCTCTCTACGTCTCTCTCTCATCTTTTTTTGGCATATACCAATATATATATATATATATATACATATATATATATATAAAGTCGCATACTTCATGTAGATAAAGCAAATGGCTGACACATTGTATAAATTTACTCCAATGTTCGGCACACAAATCTATCAGAGCCCCGAAATGGAACCGAAGCCATGAGCTCCATTGATGCGTTTTGTCTTGTTAAAATAATTGACAGGTGACCAGCAGGGCAGCAGTTGGGGGGAGCAGTGTGGGACCAACATTTGGAGCCAGTTCTGTGTCTAGGCATTAGTGCAATTTATGACAATGCTCGACAAATTGCGGCC